>JARWMV010000025.1:0-203009 GCA_030998015.1 Ceratorhiza oryzae-sativae
TTGAGCTACCATAAGCTGAGGCAGACACTTCCGGTTTGCAACATTCCTAGCATATAGGTACACTTTCGTCGAATACAAGAGTAATCACATTGGCTATGGGTAGGTTACAACATGACTATGCAAATTCTCATTGACTAAAGTTGGTAATTCCAGAATAATTGATGGAACCAGCGGCACCACCAGAAACCTTCAGTCCGGACCAGTTCCAAGTACCTATTTACGAATTGAGCAAAAATCCTTTACGGTTGGCTGAAATCCTTACCGGTGCAAGCTCCAGACCCACAGTTGACGGCAACCCGTTTGGCACTGCTTGCAACTGAGACAGTGTTGGTACCTGAGAAAGTAACGCCCTATCGAAAAGTCATTAGCTACATCCCATATCAATAGAATATAACCTTACGGAGAGCTTGACGCCTGTTCCTGGGGTGCCGAGCGTATCGGGATAACTCTGGTCTATGAGTACACCGAACTTCTTGCAGCCTGTCACAGTGTTACCGGTATATGTGATACCAGAGACAGTCGATCTGAAAGCACATTCAACATCATGCCATGTATATGCGTTGTACGCGACCTACCCGGTTGCGGCCGCCTTCGTCTTAATACGAAGCCCCTGATCATTGTTGGTTACGACGTTGTTCAGGATCTGCACGTTGCTGACGGTCACACTCGAATCAATAGATCCTACGGAAATGCCGTGTCCGCCAGTGCAGCTGTTACGCTGGAAAATGATGTTTGATCCCTTGTTAATGGCGAGGCAATCATCTTGATTGTGGACGGTAGAATCCTGGATAGTAAGGTCCGAGACAGATACTGCATGTGGGAGTCAGTTCAGTCAAATGAATTGAATATTTCTTAGACTCACCGTCAAAACCATCCGTGTTATGGCCAGCGGCTGACCCATTGCTCTTACTGTTCGCTGCGTCTCCAGCGGCTTTGTCACACTTTTAGGTTAGAGTATTCGATACCGAGGTGTGTGCAACTTACAATTATCGACAGTCACCTTCGATACAACGAGCGCAGCGGTGTTGCCAAAGCTGAAGCACTGCTGGGGGGAGTTCTTGACGATGACATTGGCAAAGGTACCGGAAGATTTGATCCTAAATAACGACTATTTAATATCGTATTTCAACCAGTTGAGGTCACACCACCTACTTCATCATCGGGTGTGGTTTGGTGCTGCCAGCACTTCCAAGTCCATCCCAGTACTGCTCGCCTTGCCCGTTAAATGTGTGTCCATTCCCGTTGACTATTGGATCAACGTAAATTACGTGGTAGACTAATTTGGGATTCGCAGCTACTCACACGTAACGCTCGTTCCAGTCAACTGAAACAGAGGGCCGGCCCAAGCAGATACACCGAACTACGCACAATAAGTTATTAACCCCCTTACATTAATTCCTATTACTTACTGTAACGTCGCCAAGCATGTTGATGGTCGCGCCGGTGGGAGCGTCAATCTGGAATGTCTGGCCTGCGGGGACAGTAAACGAATTGATGTTGATCTATGGGTTTCAAACTGGGATAAGCAGTGGCAGCGCGACAAAGAAAAAATAAAGCGCTAACCGTCGTACACTTGATGGGCGGCAGCAACATCACTGAGAGATGAGATTGTTCCTGTGCAGCGCTCCACTGGAGAGGCAAGTAAGACAGGGGCAAGCGAAAGCAAGGAGAGAGCAATGGCGGTATTGAACATAGTGAGCAAGGGCAAAGAAAGTAATGAAGGTGGAACAAGACCATGCCACTTATATGCTGCTGGTTCGTATATTCCAGTGAATATGCTGTTGCGTTGCGGCCCGTCAGGCGCCGCATGGTCGTCGCGACGCAGCTTTCGAACCGGCGGCGGCCCGCAAACTAAATCAAAAAATTGCTCACAAGACTGTGAGGCATCGCTACAATAGGGAAGATTTTGCTCACCTGCTCACTGCTATCTTCCGTTAAAGTTTAAAAATAGGTCATTCGAAGCCTTCGAGATTCCGGTTATCAAACAAAGCGCGGCAATTGGATTAGCACGTGAGATAGGTACGCTTATTCCACAATGAGCAAATGAATTTCATCAAATTACAGACAACGACAAGGGCCAATACCACTGTGAGGATCGCTGACGAGTCCTACCAACACATGATTTACTGCTGTAACTGTCTTACATAGCCGCGGGCTGAGCGGACAGAATAAACTGGACTCCAAAAAAAAAAAACCACATGATTTAGTAATGTTGTGGCGAAACGTCGGTAAAACCGTTTAGGCGGTTCGCGGTTCGCTTGACAGAACCATTTACAGGTCTCAGGTGCAGCGACTCACCGTTGGCATACCTCGGAGAAATACAAAAATACGCACCTTGACGGAGACTCTGAGATATAATAAGCACCTGTGACATGACGAACTACATGCGCACCATATTTACAATATCCAGGAACGACCTTGCTGGCCAATGCCAACAGGTCATATTCAATTCCGGGCCGTTGCCGGCGCCGGTCCGTAAACTCACCATTTATAATGGTGCGCCTACGTAACGTGATGTATGAGAAAACAGTCGATATTCCGTTAGGTTAATGCAGCAGCAGTCGCAACTTGAAGTACCCGGAATCCACGAAAGTGGAGCCACTCGGCAAAGAAGCCCTTGGCCTTAAAATGGCGATACCTTAAAGAAGATAAAAATAACCCAGAATCCACTTTCTCAAGTCGTCACTTTGAACTGGCCCAAGTGAATATAAACTTACTCCGATGCGTGGCAGTAATTGTTATAAATGATTTGTTGTAATTTGGGCCCTCTGGACAGGTTAAGTGCTTGCCCACTGGCGGTTTGTAGAGTTGTGTAAAGAGGACAGTTGCCCACAATTTGAGGGAAGCGATTCAGTATTCGGACCAACCGATGGGCCCTGACAGATGCCTTGTATGCTCAAAATTTAAGTTTTTCTCAAAGTGCAATTGATTTTTCCCGCCTCTAGAGTATAAATGCATGCCCTCAACTGTAAATGGAGAATATGTGATTTGACACTCTCCCGCCACCACTACCTTGCTCCCTGGTAGGCCACCCTCAAGCCAGCCATACGTTTATCTAACTGGTTGGTATCCCCACCTTTCTCATTCGACAAATTTTCTAGTCACCGTTCCTTCCCCCATCGCGACATGATACCAGGCTCTTCCCCATCCGCTCTATGGTTAATGCAATAGTAGCGCTTCCGGAGCCCGGCCGGCGTACCCGAGATGTACCGCAAAACCATAGGAGGCGAACCTACGAAGTCTATCGGTTTGCGTACATGATGGGAACCCACGGAGATTTGGCGCCAATGATTGCGACATATCTACCTTGTGTTAGCTAAGGAGGCGCTGTTTCGGACAGCACTTTGGGAGCGAGCAGTATTGGAAGATAAGGCATGGGGCTGGTGCCTCCAATGCAGTCATAAATGATATCATACGGATGAAAAACAGTTGCTTTTGTTGCATCTACCCGTCAAATATAATCATGGGACTCACCTACTTTCAGTGAATATCACGACCAGCATGGGCGCCTTGACCTCTTGCGGGGGTAGCACTAGAGCGGGGCTCACTTGAATATCCCTTCGCTTTGTCTGCAGAATGGCCCAGTAGAAGTAAGTCTTCTATTTAGCTCTGATCGAGGTCATATTCTGATATTCTGAACAGCGTCCTGCCACTTTCACCTTCGAATTCCCAGCAGAGGATAGAGTAGTGACAATATGGGATGATGAGTTGTTTTGCAACCAAGATGCTTCATTGAGAGCCTAGTTTATGGGGAAAGGTATGCACATCGCTCTCACATCATCAGTGGTGGGTCGCTGGGTCGCCCTCCTCTTGGCGGTTGAGACTGGGAAAGCTTCGGTCCGGGCCTGTATCTTAGTGTCAAATGCCTCCAAGGCCGACTTGTTGCTACAGGCCAGAAACCCAACATAATCCTGGATTACCCCCTCCCTTCAATAGCGATGCATCTAGCCCACTACCTACCTCTTCGCACATCAGTGATGTACCTCCTTTCACCAGTTCTTTCGAATATTGAACTGACTTGCCCGATCTCTCGGGCTGCCTTTCACAAGACTCACTTGCTATCATCTGTTCAGGCTACCCGTCCCAGAACCGGCTCGATCATGTGCGCATATAACCCCGTCAACGACCCGTGCACACGAACGCTTAACATGTTCGGCAAAGTACTCAAGGGCGAGCTCAAATTTCAACATTACGTTATGTACAACTGGCTGACACACCAGACCAATGACGGTGGTGTTGCTCTAGGCGGTATGGATCTGACGGTCAGGCTTCGGGGAGGGGGTCTCAATTGGCTACACGCGTGCAGAACGGGACGGCCCCAGTAGCTCGCCTGGCCGAATCGGTTCATTGTATCTTGACTACGTACTATGCGCTCGTCGACGCCAGCAAAATTTTCCCTTGGTAGTATAACATGACCGGAACCTTGAATGGAGTCTTGAACCAGATTTATATTGCCTTGAACCCCAGAAACACAAACGCAGGCGTCTCAGCGGGTTAACGAAAGGTCATTCGCAAAAACGGCGAAGAGAATACAGCGCTATTAAACAACAAACGTACCAAAGATGGGTGCCCTTCAGCGATCAATTCAAAGTTTCCCGCCGCGCTTGGCCAAGATGCTAGTGTAAATCCGGACGGTCTGTGGTATTGTGACAGCTCCAATAGTTGTCGCGCTGGCTATGCTAATCATTTGTGCGCATCTCTACCATGTTCCCTTGTATACTTTCCGGATGTGTTCCCAGGACGCCAATAGCGTCGGTGGAGGTTCTGGTGGTGCCTATCCCCCGTATATCATGACCCGACTCAATGGTATCCACGCCAAGAACGAAGATAATACAACACAAGTCAACTTGACGCCTAACGACTCTAGCCTGACGACGGCAGCCACAAGCGCTACTATTACTGATACTTCGGCTGTCTTGACATATGTGTATTGAATCAACAGTGTCTGTGCGCGGAGGTGACGTAACGCTTTGGAGCAATGGTGATACCTTGATCAGCGCTGTTGCAGCTCCATGCTGAAATACAATGGTCGGTATTCACTTGGGACAATGAGTAGCTATTGTATCGGTTGTATTGTTTGCAAGCTCATCAGTTCGGGCGGGATGGAGCACTAGATCAATCACGGGAGCATGACTTCGGTTGTCTTTGATTACTTCCTCGGTTAGGAACCGGCAACGCGATTGCGAATGTTCACGACGGAGACGCGAACTCCTCGACGAGGTCAGTTTCATGGTAGACGTCTCTTTCCTCCCAGTTGATTATAGAGCTCCTTTTAGGTTCCTTTTACTCTCACTAAATCTGTCCCCCTAATTTTCTCTAAGCGGGACCTTTGCTAGCCACGTTAAGGGCCCACGCGCGGTCTTTGAACAGGGAAACTTGACCGATCAACACCGGTACGCGGATGATTGTCTCTGGACGTAAGGCTAAATGAGTGAGCATGTTCGATGCAAAGAACATTAGGCCAGGCTTCGATTCTGGTTTTGACCCGGGGTATGTTAACTACACGATGCGGTAGACTCATTCGACACCCTAGCTATACCATGTTCGAGTACAGCAACATCAACGTCAAGTCTACATTAGGAAGCCCAATCAACGCTAGGCCGGTGAAATCGAGTGTTCGTAGCGCAAGCCAAGGCGATCCTTGGGTGTCCCCTCACAAATGATTCATTCGACAGCAAAGCAGGTCTCTAAGATGTCGCCCATACGGTTAAGGCCATCGTCAAGAACACTGGTTCTGTTACTGGATGTGGGGTTGCTAAAACGGTTAGCCTTCATATTCTCAATCCTATTGAAGTGCTCACGAGAGGGATGTTTAGCAGCTGTCTAAACCGCCAACACAGACATGCCAACCTGTTCACTTCCTGCATGGCTTTGACAATCTGTGCCTGGGCAAGGGCAGAGCAAAGACGACTACATTCAAGCTATGCCAAAAGGACCGTGCAGTGTGGGGTGTGTAGAGGCAGGCCTGGACGGTGCCAGAGTGGACGTTTGCTCTTCATGCGAGGTCAAGAAGCCAGTCTTTGCTGCCAAAAGCAAGATTCGCTGCCTAAAAAAATGAATTCGATCAAAAATCGGATACTTGAATTTCTATCCGGAACAACGAGTCCTGTGCTTGCATAGTTCTGAATGAAATTATTTTTTAAAATCGATCATCTTGCGGCTATACCGTTCTAATGGCTGCGCAAGAAGATTAAAATTATGGCATGTATATGCACTACATCAATTGACACGACGAGCTCCGGACGCTCAGGCCGTCTCATCTCGGGATGGAGTGTGCAATACATTAGCCCAAACTGATTTGTATTCATCACCTCGCCTCGACGGTCCGGAGCAAGGTTTGGGCGATAGTACGACTGCGGCGTAGCACGGATTGCGCCGGATGTTTGAGGCATATTCTTTCGGACATCTGAGTGCAATGAGGTTAACGCTGCATGACGTAACGCGGGCAGGTCGAAAAGAAAAAACCAGCCAATTCGGCTCGGTGATGCAGATTAGAGGCGCCTCGAGTCAATCAAACCTGGGCCAGTGCGCTAGGCACGTCGACGCCGAGTGTGACTGTCCTGCATCTTGGGTAGATGTCGGGTCCGGGCGCAAGAGACCAAGCTGAACCGCTCGGACGAGCTCGGCGGCCGCTGGAGCGGAAAGGGGAGACAGGCGCGCAAGGCTCGGACGGATGAGCGAGGGCGTGGAGAGTAATAGCCAGCGCGGCTACAGTTTGTGTTCTGCCGAGTAGGTACATGCGCGCTATTTCCTCACTGGGATGAATGGCGAATCTAATCTTATCTTCCGAGGACCTGCCGATAAGATCCTTACCAGGGACGATGAAATAATGAGAAAATGGTACGAAACCAAAAACGTCATATCCGGCACAGACCGGCGACCGGCGGCATGCGTGGAAAATAACCAGGGACGACGATTCCCGCCAAGACCAAGTGATAGGTCGTGTTTTGGGCGCATTTTCTGTGCAAGATGGATGAGCAAGACAGGCATGAGCGATTGATATCTGGCCAACTCTATCGACCAGATTGTATCGCATGACTCGGGCGATGTCGTTGTGTGTCTTGATTTGTCACATCGCGAGTGGGGGAGCCGATGGTGTCACGTGACTGCCCTGAACGCGAACTTGTCGTACGATTGGCCAAAAAATAGTGGTCAGCTCGAATTTTCCGCGTCGAGTGTTGAGCTTCTCGCCCAGGCCCTCTTAAACGTCGTGCGCGCGTCGGCTGCTCAGCATCCCCTCACCGCCATGGACATCGTGCTCCACATCGCAGACGAGCTTATCCTCGACCGGCTCTATGCCGCGGCCCTTCCCCTGTCGGCCGTGCTCCCAAAAGCGGCAGCCAACATCACGGCGTCGGCCATCCCTGCCCCGGTCCCCTCGCTGTGGACGTCGGTCGTCAACTCGCTCCCACACCCCCCGCCGTCGGTTGCTGCAGACGCTGCGCTAAAAATCGCCGCGTTGCCAACCAACCTGCCGCCGTGGTTGATGGAATGGGCCTCGCCAGCATTGACCCCGTCCGCTTGGCCGAGGGACTACATTCCTCGCCAGCTGGTGTCTCTCTTCGCTATCACGCTCGTCGGCATCCATGTTCTCTACTTTCTCTTTGCCGCGCTGTCCTACTATCTCATTTTCGACCACGACATGATGAAGCACCCCAGATTCTTGAAAGTGAGTCACATGTCTCGGCTGATTATCGCATCAGCTCATGCGTCTCTTGCAGAACCAAGTAAAACTGGAGATAATATGCGCGCTGCAAGCCTTTCCTGGTATGACTCTGCTCACCTTGCCTTGGTTCCTGGTGCGTTTCAACCCGAGCATCGACGACGCCACGTCTGCTGACCTTTTTCCTCCAGGGCGAGGTCCGGGGCTTTTCACGGCTGTATGTGGATCCGGCGGAATACGGCTACGCCTATCTCTTCCTATCAATACCTTTGTAAGCTCCTGCACCCCCTTTTACAACTTGCCATTCATTTCGGTCCAGCTTCCTGGTCTTTACCGATTATCTCGTCTACTGGATCCACCGAGGCTTGCACCACCCGCTCGTCTATAAGCGTCTCCACAAGCCTCACCACAAATGGCTCATCCCTACGCCATTTGCGAGCCATGCATTCCACCCGGTCGATGGGTATGCCCAGTCGCTCCCGTACCACATTTTCATCTTCCTTGTAAGTATTTCATTTCAGCACCTCGCACCAAAAACTCACTCGAACCCAATACAGTTCCCGCTTCACCGATGGCTCTATCTTGGCCTTTTCGTCGCGGTCAACTTTTGGAGCATCTTCGTACGTCCAATCACACACATGGCTGATTACCGACCCGCGTAACGCCCCTTCTGATTTCTAGATTCACGATTCTGATATGATCACTGGCAACACGTTCATCAACGTCATCAACGGCCCTGCCCACCATACGCTGCACCACTTGTACTTTACTTGCAACTATGGCCAGGTATGCACCACGAAATCACAACTCTGTTCGGTCGCTGATCAATTTCCTTTTCTAGTACTTTACCTGGGCTGACCGGTGGGGTGGCTCGTATAAGCACCCAAGCCCCGAATTCGATCCTATGAACGATATCAAACTTGTCGATTCGGTTGCTCACAAGTACAAGGAAGAGTAGATGAAAAAAACAACGGCCCGGTGCTGATGATCTATTTTATGAGGAGTCGGGGCGTATGATGGGACTTTGTGCTAATTTGTTCGACATATATATTTTTGCATAACTCGGTCGAGTGTTTATTATACTCTTGTTAGATAACTTTTGTCATTTAGACTCTTTGATTGTACCGATGTCGAGTAATGTTTCATTTAGGGGTTTCACATCCGGGTTCTGATGGAGGGGCTTTGAGGTCTCGGCGAAAGCATCACTTAAATCCGTTGTAGGTATTTGAAAATATGGAGACACTTCATCATTCGTCTGGGGCTGTGTGGTACACGGGCGAACCTACCGCTAGTCCCTTTTGAGGATGGGATGCCACACGAGGTCCGAGGTTGATGTCAATGCTGGTACAAGCTTGGAAGGTGCCAGGTCCAAGTCGATGAATTTGAAATCCGTCCGACATTGAACCAAGGTCGGCGCTTATTCAGAGATGTTGGGGCAAGTCAGGTACATACCGGCGATGCTCCCTACAGCCAAATGATTGTTGCGTCGATCCCGCGACGTGACAGATAATCAAATTTAGAAAGATGTATCTGCCGTGTGCATATCGGGTCCGAAATATAATATGGAATTCACTTCGCCGGTTGAGTGAGTTAGGCAATGGGTGTCATATCGGCATAGACGACAAACGTCTGGGTAGTCAACTGCGATAAGTTCTGGCTAGGGTTAACGTTGGAAAATAAGTGGGGTATAAATCGCCGCCCTTGTCGGGTTGGATGTTGGGACCGATAGGTTCTTCGGCTGAGCGACTGGGATAGGAAATATTGCTGGATGTTGACGGGTTTGCAGCTCACTACCGTATTATCAGCCACCTCGGGCTGCATTGTCTATCCGAAAAAGCCATTGGGTGGAGACATTTGCGACAGTGCAATGAACCAATTTGTCAAGCGGAAGAAAACCTGTTGCAACCGTTTGGCCGAGTCGACAATGTAAAAAGTCAGATCGACTGGTTCTCAAGCGTCGTTCTCACACCCTCAACTGCCTGTACTTTCCATTAACCATTTATTGCTACTGCTTCATGGCGCATATCCCAGACCGTGAGTACAATATTCCGTGACTTTAGTTGAAGGATATTGTATCTCATACATTTGTTAATCAGCGCATATAATCATCGCTGGGAGTCGGGCTATCTGTTCGATTTGCCTGGACCCATACGGGTGCCCAGTGCGATTTGAAAAGCGAAACATCAAGCGTCATATTGCTGGCTCGGCTCATCGGAGCTACGTCAATGGATTAACTACCCCGCCAACGCCCACCTCACAGGTATTGTCTTTGTGTGCTAACTGGAGTCGGCCGCTAACATTCTGGTTCTCATTGATCCTACAGAATCGCCCGGGCGATCATAGTTTGGAGGACTCTGAGATTGCTCAGCTCTTTGTCGATTTGTTTTATGACGGGTCTAGGGAGGCAACTCCATTGGCCAGTCCTCACTCGCTTGCAGGCTCCTTTGTAGACGATCGACTACAGGTTGATGCATTTAACGCCCCCCTAGCCATGTCCAATCTATGAATAGGGCATCACTGGGCGACGAAATGCCGGCACTGGAGAGTGATAGTGATTGGGAGACAGAATTGGATGTTCAATCGGACATTGAGGATTCTTGCGAAGTTTCCGGTACGTAGATTAATTCCTTCTCTACTGTTCTACGCTCATCTCATACTTGAAGGCGCTCGAGTAACTCAGACACATTCTACCCCCACGCATGTTGGTATCTCAGAGCAGGACGAATGGTTCCCTTACCCTTCAAAGGCGGTAAGTATTCCACTAAAGAGCATATATGCGTTATCTAAATATCAATCTTATAGATGGCTCTTGCAGACGCGTTATTCAGCTCGCCCCGCTTGAACTTTTCTCATCCGCAAATGAGAGCTGTGCTCAAGTTTGCACATGAATGTGGAGCGACCAATATCCCCCCGCTTTCCGCGCTCAAAAAGACCCAGGAACGTTTAAAGTCCCTTATTGTAAATTCTTCAATCCGCCATCAAGTTCCCAGTGGTACTATATACTACGTGAACAGTATCGCAGAGAGTATCAAACAGGTATGATAAATTAAGTTACTTTGCGTCAAACCATGGCCAACACACATCATACTCGCTAGGATATATCTAACCCTTACGTTCGACCAGAGATGTCGTTCTTTCCTCATATGGACAGCGACCGGATGACCCAGGCATGGAATGGGAATAAGTTGGTGCATAAGCTTGATGATGATTTCTTGACACCTTGCGTGTCAGTGAATGGTCGAATTTTTTATGTCAACGAACTTGCTCGTTGATCAGAGGGATGGTTCATTCCTCTTCGTTGGATCCTCTTTGGCCCCAAAAAAGACCTACGGGCTGTTGGTTTCATTGCTACTGATTCATTGGTAAGTGTTTTATCTAATTTTTATTTGATGTACACTAATGAACGCATAACAATAGGATGGTGTTCATGTCCATACCGATAAACAAACTGTTGTTCGGGTAGGAACTTTTGTTGAGAGTTTTCCCAAACGCACAGCCAGACTTGGTTGTCCCGAATTTGACAGTATGTAACCCATTTTCTTTGCTTTTACTGTGCAACATAGCCCTGACTTTTGATCATATCAGATGTGTCTACTCGTTTCAAACTTGGGATGCCCCATCCGTTACGTGCGATTGCTGGCTCTCGTCTGATATATTCAGTTCCCTTGATCATTTTCATGGACAACGCATTGGGCAACACTTCAAAACAGTGGAATAAGCACTGGTTGTGCTATATGTCTAATGCTGCTCTCCGCCGCGAGGCAGTACGGTTGGAATACAATGTGCGTTTTGTCACAACATCACCCCATGCGACCCCCGCAGAGCTTATGCATGGTGTACGCGCATCAATCGAGTGAGTGATCATTCCCTGCTTAAAACTATTGCTTATATTTCATCTTAGGTCAGCATTTAATAACCCAGTGGTCGGTTTTGACTGTGTAACTGGCCAGGAAGTACTCATTTGGCCATTTGCATTGTTCTGGGCTGGCGATAACCCAATGCAAGCCGAGCATTGCAGTAGCAGTGGCTTGACTTCAAGTCACTTTTGCCGTACATGCACTGTAGGGGGGTCCAACAAATTCAAACGATCACCTGAGGGATACCCAACACTATTCAAGGTCAGTAACCCAACCGCCCTTTGACATTTTGTTTTTATCTTGTTCTGCGAAATTGCTCTTGCCTCTTGCTATTTTGGCACCTTCTATTCTCTCGACGTAGTCACATTGCAATGTAATATTTCGTTTTAATATACCTGACTTTGCTTCATCCGCCAGAATGACTGCGAATAATATAAGTCTAAGTTACTGACTAATGGATCATAGCCAGGGCCAAAGCGTACATCAGCAAGTACAATCCACATAATCAATGAACACTTGGAAATGTCAATTAAACCAAGAATGATCCAACAAATCAAGGATCATGCACAAGCATCCAGCATCAAAGATTCAGTTGCACAACCACTGATCAAACAACTGAGCAATTTGAACAAAATCCTTTGTCTCCCTACTGCTGGTGGCTTATGCCGATCACAGGCTGAGATCAACTATCTGTTGCGATTGGAGCTGGAGGCTATCAGGTGCAAATCATACATGAATCCATTGCTCAATATGCCAGGTTTGGATTCAAGCTTACATTTCTGTGCAGAATGGCTCTCACCTGTCACAAACTGACACGCATACATCCACTCTACAATATTTTCTCGATTTACTACATTTTATGAGATCTTCTTCAAAACAGACTTGCCTTTTATGGTATATCTGTGTCATGTGACTCAGGGAATGTTCCAGACCGGTAACCGAGATGTATTTCAACTCTGATATGAAATTCCGCAGTTCCGCAGTCGCTTCTACTGCTTCTATCTCTTATCTGTTGTGACTCACTGTACGGACTTGTTTGTTATGATGTGGCTTGTACTATGTATATAAACCAGGTCAAGTTCACAGAGGACTCCTCAAGAACTTGACCTCTCATCGAATACAAGTTCTTTTATTTTCTTACCATTTTCCTTGTCACCTGACTTGTCGTTGTCGACATCACCCCATCTTCAGGTGTCCAGATCCATAACGATACACCAACGGAATTGTTACACACCATTCTCCTGGGTGTTGTCAAGTATTTCTGGGTGCAGTCAGTCTTTGTGATTGAAAAGGCAAAATTGCTTTGCATATCAGAGTGTCGATTAGCATCATTATCAGTTCAGGGACTGGGTGCATGCAGTATGCCAGCTTGATATATATGCCAATATCAAGGTTCCCTCATTGGGAAGCACTTCAAAATACTTGTTCAGCTAATGCCATTTGCTGTGTTTGACTTACTCCTGGACAACCTTGATATTGTCCAGGCTTGGATCCTACTGGGCCACTTGACCTTGCTGCTATGGTACACTGAGATTGAAGATATCAAGGCATATACTGTAAGTTACACTTGACACAAAATTATTGCAAAACCTACTTATGCTGCAATTCTACATGTAGAAAGAGCTTCAAGATTTAATAGACAATTTTTTGTTGATTACTGCTTGATGTAGTCCAAGTATTCTCATTCTCAAACCTAAGTTTCATTTTCTTGTACATATTGGTTCTTACATCAAGTGATTTGGACCTGCATTACTCTTTTCTACTGAACGTTTTGAGTCATTCAACAGTGTCTTCCAAGCTGCATCCACATTTAGCAACTGCCAGGCTCCATCCTGAGATATTGCTCATTGTTTCATTCAGCTGGACCAGGCAAGGCATATTTTTGCTGGTAAGTGTGATTCAGCCTTTTTGAGAGCTGGAAATTATCTTATTTGGTATTTATAGGGGGTTATTGGTGTCAGGGTGACCACTGGGTGCAAGCAGGTGAAACTTTGCTAAGGTTCACTTCAACTAACCCAACATTTGCACAAATCATTGGGATCCCAAGGCCAAAGTCTTGGATATCAGGTATGTACAAGGAAATCACCCCTTTGTGTCCTATTTATTATAATATTAATCAAATCAATTCACAAAACAGGCGCACCACATTGCCTTGCATCAGCGAAAACTCAGGAATGGCCTGTGTTTTCTGTGCAATTCAAGTTAGCCATTGAAGCTCCAGGGAGTTCATATGCACAGTATTACCCCCTAATCTCTACCATCTTGCAATGTGGAGATACCATAGTGGTTGGATTGGATATTGTATTCAATGCTGATGATGCAACAAAGTTGGTTAGTGAATATGGCAGCTGCACATATATGCACTTCCTTACATGTATGCCATGTAGTTTGGTTGGGTTACACACTTATTTGGATGTGTAGAGCCAGACCAGAGCCACTGCTACTATGTAGCAATAGTGCCTTACCAGATCACAGGGAAGCATATATTGTGGGACATACCTCTTGCTACCTGCAGCTCCAATTGCATGTGTGTTGTGAGCAAGGTGAGACTTATATTCTATCACTCAAATGCACTAATGACCTGGAGCCACTGCCCCCAGTTGGTAGAATGCCTTGTGAACATGCAACACAACTGTTATGGGCATGGTCCTTGTACTCTGACTCAAAGAGTATACGAAACTCAAGAATGTGAAACAACCAGCCAAGTATCATTCAGAGTTGCACACACTGAACAGATACATTTTGTTATTAATATACATGGGTTACACAATGCACAGTGAATATGGCAAGCACTCTCCATTGAGATTTTTACTTGAGCCCCACTTCATATCGATTGCAAAGAGACCATACAAGAAGCTGTCAAGACAATGAAGGCTGGCAAGGGAGGTAAAGCGATCATTGCAACAGCAAGAAAGGATGCAAAGGCGATGGTCTCTGCAGTGGCAAAGGGAACAATTACTGGAGCCATGACTGAACCAGTGCTAAGGTCCAAGAGACCACAGACATTGTAGCTAGTGCATATACCCTTGGAATAGAATCCTCATATAATGTTATCCAACGATGCAGGGGCTCTTGCCTCAGCTCTCATTGTATATGCATATATGCACTTCAAAGTCTCTGCAATTGGTCATGGCATGGGGTTTATTTGATATGGTATTTTCACTTGTGAGCCCAAATGTGAAATTGTTTCAGTACTTGCTCCATCGCCTGTCACTCTATGCCAGTGGCTGAATGCTCAGGCAACTTTCCAACTGCAACCACCACTGAACTTTTTTCATTCAACATGAGTCCACTCAGTAGCAATGACAAGCTTGACCTTGACATTGAGCAGGAGGAAGAGCAGTTGTGTCCCCAAGAGAACACTTGCAATCCAAGTACAGCTACATCTAACCAATTTGATGGTCCCAACCAAGTTGGAAACCAACATACCATGCTTTGTACATTCCACTAACTTTACTTTTTCTCATGGCTCAATCTTGTCCAATATTCTTAGCTGCAGATTTGGTTACTGTTGCAAATGGCATCTGCAAAGAATTTGGGTTGGCTGACGGACTTAAGGAGGATATGCTTTGGACTGCTAAGGTAAGTTTTACACTAGGTATTGCCATCTAAACTAATCTAATCTATGTCCAAAAGCTCCACCCCCAAGTCCAATTTCTTAGGCTGTATGGGCGTGTCCTAGCATTCGGGAAGAACATTCAGAACACCAAGGTCGATACATTCTTATCATCACAAGAGTTTAAGGAAACAATTACTCGGCGTCTTCAGGCTGGCCTTCTTGACACACATATATCACATTATGTTGAAGGGACGGCTGTTCGATTTGTAGTAAGTGATTTTCAAGCTTAAATAAGCACCCACACATAACATACAACCACCTCAGAGGCATATCATCGAAAATCCTGCATCATATGAGGTTCCAATGGAAGTGCAGGCTCAATTCATGCACAGCAAACAGTTCTCGAGCGCGATTGGAAAGGTACTGAGCACCTTTTGTGGAGAAATCCAGCGGAAGGTAATGTTCATTTCATTGGTGTTAGCATTACGCCTTGACATGGTTACAAAGATACAACACTCCGTTATCGATAAGGAAGACATCATGACTCTAGCCTCACATCTTGCTATTCGCGGATTTCAGATGGGGAAAGACCATATCCTCTGGATTTTGTTTTTGGTCAGTTTTCTCTTTATAATCACACAGGCCCCCGAATATTAACTCAATGATTTCCGCAATTGCTAGCACATGTATTATGTTGATTTTACAAGTAAACATAGTGTTAAAGCGAAAAATGATAAGAGCGACAAAGCGGAGACCAAGTTTTGGTCCTTTATCGACACGAAGCTAGAAAAGCTTCATCGGAAGTCGCCAAAAAATTGCACCAGGTGCGTTCCAAGTGCATCGCTGGTGAATGACGAAATGACTCACCAGCGACATATTAGCTTACTGGAGCAAAACCTTGCTAAGGACAAATGCATGTTTCCGGTACCAAAAGCCAGTGCTCCTGCAATCCCATTGGGAAATATGCCCGAATGGCAAGCAAGTGTCGCACATGCAGTTTCGGCTATGGCTGGACATCAAGTCAGTACGACACCCATTGGAACCCAAGCCGATGAAGCAGACCCCTCGAACAGCCAAGCGCCGGTTGAGTGTGCCTCTGTTCCACCTCTGAGCGCCAACGCTAGTAGCCCTGTCGATGAGACTGAAATTGAACCCGAACTTCATGGCGAGATGTCAGGGGCAGGTATAAATTGTTTGCAGCCTGTAGTTGGCCAGGTTCCCTGTGAGTAGAATGTTGCTCATAAAAACAATCACCAATTCTGACCTTATTTAGACAACCATCACCCACTCACGATAAGTATGCCTAACCATTCGGAGGCCACTTTGGTGCGTCGCGGAGCCTCGCAAGGGCTGGGTATTCGGGGTGATATTATATGGCACAACCCACTTGGGACACCTAGTCGTATGGCCTCACCAACTCCCCTGCCAAACCAATCTGGTAATCCGCGACCACAGCATCTCAGGGTGGCGACCAACGGGGTGGGGAGCACCTCTGTGCTTAGCCCGGTGCTCGGTGCGCCGTCAACGTATATGGGTTCGCCTCAAGTAGAAAATAGCCAGTATGAGCCATATCATTCAGAGACTGCAGGTGCAACGCTTGGCATTTTCTGAAATTTATTTCCTCTATTTCATTGTGTGATCGCCGTTTTGTTTATTCAAGCGTCTCCAATATAATCTCCTTAGACCATCCCTATATTGATTCTGGATGTTTTCTATGTCTAGTGTGTTCCAATGAGGCCCACAAACAATACAACGAACCGCTCGGAATGCTGGGTTTCCGACCAAGATTAAGCATAAATCTAGATCGGAAAGAAAGAATCCCTAGCAGATTGTTCGAGCTTGTTGGTTGTTTGGTTATTTGCGCTATTTGAGGCTTGGGGGCAACCAAGGATGCGACTGGGCTCCGAGCTTGATTCTAACTCGCAATTCTTGCTTGCACTCCAGGATATCTGAAGGCAATTTTGCAGGATTAACCTCATCCCAATAGCGATTTCAATATATCAGCAGGAAAATACGGGCCGTTTAGACTGACATTCGAACTCGGCTGCACGACAAAATCGGGGTTCCCTTTGTGAATGCAAATGATATGGTTGAAAGAACCGTGTTCTAGGAGGCCCCCAAGCCATATTGGGGTTCTTTCAAGTCGCAAATTTTATTGACTCGCCAAAGGGCTTTCAACATCTGGGGCAAGCCATCTTTGTTTTCGGAATCCCTCAACCTTGTTTCTAGCCGAGGGAGGGTCGCCTGTGTATCTGGTCAAACTGAGGCGCTAACGCCGAGTGTCACCAACTAGACACAGCCCCTACATGACCATCACATACAGATAAGTAAGACACGTCTTAAAACCGCACAAAAGCTTGGCACCTGTCTCACATGTTCGCGTTCCTAACCTCTTCATCCCGCGTTTATTTTCACCACATACTTCAAATGGTTTGGACTAAAGGGGGTTCTTACACTGCCACCGGCTTTGCCAGCCGCCTGAGGAAGAGCAAGAAGCAGAACAAGCACCACAGAGCATAAATAAGCGCGCCCGTCGCTTTTATCGGTCGCCACTCACAGGGAAAGGTATCACCCAGCTTATCCCAAACTCCACCACCGGCTGTGAGTAGGCGCTAATATTGACGGGGCTCTGAAATAATCATAGGTTAAAATTTTTGATGTGAATCCAAAACTGGGACTAGGCAACTGTGACCGTGGAGCCCTCGGGTGTTTGGACCCCTTGTGAAATCCAACACGTCTATTCGGTCTGGCAGCGGACCGTGGAAAAGTAATTCGGCACACCTTCTCTTTTCCACGTTTCAAGTGTTGTTTCAAACGTTTGGTGGATGCTTGATGGTCCCTAGTCCGCAGTTGTGACATTTCACTGCCCGATATGACTAATCTCATATAATAGTATATCATATATCTGGATACGACAAGAAAGGTACTCAATAGTACTGCCAGATGAGAAGGTAGATTATTGTTCATAGTCGCTTCGTGCGAAAATACACTGTTCCAGTAAGAATATGGCATGATACTTGGTGGGATCTTGTATTCAAACGATCAAACATATTTGCAGTTGGCCCACATGATGGCTCGTGATGGAGCTTGGGCCGATTTGAAACCCCGAGACCCACAGGCATCGGACTCGGCTCTTAGCCGATCATCAGCATTTGGTTAACCTTCCCACCAATTGATGGGCTTCCGTCCCAATAAATGATCGACCGATTGGTGTAGGCCGAATCAACCCCAGTGTGCTACCACTTGAGTTCACATGCATTGTGATATTGTGAACAACACCGGCCCCAATGGCGTGCCAAAGTCCCACATTCCAGACACAGCTTGAAGGCGCATTGCATACGGGCTAGACGTAGTTTGCCGGTTCCTGATCGCTTTAGTCTTACGTCCCGAGAAGCACCGGTGGGTTTCACTTGATCTGATTCTGCTTGTGCCGATGAAATACCGGCTCTCGCATTTAGCCGAGGCGCATGGTGTGCAGCAATGAAGCAGCGTGACCGCAACCCTAGTCCAACTATTCATATTAGTTGACGAAATAAAGAAATGGCGTGGTTTACTCCCGCGAAATTTTGAATAAGCGTGCCCAAGTAGCCTGATGGTTCATATCCTGGGAGACTGTTGGAGCCGCGGCAATTGGAGAGGTGCGGAGCTGTACACGCCTACTTGGGCTCGCTTGCCGTGTGAGGCCTTATTTCGCTATGCCTTTGAGCAGTCATGCCAAGCTGTCGCCCACTTCTGCTGAGTGCATCGCGTTTGTGAGGAGTTGTGTCGATAGGTTGAGTATTGAGCCGATTGGTGAATTGCCACTGATATTTAGGCTCGTCCCTCCTCGGATTCTCTCTGCCTCATGCTTGGGCAATGCCGCTCTTCTATATGCTGGCTAAGGGTTATTAGCGATTTTCTTCTAGTCGAAAGTACTCTTAACTGCAATGATCTTCGTTTGTCGGCTGCAGATCATTTCGAGGCTGTGCTGTCCGCTTCCATATAGTTGAGCTGGTGTCTTGCAGTTGCCATATCGCCTCCAGCTCGTTAATCAAACTGGGTGCCTCTTGCGATAGGAATACCGCTCTGTCGGGGTACGCCTTCGGAACCAACTATGCTGACCTGCTAAAGATATTTCGATCCATAGGCAACCCCAAAGCAAAACTCTACCATGGCTACCGCTGGAACTCATCGAGCTTATCGCCAAACATTTGTTCAATACCAGGCCACCATCTGCATCCACAGGAGCTCAAGGTGACAACATTTGCTGTGTCAAACCGCCCTGGTCTAGCGTGCGAGGATTCATGTCTGCATCGGCCGATTTGCACAACATGGGCTTTCGCTACTGGGTAGTGGTATTGACTATTCGAGTACCTGTTGATTGGAGTCAAGCTTTGAAGCTTTCTCACTATATTCAGTGTGTATCATTAATCGAATTGGTTGATAAAATCCTAATGACTTTCGTCCTTGCAGTGAGATTCAATGCTTAGATGGCGCTTTCACGACCAAGCTGCAGGATGTTTTGTCTCAATTTCCTAGACTATATGCCATCTCGGTCGACTTGCACGGCGACGTGAAATGCAATAGGAACAATCGGCTTGCTTATTGCAACGTCTTCACACAACTGCCGCGTTCATTACGTCGACTAGAGGTCAAATATGCTCATGGGCCGGACATAAACGTAATAGCAACCGTGAAACACTGCTGTCCAGATCTCGAGGAACTGCAATTTGGACGCTGCACCATGTTCAATCAAACGCCAGCGTGTCGATTCTGGGAAAACTTTCCTTTTGATCACGACTCGTACGTATCTGATCAGGGAATAGAGCTTTACACAGTGAGGCGTTTGGGGTGTTTCCCATTTTCATGTTCACTCATAAAATTTTTCCGCGCAGCAATCATTGGGGCAAGAGTTGGCTCCGCTTCGCAAACTGAAGGCTCTTCGATTGGGGGTTTACCTCATGCCTTTGGGCGTTGTCTTAGGCCACCGAGCTTTTCATTCTCGAAACCTCGTGGCACCAAATGAAATCGCATGGCAAGAATCTGTACAAATCATCGCGGAACATCAACCTGGGAATGCCGTGGGTCAACCTCCACAGGCCCGGGATCTCGTATCGCTCCTCCATCAACCATTCGAGGACGAGAGGAAATTTTCGGAGCGCACCTGTCAGTTCTGTTACGAACAGTGCTACGAATCTACCCGCCAAGCAGAGGCATCTGCGAATAAGATTTTGAAACAGCTCATACCATCAGTGTTGTTATTGACTCCACCAACTCACGAACGTGTTCGGTCGGTCGGCCCCATTCGTTGGCTGACTCAGCCGTTCGTCCAGAGCGTTGGTCCGTTCGTGACCTTGTGATCCAGGTGAGTCATGTGACTGGATTTGTAAATTACCAAAACAAAAGTCGAGTAGAGCAACAGCAGAGTGTTCAATAAAAGGAGAAAAAATGACAAAAGGCTCAAAGACATGACAAAAGAGTGACAAATGTGCTCCCGAATGAGAAAACAGAGGGTAGAAAAGGGGGACTGGATCAGAACAAAAGCGCTACCCTCGATTCCCTACATCAATTACCTGTACTTGCCTGATTTAATCTTCTCAATTTGGCAACATGTCTCCAAGAAACTGGACTTGGTCCTTCTTCAATCAAGGCAAGAAGCGTTACTGGAGGAACAAGTCAAACTTCGAAGCCTACTGTTGAGGATGTGTTGCTTACTGGATGGCAAATTTGGAGGAAGCCGACCAGCAAGATGTTGCTCAAGGAGGCAATATTGGATCTATGAGAAACAAGACTGAGCTCCATAGGGCGGGTGCGTAACTTTTTCAGGCCTGAGGTACACATATATGCTGAATACAATTTAGTGTGCCAGATGGCAAAACCGTTGTGTGGGTGCCCTTCAACATTCTGTGCACATATTCAAGCATGTCCTCATGTTGCATTGGAGGCAAAGGAGTGCCTAGAGGCAGAGGATGCCACCAAGAATCAACATGCTGAACCAAACAGACCTGGCCCTGATTTTGGTCCCAATTTGGGTGGACTGCCACTGCTGCCAGCAGTGGGATCATCTCAGCAGGCTACCACTGTTCCCTTGCCTGGCTTCAAAATTCATCCCCCATTTGACCTTACTCCCAATCAGCTGAAGGAGTTCCAATCTGATCTTCTCCATCTCTTCATTTCCAACAACTTTGCTCTTTATGCAGTCAAGTTGGTTCAGACTAACCTATTCTTTGATAAATGGCTCCCAGGTGCTCAGCTGCCAACTTGACAAGCGCTTGGGGGTTGTATTCTTAAGGAAGCAGTTCAGAAGTTGGAGGAGAATGTGGTTCAGGCAGTGCATGGAAAGACGGCTACAGGAATGAGCGATGTGTGGAAAGACAAGCAAAAGCATGCATTGTTGGCATATATGGCCAATGTAGAGGCTACAGTAGTTATTTTGATTTGATTCAATAGTCTGCATTACCAAATAATTTCTGTCTAGGCTTATACTGTTGGGATCGAAGACATTTTAGCACTTCCCAAGACCACCAACAACCATCTCAAAATTGTGAAAGAAGCAATCAAGCACTGCAAGGATGAGCTAGGAATGAAGATCATTGGATGGGTCTCTGATGCTGCAGGAGACTCACATGGTATGAGAATTTGCCTTGGTAAAGAATGCTGCAGTTACTTTTGTTTGACTGTTGGGCACACCCGGTAGGTTTTGGTTTATGGTTTCCAATTACAGGCTGAAGTTTGCAATCTGACTCACTGATATTTTCAGATCCAACTTGTTGTTACCAACATTCTCAAACTCAAGAACAACCTGGTTGCTGCCAGCAACAATGTGCAGGAGATTGCCAAATGGTTTATGATGCACAGCCAAGCACTTGCTCTTCTCCATGATGAGCAGGTGAAGACTCATGGTCGATCTTGCATGTATACCATTCCAAACATCACCTGTTGGACTAGCCATTATCTGACTGCACAAGGGCTCCTTGATGATTGTGGCCCCTTACAAGCAACTGTTGCCTTGCACTGTGATCAACTTCAGCAGATTGGATCATGGGATCCAGAGTGTGCCAAGCGCATTCTTTCCACTGTTGAGGAACCAAGATTTTGGGAGCAGCTTGAAGAGTGAGTATTTGACTAGCATGAATTGCTAGCTTGCTACTTACTCTTTCATAAGACTTACCTCCTACCTTCAGCCTTTGGCCATTGCCTTGAATGTTGCTCAAGCTGCCAACACCTGTCTCCACCATATCCTCATCAGTCTTGGTTGCCTTTACCAGATTTTCAATGACCCAAATATTGATCCCAAGGTCCGAACTTGCGTCCTTTCAAGTCTTGAGCTTCAATGGTGAAAGGTGGACCAAGACGCATTCATATTGGCCATTTTTTTTAACCTGTACATCTGATGCTGCCTCTTCAGCCCAAACAGCCCTGATTTCTGTGCAAATGTGTTGTACACAGTAGTCCAGCATGTCTTTGAGCACATGTTCCAGAAACCACCAGAATCTGGCCTCTTCAAGGCATTTATGTCCTACTACACCTGGTCCAACAAGTTCTCTGCCAAGGCATAGCATCTGAAGGAGTATTCAGAGATGTATAAGAACAAGGTAGGTGCATTCAATAATATCTCATAGTCCCACTCTAAAATACAGATACAATCCCCATAGGGTAAGGACATCAATCTCAATGCTATTTGGTCAATGCTTCCCTGCCCCAGAACTGTGAACACAGGTTGCCATCAACTTGCTTGCCTCGCAAGGCTCATACTTTCGATTGTCACAAATTCTGCCAGCTGCAAGCAACTTTTTAGCTGCATAGGAAACATCCACACAAAGCTGCAAAATCAGCTTAACTTTGAGTGTGTGCACAACATTGCAACAGTTGCAATGGATCTCAAGGCTCAGCACCAGGCTGCTGGGCTTACTCAAAAGCAGACAAGGCAACATTTTGATGCACCCCAGCCGCCTCCAGCTTTATGAGTGACTAATGAGACAGAGGCAGCAGATTCTGATTCTCTTCCTGATCCTCCTGCTGATTTAATTGATGGCAAACATTTGTTCAACTTAACAGATGAGGAATCAGAAGACGGAGGGGAGTCAGGGGTGCAGAACTTGACAGCAGTTGCTACACAGCTCAATGAGGCACTCAATGATGATGAGGATGGAGAAATCATAGAGGAGCTCCCCAAGCCTTCTGCAATAGCTTTTGATCAGCTGCACACACACCCTTGCTGGCTTTGGTTGTATTTCAGTAAGGCTCACATGATCCCACTCTCTGAAATGTTTAACTTCTCAGACACAGTTGAGGTTATTGAAGGGGGGCTTGGAGTGTTTTGGAACAATGGGATAGCTAATTTGGCAAAGGAACATGATGTATGTAAGAGACTCACATCTATGTGCAAGTGAACAAGGCTGGTTTGTAGCAATTTGAATTTAATTTGAAATTAACTACCAACCAACAAATGTTTTTGCCAACTGGTTGGCTCCACCAACTGACATCAGATAAACCTGGGGTCAGTGTGGGTCCATAACAACACTGGGTGAGACAGAGCCCATGGAGGAGCACAAGTGATACTGAAGCTGGATAAGTGCTGGCAGACTGAGGATACACATGTGACCCAAGTTTTTTTTAAATACATATTTAACAAGCTACATGAGCACAAGGTCAAACTGCTTGGACTCCAGAAAGGGAAATGAGGCAAGAAGGGTCAGAGAAAAGGAGGAAAAAGGGTGGGGAGGTGACAAGCAAGAAAGATCACAGCACCACAGCAACACAGGCAAGTTGTTATGGGTCACTAACATTTTTATATTATTTTAGTCTGCTCTGCCAACCTCAAGCAATGCCTCTGTAATTTTCTTGAAATTAAATGAACTTGAATGCATCTGAATTTGTACTATTTGTGTTCCATTAAATAGTACAAAATCTCCTTTTTCCAATGCATATTTTATTGTGATTTTATCTTAAGAATTCAGAGAGATATAGAGGTTGCAATATTTCCTCTTATCAGGAGATATTGATTACAACATTGCACCACTCATATCTTAGCAACTGCTTACACTATCAAAGCAGTCTTATGCTCCATTGATAGCTAATCTTCAGCAGTATCTGCTGCCCAAAGATTGTCACAATCCACCAGATCCTCATGCCAGAATAGCCCAAAGATCATTAGAATCTTACTGGACCATCAATCAAGATCTAATGACTCCAGTGAGTCAGGAGAGCCTTCCAAATTGATCCAGAAGCTTCTCTGACTCACTTCATGACTCACTGAGATGTAGCCTCCATTCATTACATGTATATACTATGATAATATGATCTACAAGCCAATAGCAGGTCTCAGATGCATCAATGCCTTTGATCCACACCCTGTCTTTACTCTCTTATCCTATACTGGGCTAGGGTGTAACCCAAGTATAGCAGTACCCTCTTTTGATGATTGCACTGGCATGCATGTATCTATTTGGCTCTGGAATCCCCTCCTCAGGGTATAAAAGAACCTCCTCTGAGGCCCTTCCAGACCACCTCCTCCTCTTACTCAACCCAGACTGGTTATTGGTTTCTGTTCTCTTTCTATTTCTCTTGTCTATGTGTGATTTCCTATATAACTAGTACTGAGGAATATAGTACCATATTAGTTACATACTGTCTGATTCATTGTATCTTATATACTGAGATATATAAGGATACAATATTGCCTGATTGAGTGTGATATTAAGTACAAGCTATTAGAGGAAATCTAAGTACCTGTAGCTGAGGAAGTATACACATGAGGCAGCCCTCCATCTATCCAATAAGCTATTGCTTAAGTCTAGTATTAAGATTAGTATCAGTTAGTCCAAGCAACTAGGGCTGAACTACATTTAAGATATCTAAGGGAACCTGACCATAGTAGTCTTGCTCTTTATACCTATAAATTAGTGAGTTTACACTGTGAAAGATTAAGACTACCTTGAGTGTTACTTGATTGCATTGCAACTACTTTGAGCCTTCTTACTCTAGTCTAAGAAGTACTGAGTACAATTAGTGTATACTAACATATCTACATTTGCTTAAGCTCTAGATATCCAAGTGTACCCTGACCTGTAACAATCATATTATCATAGTATATACATGTAATGAATGGAGGCTACATCTCAGTGAGTCATAAAGTGAGTCAGAGTGTCAGAGCTACAACCAGGAAGGATGACCCAAACATCTAAGAGGACAATGGGAGACCTATAGGTGACAATGCTGGAGGTCTAAGTCACAACATCAAGGGGGAGACATGCAACAAGGAGTAGGGGTGCAATAAGATGCAGGAATGTGGAAGTAGGTGCACTTGTCCTTAAGAGGACTGGGCAGAGACTATGGACTATAAGTCACACAGGTAGTAGAAGGGATACAACAGGAGGTTGAGTTCTGAGGCTTAAGGCTCTCAGACTCTCCCTTTATATATTCATATGACAAGCTATATCAAATACACAAATGATACAAGATAACTATCATACAATGTAGAAATGGTGCCATGTAACAGAACATTCCAGAACATACAAATATGTCATAAACAACAGCAAGGTCACGTGATCATGTAAGTAATAATCTATGCATATATCTGATTAAACAGGACTTGTCCAAAAAGTAAGAAAATAGAAATATAAAATATAGAAAATTATAATTAAATCTGCGTCATGGTCTAGGCCATGACAAAATGGCTCTACATCGTGAAGATGTGCACAAGACATTTGACAACAAGACCTTTTGAAAGGCCTTGATTGCCATCCGTATTGACAAGGCACATACAATCTCACTCTGGGGAGGTGACTTTTGGAAGGATTACCAAGGGCTAGGTTGGGTTCATGCTTGATTACCTAACAGGACACCAGTATCACTTTTCAGCACTACACTTTGGCCAAATGTCAAGCAGGATGCAATGTCTACACTTGGTTTCTCTTCAGACACATAAAAGTATATTGACATTAACATCAGGAATGGGCAAGGTAATGTTTTTATTGGGGCTTGTCCAATGCAGTATCTATGTTACAGGTCAGGGTACACTTGAATATCTAGAGCTTAAGCAAATGTAGATATGTTAGTATACACTAATTGTACTCAATACTTCTTAGACTAGAGTAAGAAGGCTCAAAATAGTTGCAATGCAATCAAGTAACACTCAAGGTAGTCTTAATTGTTCACAGTGTAAACTGACTAATTTATAGGTATAAAGAGCAAGACTACTATGGTCAGGTTCCCTTAGATATCTTAAATGTAGTTCAGCCCTAGTTGCTTGGACTAACTGATACTAATCTTAATACTAGGCTTAAGCGATAGCTTTAGGATAGATGTGGGCTGCCTAATGCGTGTACTTCCTCAGCTACAGGTACTTAGATTTCCTCTAATAGCTGGTACTTAATGTCATGCTTAATCAGGCAATATTGTATCCTTATATATCTCAGTATATAAGATACAATGTCTCAGACAGTATATAACTAATATGATACTTTATTCCTCAGTACTAGTTATATAAGAAATCACACACAGACAAGAGAAATAGAAAGAGAAAAGAAACCAATAACCAGTCTGGGTTGAGTAGAGGGAGGTGGTCTGGAAGGGCCTCAGAGGAGGTCCTTTTATACCCTGAGGAGGGCATTCCAGAGCCAAATAGATACATGCATGCCAGTGCGATCATCAAAAGAGGGTACTGCTATACTTGGGGTACACCCTAGCCCAGTATAGGATAAAAGAGTAAAGACAGGGTGTGGATCGAAGGCATTGATGCATCTGGGACCTGCTATTGGCTTGTAGATCATATTATCATAGTATATACATGTAATGAATGGAGGCTACATCTCAGTGAGTCATAAAGTGAGTCAGAGAAGCTTCTGGATCAATTTGGGAAGCTCTCCTGACTCACTGGAGTCATTAGATCTTGATTGATGGTCCAGTAAGATTCTAATGATCTTCGGGCCATTCCGGCGCGAGGATCCGGTGGATCGCGACGATCTTCGGGCAGCAGATACCGCCGAAGATTGGCTATCGATAGAGCACAAGATCGCTCTGATAGCGTAAGCGGTTGCCGAGATATGAGCGGTGCGATGTTGTAATCAATATCTCCTGATAAAAGGAAATATCGCAACCTCTGTATCTCTCTGAGATCTTATTGTAAAAACTTAATAAAATATGCGTTGGAGAGCGGGAAATTTGTACTATTTAATATAACGGAAAATAGTACAATTCAGAGCGCATACAAATTCGAGTATTTCACAATTTAATTACAGAGGCATCGCTTGAGGTTGGCAGAGCAGACTAAAATAATAGAAAATGTTAGTGATCCATAACAATCTAGCATTGTCCTTCAAAGACATCTTACAACATTTTGACCCCAATGCATCTGATCCTTATAAAATTCCCTCCACCATTATCTATATCAACAATGTAAACAATGTTACATTTGGTGTCATTCTCTGTATGCTGGGAACATCCAAATTTTTTGGATGGACAAAATAGATGTTTTGACCATTTACTACAGTCTGTCTAGCTTGATTTTGTGAATATTCTCTCCCAATCACTCAAAAATTGGACAAAATGCATGTTTTCAATATGTCTACATCAAGGTCATAAAAATATAGAATACACTTGTTTGCATGCAGTACTGCATCTCTTAAGTATCTAGCAGCTGAAATATCATCACAGATGGTCAAAATGGACATAATGTGCATTTTTTTTTAACTTGTACAAAAAAATTGGATGTCTGGGGCATGAAGAGATTGCCTTATACGGCTGGCTTCACCCATTGCTCTGAGGCAAAGCATTGGTCATGCCAGTGCATGCGTGGATGACACCGAAGTGCCGCAGCGAGGCAATGGCAAAATTTGCGGCAGGGGAAGTTAGAGTAATATTTGCTACAGAGGCAGCAGGAATCGTGAGTTCCAGAGTACGTGTTTAAACCATCATGTCTTAACTAGGCATTTTGGGATGCGATATTTCCAACGTTAAGCGTGTGATCCAATTCGGGGTTTGTGGGTCGATAGGTGAATACCATTATCAATATGCATTATGTACATGATGACTAGAAGGATGTTTTTTGGGGGGTGCATATATGCAGCGAATTGAGCGCGCTTAGCGCGGATCTGACGGTACAGGCGAAGGGTGGCTCATTTGCGAGAAGTGGGTGCCCACTTGTAACCAGGACAACGTTGCAGACGGCGAGGAAAAAGCCTCAAACAGCAAGAAAGGGAAAACATCTGTAGGCGAAGGAAAACCCGAGACCCAGAACAGCGGTCACAACAGCAAAACCGAACTGAAATGCGATCGACTGGTGCAAAAGCTAGTTACCGAGACAAAATGTCGTCGAGAATTTCTCAACCGAGTGTATAACAACCCAATCAGAGGTCAGCCAATCAAGTTGCGTGCGGGATTGATTCATTTATCCTATTGAATTCGTTGTACTACAGAAATACCGGCTCCTCCCCATGAATGCTGCGATCTGTGGGACCCAAACTCTGCTGCTCGACTTGTGCACCACAAGTTTCCTCCTAAAGTGGGGTAGCCAAGGGCTGCTCGCGTCTCCGGCCAATCGAATCCTAGCATGCTCGCGTGCCTTCGTACTTGGCGAAAATCGGCTTTCCCTTCTGCTTTCGGTCGCTGTTCCCTGTTTGGCGCATCTGCTCTGATTACCGACGAGGAACTCGAAAGAATCTCTCGTTGCGCGCCACTTCGCTCCGTTTCTCACCTCCGAACCTATCTCGTCAAGTGGCGCCAAGTCGATTCGCAGCTTGAGCCTATGTGGGAAGCACTTAAACTTGCGGTTTTGCGCTTTCTATTGATTCTGTGGAAGAGAAAAAGCCTAGACCAGCCCCAAAAAATCGCACTGAGCCAACTGCTCGGTCGTCCGCCGTTCAGATTAAGTCAAACTCAGCTAAGTCGACACTCGCCCATATAAGCGTCCACGTCTCGACCATCCGGGTGACCCTTTCCGACTTCCAGCAGGACTGCCCCCAACACCTCACACAAATCCTGCGCCTCTGTTGATGTCTATTGACGCCCGATCCAACTTCCGAGCTCCTGCACGTCCGGTTGGACGAACGATCATGCCATCCCAACACCCGCACCTCCCTCCACCACCAGCTCCGTTGGCCTCATCTTCCGCCGTTCGTCAATCGCACCGAGCTCCAGTGGCTGTACGTATACACCACCCGTCTCCGACCAGGCTGCTCGATTTTACATACTTTGGCATCCCACGTGCGCCTACCTTCGCTCCTCGTATACCAGCACCGCACCAGCCCCATAGCCAGCTGAAGCCTCCGCATACACGAACTCTTAACCAAAATACTCACTACCCGAGGGGCCCCCTCATCCATTCCTCAGTTAAGCCACCTTTTTTTGGTTCTTAACTTATGTATTACTATAAATCGTACTTTTGTATGACACGTGAATGTATTTTCTATTTATTACAATTTATGCGACGTGCGACCGAGCGATCGCAACGCGCTTTCATGGGTTTCCCATGGTTGGCGCCTACTCCTCCATGGTCGGCGCTTTGTCCATCTCCGCAAAACCTCTAAGTTGAGCCTGTGCTCGGAGTTTTCAATACAGACGGTTTGGGAGTAGTGAGGAAGGGGGGGTTTGACGTTGGGGGGGTGTGGGGCATATCAAATCCACGCGACCCGACCGAGCGGATCTCAAGCCGGATGTGGAAGAGACTACGGTAGGGCATGATTTGGAAGGTCCAGGTCTAGATGTCAAGTTTTCTTTCATCAACCCGGGTTTCTTTGACAAGTGACTGGGTCGCTAGCCTAGCGTCCTAGGGCTTTATGGGAAAGCACCAATTGTATGGTTGGTAGCACCCTTCTCGGATAGACCACACCAGCACGTGTGTTTTTCTACGATTTGTGGAAATAAATACATAAACATGAGTCACCCTTTCACCAAGCATGAAAAGGGTAACAGCGAAGATCTATTCGGGAACATGGAAAGGAGCTACAGACGCATAACGATGCACACTCACTCCAAGATGATTCGGAGTAAACCAACTCATCCATTCGGATCGCTCTAAAGAAGGTATCACTTGTTTCAGGATATTATTCGCGCTTTCTTCGGCTCGTCTCGTGCGCTCGTATGATTGTTCATAACAAAGCGGACAGCTGTGGGCTGAGAACCCATCCTCAGACTCGAGTGGGCGGTGTAGTAGGCTGACTAGATCTTGGACTTGTGGGCTGTGTGGAACTTCTTCATCCTCGGATTGGGGGCCGGCTGCTAGCTGGAGTGCCTGCTGCCACCCAATCCCGTCTGGGGCAACCTGGCCCCGCAAATGGAATATTCGATGACCAAGAACCAGGTCCGAAGGCATTAGATAGACGCCCAGCCGAATCGCAGTCAGCTTGCGAAGAGGTGCGAGCTCTTGCCCCAACGAGTGCTACACATACAATTTTTCGAGTTGACAACACGAATGGGGCAATCAGATCTACCCTCTTACCGTATATTCATCCGTGCGTTCGTCTGATATGTACGAGTTGTGATCGAATGGAAACGTCTGCCAGAATTTGCACGCTGGGGTTCGATTGAACATTGTACACCGACCGAGCCGTAGCTCTTGGAGATCTGGACAGTACATTTTGACGGTCGATATAATATTAATATCGGGCCCGTGCGAGTGCTGAATCTCTAATCGTCGCAAGGATCTAGGCAAGTCTGTGAAAACATTGCGGTAGGCGAATCGACCGCGAGTGTCGGTTTTAACGTCCGAATGACAGTCGATCACCACAGCATAAAGCCGTGGAAACCGAGCTAAAACCGCTCGATGGTTGACTTTGAAAACGCCATCGGCGCATCGGAGCTCTCTGTAAAATAATTTATCTATTATGAAATATATGACTCGTTCAGCAGTTAATCTTACCGAACGAAGGTAGAGAATTTTAGGGCCTCGTCCCAGTCCTCTTGTTGGCGAATGTGCAGGACTTCCATCCAGTAGCGGTATCCCATGTGGTGTAATTCGGGTGACGCTGATAGGAAGCCTTGAACCTGACACCATGGGTGTTTAGTAGAACAAACATCTTGGCTAGAGTTGGACGTAGAACAGAAATCGAACAGCTTTTGTGCGATCAATTCAATGATTTCGGAGGGTAACGAAAGGGAGGTGGTCGAGAGGGGACACCCTTCAAATGAAAAAATTGGCTCAGCTGATTTAATCGAGTTAGGAGACAGTGCGTACGTTGAGAAACGTCCATATAAGTTTGAAATAGTATCCAAGCGGAAAGTGCGTAGTAAAGTCTACTCAACAGGTCGGTATGGGAATGATCAGTAATAGTCGGAACTGTACATTCCTTCACGAAAACTGGAACTCGGTACTACCTGCGAAAAGAATGATCTTAATGTTTCATATCGTGCGGAGGCAAGACGCTTAAAGCCTTATGCTGACTTCAGCGCTTATCAAAATTTGAAATTACGAGAACCGGTGTACTCCAGCTGCCGGACCGCTGCAGCCCAGAGACGTCACAAATGCTGTTCTTTGTATAAGAACTCCCCTGTTCGAGTGCAGCGGGACATATATAACCCCGGATTTCACCTAAAGACCAGGGGGACTTGCTGACTATACCAGGTAGTTGGAGATGCATGTGTCAAACAGCGAGCCCCCCGAGAAGAGACACCCCACAGTCGAATGGTTCTAGATGCCAGGGAATTATTCAAGGCCGAAGGCTGTTATCCAAAACATTGAAAGAATCCGAGTAATTTTCAAGCGAGGCCCAGAGGTCGGTAACTTTGGTGCGAATTGTAGAGGTGCACCAGCCGAAGAGTTTATACGACTGCTCAGGCAAGAGGAAAAGACCTGTCCGGGATTCGATTCGCTTGAAAATGGGGCTCCAATTCCAATAATTCCAAGCTTCAGAACAACTGGGTAAAGTACAACCCCTCCAAAACGAGGGATCGCCCGACCCAGCATCTGCCATGTTGGCATGTGAAAGTTGGTGACAGAACAGCTGTGTTGTGAAAATAGCTGCTTTTTGGTGTGGCGAGACATGCTGGGAGAGAAGTACCCATGATCCATACACGGTGGTCGTGCAAATGAGCGTTGCGCTGTGACCAAATATGAGTGCCAGAGTGAGCCTGATTAGGAATATATCGTGCCGGTGAATGTCATACAAAGGAATGAACAAGGTGACATCGGACAGCGTGCGCACAAAACGTTCTCATAGGGTGATGTTTCACGTTCCTAAGACTGTCATACTGTAGCGTCTGCCGACGGCTGGCGCCTACAGCAGGCTGCCATCCCGCGGGAGATGCCGAACCGACCCACACAGCTTGGGTGATCGGACAACCCGAGGATGAGAAGCGAGCAACTGCCGTGTGATGATTCGATGGAACCTCGCCGATCGAATTCCCTCGGCGAACTGCTTCAGCCGGCGCAGTCTAATCGCAGCTTGGTGTCGGTTCAGGTTTTGCACATAGCAAATGAACGCATCCTGATACTTGCGGTTCTCACGCCAGAGAAACAAACCAGTGCGGTGCCTTACACTATGAGTTTGCGCTCAGCTCCGGACTTAATTTTTGTTTCACCGGAATATCACGCCAGGACTTGAAACTCAATACAAACCTTCTAAACAAAACATTATTCGGCATTGGTATGGTCAAAAGATCTAAATGACATAAAGGTCCAACAACTGTATATATTATAAATATTCAATTCCGTTGCGTAAAGGTGTGTGTAGTCTTGTGATACTCTCAGCACCAGCCCTTTTCTGTTGGCTCATCGGTGTGATTGAGAGCAACCGGGCCGACCAGCTTGATAGGATTGAATTCAGCGCTTGGATACCTATACGGAGTACCCATCAGTCCGTCAATATCAAGTACTGGGGAAAGGGGTTGATTGGTGGCTTGAACGCCTTTTGGGAAGCGCTTGGCCCTGACAAAATCATATTTGCGAGTATGATACAAGTGGTTTAGCCTATAGCGCAGAGCCTTTAGTAAGTTACCGGTCGCCATATTAAGGCCATGTATCTGAGAATCAAAGGGGGCATTGAGCGGCTTGACGAGCAATCCGTTGGTCGGACGTACAGAAATGCTCCAAAAGCTGACATAGACAAAAAGGCCAAGAGAATCCCATTTTTGAAGCTGTATATGTCGAAATTCTAAGTTTCCTTTTTTCTGTACAGACTAGCGATCCCCGTTGGAAAGTGGTAGAGCCGCGTTTTTACCGGAGGGAATGTACACCGAGCTACGTCGATACGTTCGATTAAAGGAAGGTGTCTTCAACACATATCACGCAGTGGGTTGCTCTCGGGTTAGCCGCTTATTTCATAGCATGTTTGGTAATGAGGGAACCAATGTAAAAGGGGGAGCGGGATGGAGCTATGCTGGGAAAGACGCAATCACGTGAGTGGCTGACTCGTTTGTTCTCCTCCCTGGACTCGGTCTCGTGCGGTTTGACCTTGTGATCATGTAGCACGCTAAAATTGAATGCAAAAAAAAAAAAGACGCAATCACGTGATATCTCACAGCAAGATGGCGTGGCGCTTACACTTTGATCAAATAAATACCTCCAGCTTTAGGCTCGTTCCACCTGGAGTTTTCATATTGTGGACACACGAGTCGTACCAAAATTCACGTACGGACCAGGAGAATCGAGCAACAGAACGAAATCGGGCCTAGATAGACACTTCAGACAAGGGTCAACATCCCAAACTTGGAATTCCTAAACTTTCTCCTTGTTCCCCGATTCTCCTCCCCAGTCGGATCATGTTTATGTATTACAGAATATCTTAGACTCAATGCCCCATGTAGAGCAAGCTTAAAGTTGGAGGTATTTATTTGATTAACATGCAAGTGCTGTGTAATCTTAAATCTACCAGCCCACTCATTTTGCGTGTGCCCTTGCAGTGCTTACATATCATGAAGGGTACACAGTATTCCTGCTGGGGAGATGATATAGGCAGTGATGCTCAACTAGACAGATGTGGCGCCCAACACACCACAAATCGATGTCTTGTATGCATTCAGCATAACACCAATATAGAGTGGTCATCTTCATACTCACCAAAAACATATCAACCTCATCTAGGATTCGAAGGACTATGTGACAAGAATGGTACACTACTATTCCTGACTGTACAACCTGTGGTGGGGGTCTCCCAAGGGTTGTAGGGATGTGCTTCGGAGTAACGCCTGTATTCATAATCAGTTGAGTGCTGGACAGATTTGGCATGCACTAAAGAATATTACAATGCCATTAACAGGTATATATGAATATAATCATAGCTCCAGTAAACTCATAGGTCAATAATGGTGAACACTTACCCCCCTGTGGCTGGCAGTGAACCAGCTCATCCATCCTACCTGCTCAAGCAATGGTATGCAGTGTTGTTATGGACCCACACTGACCCTGGGTTTATCTGATGTCAGTTGGTGGAGCCAACCAGTTGGCAAAAACATTTGTTGGTTGGTAGTTAATTTCAAATTAAATTCAAATCGCTACAAGCCAGCCTTGTTCACTTGTGCATAGATGTGAGTCTCTTATATACATCATGTTCCTTTGCCAAATTAGCTATCCTGTCATTCCAAAACACTCCAAGCCCTCCTTCAATAACCTCAACTGTGTCTGAGAAGTTAAACATTTCAGAGAGTGGGATCATGTGAGCCTTACTGAAATACAACCAAAGCCAGCAAGGGTGTGTGTGCAGCTGATCAAAAGCTATTGCAGAAGGCTTGGGGAGCTCCTCTATGATTTCTCCATCCTCATCATCATTGAGTGCCTCATTGAGCTGTGTAGCAACTGCTGTCAAGTTCTGCACCCCTGACTCCCCTCCGTCTTCTGATTCCTCATCTGTTAAGTTGAACAAATGTTTGCCATCAATTAAATCAGCAGGAGGATCAGGAAGAGAATCAGAATCTGCTGCCTCTGTCTCATTAGTCACTCATAAAGCTGGGGCGGCTGGGGTGCATCAAAATGTTGCCTTGTCTGCTTTTGAGTAAGCCCAGCAGCCTGGTGCTGAGCCTTGAGATCCATTGCAACTGTTGCAATGTTGTGCACACACTCAAAGTTAAGCTGATTTTGCAGCTTTGTGTGGATGTTTCCTATGCAGCTAAAAAGTTGCTTGCAGCTGGCAGAATTTGTGACAATCGAAAGTATGAGCCTTGCGAGGCAAGCAAGTTGATGGCAACCTGTGTTCACAGTTCTGGGGCAGGGAAGCATTGACCAAATAGCATTGAGATTGATGTCCTTACCCTATGGGGATTGTATCTGTATTTTAGAGTGGGACTATGAGATATTATTGAATGCACCTACCTTGTTCTTATACATCTCTGAATACTCCTTCAGATGCTATGCCTTGGCAGAGAACTTGTTGGACCAGGTGTAGTAGGACATAAATGCCTTGAAGAGGCCAGATTCTGGTGGTTTCTGGAACATGTGCTCAAAGACATGCTGGACTACTGTGTACAACACATTTGCACAGAAATCAGGGCTGTTTGGGCTGAAGAGGCAGCATCAGATGTACAGGTTAAAAAAAATGGCCAATATGAATGCGTCTTGGTCCCTTTCACCATTGAAGCTCAAGACTTGAAAGGACGCAAGTTCGGACCTTGGGATCAATATTTGGGTCATTGAAAATCTGGTAAAGGCAACCAAGACTGATGAGGATATGGTGGAGACAGGTGTTGGCAGCTTGAGCAACATTCAAGGCAATGGCCAAAGGCTGAAGGTAGGAGGTAAGTCTTATGAAAGAGTAAGTAGCAAGCTAGCAATTCATGCTAGTCAAATACTCACTCTTCAAGCTGCTCCCAAAATCTTGGTTCCTCAACAGTGGAAAGAATGCGCTTGGCACACTCTGGATCCCATGATCCAATCTGCTGAAGTTGATCACAGTGCAAGGCAACAGTTGCTTGTAAGGGGCCACAATCATCAAGGAGCCCTTGTGCAGTCAGATAATGGCTAGTCCAACAGGTGATGTTTGGAATGGTATACATGCAAGATCGACCATGAGTCTTCACCTGCTCATCATGGAGAAGAGCAAGTGCTTGGCTGTGCATCATAAACCATTTGGCAATCTCCTGCACATTGTTGCTGGCAGCAACCAGGTTGTTCTTGAGTTTGAGAATGTTGGTAACAACAAGTTGGATCTGAAAATATCAGTGAGTCAGATTGCAAACTTCAGCCTGTAATTGGAAACCATAAACCAAAACCTACCGGGTGTGCCCAACAGTCAAACAAAAGTAACTGCAGCATTCTTTACCAAGGCAAATTCTCATACCATGTGAGTCTCCTGCAGCATCAGAGACCCATCCAATGATCTTCATTCCTAGCTCATCCTTGCAGTGCTTGATTGCTTCTTTCACAATTTTGAGATGGTTGTTGGTGGTCTTGGGAAGTGCTAAAATGTCTTCGATCCCAACAGTATAAGCCTAGACAGAAATTATTTGGTAATGCAGACTATTGAATCAAATCAAAATAACTACTGTAGCCTCTACATTGGCCATATATGCCAACAATGCATGCTTTTGCTTGTCTTTCCACACATCGCTCATTCCTGTAGCCGTCTTTCCATGCACTGCCTGAACCACATTCTCCTCCAACTTCTGAACTGCTTCCTTAAGAATACAACCCCCAAGCGCTTGTCAAGTTGGCAGCTGAGCACCTGGGAGCCATTTATCAAAGAATAGGTTAGTCTGAACCAACTTGACTGCATAAAGAGCAAAGTTGTTGGAAATGAAGAGATGGAGAAGATCAGATTGGAACTCCTTCAGCTGATTGGGAGTAAGGTCAAATGGGGGATGAATTTTGAAGCCAGGCAAGGGAACAGTGGTAGCCTGCTGAGATGATCCCACTGCTGGCAGCAGTGGTGGTCCACCCAAATTGGGACCAAAATCAGGGCCAGGTCTGTTTGGTTTGGTTGTCAACAACAACAAGTCAGGTGACAAGAAAAATAGTGAGAAAGGAAAAGAACTTGTATTTGACGAGAGGTCAAGTTCTTGAGGAGCCCTCTGCAAACTTGACCCAGTTTATATACATAGTACAAGCCACATCATAACAAACAAATCCATACAGTGAGTCACAACTGATAAGAGATAGAAGCAGAAGAAGCAACTGCAGAACTGTGGAATTTCACATTGGAGTTGAAATACATCTTGGTTATTGGCCTGGAACATCCCCTGAATCACATGACACAGATATACCATTAAAGGCAAGTATGTTTTGAAGATGATCTCATAAAATGTAATAAATCAAGAAAATATTATAAAGTGGATATATGTGTGTCAGTTTGTGACACTTCCCCCCTTCAAGGCATGGGGGTCATGGGGTGCCTTTGGATGTGACTTGACATAGTCAGCAATGAGTTCTGGTGCATTTACCAGGTTATTGTAAGTTAACCATTGTCGCTTGTCATAGCCAAGCCATTTGACATAGTATTTGAAGATGCTAGACCTTTTGTTGTATCATGACTTTATGATCTGTTCCACTTCAAATTCTTCTTCCCCTTCAGGAGTTACCACAGGTGGTGGTGGGGGAACCTGACATCCATAGGGATCATCTTTATGTTTGGTCAGGAGCAAGACATGAAATACAGGGTGTATTTTCATGGTTACTGGCAGGTCCAGTTTGAAGGCATGGGTGCCATGTTGTGCTACCACTTTGAATGGTCCAACTCTCTTGTGGGCCAATTTCCTGGAGGCCTGTTGTGTGTGTATGTTCTTGGTGTCAAGCCAGACTTTGTCTCCCACCTTGATGGCTTCTGGGGTCCAATGCTTCTGATCATAGTATTCTTTGGTCCTCTGGTTTGATAATTCTAGAGCAGCCTTGAGTTTGTCATGGCCCTTTTGAAGCCATTCTGTGTGATTGTCTGCTAAGGGAAATTCTTGTCCCTCCTTGTCCCCAACTGCCAACCTTGGATGGAAACCATAGTTTGCAAAAAATGGTGATTTGCCAGTTGAGGCATTGACACCATTGTTGTAGGCAAATTCAGCCAAGGGTAAGAGTGAGACCCAGTCGTCCTGCCAATCTGATATGTAGTGTCTCAGGTACCCTTCTACTACTTGGTTAGCCCTTTCTGACTGGCCATCTGTTTGGGGGTGATATGCTGTGGAGTAGGACAGTTTTATATTCAGCCATTTGTACAAGTGCCTTAAGAATTTGGATGCAAAGTTGGGGCCTTGGTCTGAAATGGTTTTTCACAGTAACCCATGAAGTTTCCATACATAGGTTAGGAACAGGTTTGCACAATCCATGGCACTGGCCTCTGACTGACATGGGATAAAGTGGACCATTTTTGTCAGGCGGTCAACAACTGTAAATATAGCATCAAACCCTTCTGACAGGGGTAGCCCAGTGATCAGATCATAGGTGATTTCCTCCCAAGGTTTTTCCAGTGCTGGTATTGGGTTTAGGAGCCCTGGGGGAACCTGGTTGCTGTGCTTGTTCCTAATACAGGATTTGCAATGTGTGACGTATTTGTTGACCAATTTTTTCATTGATGACCATGTATATTTGCAGTTTAGCAATTCATATGTTCTGAACTGTCCTGGGTGTCCTGCAGCTGGGTTGTCATGACGGCTTTCAATGATCAGCTTGTGAAGTTCCTTGTTATTTGGGACATAGATTCGGCCCTTGTATCATAAAAGTCCTTTGTCCCATTCCCAATTTTTGACCTTTTTGTTGTTGTCTAGGGCTTTTAGCACTTTTGAAAGGTGCTCGTCCCCTGGGATAGTGTCCCTAATGCGTTGTTCCAAGTCATGGTCTGGTGTGATTGCTTGTAGCCACAGTGATTTTAGTTCCAAAAATTGGTTTTGTGCAAGCAGAGCTTGGCTCTCACCCCCCTCTTTAGGGATGTGCCTTGACAGCTTAGAAAGTATGTCTGCCTGGCTGTTCTTTGCCCCTTTGATGTACAGAATCTTGAATTCAAATCTGGACAGGAACTTGTGCCATTGTGTGACTTGGCTGTTCAGTGGCTGATTTGTCTTCCAGTATTCCAGATTTGTGTGATTGCAAACAACGTTTACTGGGTGTTCAGCCCCCTCTAGCAAATGATGCCAGTGTTTGAGGGCCTTTATAATTGCCAACATTTCTTTGTTGTAGATATCATAATTTCTTTCTGCTGGGACCATTGCCTTGGAATAGTAGGAGATTGGGTGAAGCATTCCATCTTCTCCATATTGCAATAATACAGCACCTGTGGCATAGCCTGAGGCATCTGTTTCCAAAATAAATGGTTTGCTGGGTTCTGGCTGAATTAGGAGGGGGGCTTCTTTCAATTTCTGCTTCAACAGGTTCCATGCCTGATCCCTTTCTTCTGTCCATTCCCACTTTACATCCTTCTTGACAAGTTCATAGAGACATTTTGTGATTTTCGAGAAGTCTTTTATGAAGTGCCTTAACCAGTTTGCAAACCCCAGCCCTTCCAGGACTTTGGTTGGGTTGGTAGGGGTTGGCCATTCAATGGCTTTTTCAACCTGGCTGGGTCCACTTTAATTGCCTGGGGAGTCATTACTATTCCCAGGTAATCAACTTCAGTGACATCAAAAACACATTTCTCCAGGGCACAGTATAGGCCAGCTTTTTGAAGATGGTGCAAGACTTCTTTGACATGTTCATCATGTTCTTCTTGGTTCTTGGAGAACACTAAGATGTTGTCCATATAGATTACCACATAAATGCCCTCAATGTCTTGGAATTCTTCCTGGATCATGGCCATGAAGGTCCCTGGTGCGTTCTTTTGGCTGAATTGCATGACTAAGGGCTTGTACAGCCCATATTTGGTCTTAAAAGCAGCCTTCCATTTGTCTCCTTCCCAAATTTGTATAAGGTTGAAACCCCACTTTAGATCAAACTTGGTGAATATTTTTGCCCCACACAGGGTTTCCACAATATCATTGATGAGTGGGAGTGGGTACACATTGGAGACAGTCATCTCATTTAGCCACTGGTAGTTGATGCACATGTGTAGCTTTCCATTCTTTTTCTTGACAAATATAACAGGGGATGCCATTGGTGACCTGGAGGGTCTAATATGTCCTGCTTTCAATTGGCAATCCAAGGTCTTGCGCAACTCTGCATCTTCCTTGATATGCACACTATATATGGGGCCATGCCTTGGCTTTGCATCTGGTTTTAGGTCTATTTCCATGTCCCACTTCCTGTGGGGTGGTAGTGGCTGGACATTGTCCTCTTCAGCAAATATTTTCCGAAATTCCTTGTATTTTGCTGGAAGCAAGTCTAGGGACTCCAACTGAAGCTCCCTAGGTTCATTTGCCCATATGTATAGGGGCTTTGTAATGCAATGCTTCAGGCATATTGGCAAGTTGAATCTTGTGTCCTTTCCATCCCAATCAATGTCAGGATTATGGAATTTGAGCCAAGACATGCCCAGGACTAGATCATTCTTGCCAACATTCACAACATAAGCACTGAGGATTTCTTGGTGCTCCTGAATGCACAACTCAAAGGTGCAATAGTGGGTCACAGACCCTGAGTTGATCTCCCTTCCATTGATTACTTGTAGTTTTTTTGGTGTTTTTAGGGGGATGGTAGGAATATGATATTGTTTAACAAGGTCCTCATGTATAAATACTGATGTGGCCCCTGAATCAATCATGGCCCATCTGTTGAATTTTTTCATATTATATGCAGACTTGTGTTCAGGGGTTGTGCACAGTGGGAATGCATGAAAGAAAAACTGAAGTTGTGATTGGTTTCCTAGTGACATACATTCCATTTCCATATTTTTATTTTCATTCTGCACATTTTGTAACATAGCACCCAAGACCACCCCCCTGGCATGGTTTGAGCTTATTCTTTTACCAACTCATTGTTGGTTGTTTCTAAGGTAGGGGCCAGGCAGATGCCGCAGGGCTTATCTAAGCGCCATCAAAACTGCATGACATGCATCACGTTTTCCTATGTAAAGCAATCGTAGAGAGCATATAAAAACAAGGTTAAACCTATTTTTTGTCAAAGCGCATATATAATGCATATATGTGGTGTACATGTGCCAGAAAACTAAGTGGTCAAGGACGAGAATCGACAATAACATGTAGGATCTTGTCACTTGGATGACTGATAAGATCACGTGCATTGGTCATGCGATTGTCAACCCTGTGATTTATGACCTGCTGCTTTCTTTGTACTGTTTTGACAACCTGCAGGAGATGCCTCATCTCAAGAATCACTGGCGTGTTTATAATCTTGGAATTTATGCCCAGCCTCGCCACTCAGTAAGTACAACTCTGGTGTATTCCAAGCGCATATATCTAAGGTAATTTAGGTCGAAAATGCACAAGCAGCACGCCGCCACCAATCTGCAACCCCAGCTTCCTCAGGCTCTGACTTGGGAACGTCCACTCCATTTTTCAACCCCACTTTTACTCTTCCTGTACCACACTTTAGTCTATACCAGCCTCCGCTTCGGGCAATCATTGAACAAACCATACTGTTGCTGGAAGAACACATCAACCCCAAAAAGAAATCAGGGGGAACTCAGACCATGCTTCAGCTTGCACCTCATGCTCTTGAGGACCTGAAAAGCATCCTTGAGCTCTTCTGTACCTATGTCAAAAAACCCAATATATCCTGGACAGAAGCATTGGTCAACATTGCTCTGGCCAAAGATCAGGGTGAGCCACATGCCCAAACCTTACGCTCATGGGCTCGCGCAGTAATTATTGACCCGGATTTTTGTTACAGGTCAGGGTACACTTGAATATCTAGAGCTTAAGCAAATGTAGATATGTTAGTATACACTAATTGTACTCAATACTTCTTAGACTAGAGTAAGAAGGCTCAAAATAGTTGCAATGCAATCAAGTAACACTCAAGGTAGTCTTAATTGTTCACAGTGTAAACTGACTAATTTATAGGTATAAAGAGCAAGACTACTATGGTCAGGTTCCCTTAGATATCTTAAATGTAGTTCAGCCCTAGTTGCTTGGACTAACTGATACTAATCTTAATACTAGGCTTAAGCGATAGCTTTTAGGATAGATAGTGGGCTGCCTAATGCGTGTACTTCCTCAGCTACAGGTACTTAGATTTCCTCTAATAGCTGGTACTTAATGTCACGCTTAATCAGGCAATATTGTATCCTTATATATCTCTGTATATAAGATACAATGTCTCAGACAGTATATAACTAATATGGTACTTTATTCCTCAGTACTAGTTATATAAGAAATCACACACAGACAAGAGAAATAGAAAGAGAAAAGAAACCAATAACCAGTCTGGGTTGAGTAGAGGGAGGTGGTCTGGAAGGGCCTCAGAGGAGGTCCTTTTATACCCTGAGGAGGGCATTCCAGAGCCAAATAGATACATGCATGCCAGTGCAATCATCAAAAGAGGGTACTGCTATACTTGGGGTACACCCTAGCCCAGTATAGGATAAAAGAGTAAAGACAGGGTGTGGATCGAAGGCATTGATGCATCTGGGACCTGCTGTTGGCTTGTAGATCATATTATCATAGTATATACATGTAATGAATGGAGGCTACATCTCAGTGAGTCATAAAGTGAGTCAGAGAAGCTTCTGGATCAATTTGGGAAGCTCTCCTGACTCACTGGAGTCATTAGATCTTGATTGATGGTCCAGTAAGATTCTAATGATCTTCGGGCCATTCCGGCGCGAGGATCCGGTGGATCGCGACGATCTTCGGGCAGCAGATACCGCTGAAGATTGGCTATCGATAGAGCACAAGATCGCTTTGATAGCGTAAGCGGTTGCCGAGATATGAGCGGTGCGATGTTGTAATCAATATCTCCTGATAAGAGGAAATATCGCAACCTCTGTATCTCTCTGAGATCTTATCGTAAAAACTTAATAAAATATGCGTTGGAGAGCGGGAAATTTGTACTATTTAATGAAACAGAAAATGGTACAATTCAGAGCGCATACAAATTCGAGTATTTCACAATTTAATTACAGAGGCATCGCTTGAGGTTGGCTGAGCAGACTAAAATAATAGAAAATGTTAGTGATCCATAACATTCGGTTTCCTTTTGCTGCCAAAATTCTTGCCCAAGCTCAATCCAATTGAACAATGTTGGGGCGCAGCGAAACAAGAGTTTTGTAACCTACCTCAATCGACAGGATCGAAACAACTCGAGAAGTTTGTGAAGGTGGCGCTGGACAGCATATCATTGGATGATATTAGAAAGTAAGCAACAAGGATAAGCTGAAAGGATGCATAATACTCACCAGAGAGTATGCGAGTAGATACTGCACTCGATCAAGGCAAGTTGTTGATGGCTATGCAAAGGGATTGGACAGCCAATTGTCAATTTGGGCCTTAAGGTTATACCATGGACATTGTGCATATCTGCAGAATATAATGGAGGAGGTAGCAGCAGATATGAAAGCAAAAGGGTTGTTAGTTTAGATTCAATTATATTGAGTTTACTCACTTCAAAGCCTTCAAGCTTGATTTAACTTAATCCAGGCAATTACATGTTTGGCACCAAAAATAATCACGTGAGTCACAGCTTCCCACGACATCATCACCTTGCTGTTGATACTTGTCTTTGCCCACTTCATTTTCCGGCACATAGACACAATGTATATTCATTATATATGTGCTTTGACAAAAAATAGGTTTAACCTCATTTTTATACGCTCTCTACGATTGTTTTACATAGGAAAACATGATGCATGTCACGCAGTTTTGATGGCGCTTAGATAAGCCCTGCGGCATCTGCCTGGCCCCTACCTTACATCCTCCACAACTGCTTTGTAGCCTGACATCTTGGCTGAAGGGCACTTGGCAGCAATATGATCATGTCCTCCACAGCTATAGCAGGTGTTTGTCCCTTTCCCTTTTCCTGCACTATCCAGATCCATTGCATCTGAATCCTTTGCTTCGGGGGCCACTGGTGGATGATTGTCCTTCTTTATGTCCTTGAAGGATTCTTGTACATTGGAATTGCTACTGTTGTAGCAAACAGTAGGGACAGTGAAGCCCTTGGCATTGGGCCCAATGGCCACAATCTGGCCCTTGACTGCCCTGCCATCCTTGATCTTGTATATCTGCTCCCCACTCTTGAATTTCTCCTTTTGGGGGTTGCTTTGGGGAGTAGCTGTTGGCCTACTGGACAAGGCATTGTTGCTGCTGGACTTGTTACCCCCATGAGATGTCCTTTTGCTACCAAAAAATATGAGGTGGCAGTTGATTTCTAAGGCTTGCTGAGTGAGCTGGGCAAAGGTTTTGGTGTGGGGGTCATAGTTTTGGGCCACCATGCTGTCTGTTACATCCGAAGACAGACCATCATAAAACTGGTCCCACATGGCCACATTGTTGTAGTTGAGTCCTGTGGAATATAAATTGAACAGGGTGAGGTAATCTTGGACTGTCTTGGTTTGTTTCAGTTTCCACCACTTGTCATGGTTATTCTCAGTGTGGTTCAAATCCCCATAATGGGTAGTAAATTCTGGCCAAAAGAGGTTGGCATTGTGAAGCCATGGGATCGCAGTTCTGGGGTTTAAGATTTTGAATTCTTCATATGAGTTAACCCATTTGGCAGCAGACCCTTCAAGGTAGGATGTAATAAAGGCAACCACCTGGTCAGCAGAGTGCCCACTCATGTTTGTATTGATATAGCACGCACATGCAATTCTGAACAAAATGGTGTCTTCATGCTTTGTGCCATCAAATTTTTGTGGAGCAGCCATCTTAACTTTTGCTGTTGACCCACTGGAAGGAGCCATAGCTGCTGGTTGCAGCAGGGCCATGCTGGAGGAAGGTTGTACTGGGGTGATTCCAGTGCCCCCCAAGGAGGTGTTGATTTGTGTCTCAATGTGCATAATGGTTGTTTGGAGTATTGCTAGCATGCCAACCAGATTGTTTACATTGGTGGCCAGTCCTCCCATGTCAGCATCTATCTTTGCTTGGTTTGTTGTAAGCTTTGCTTTGAGCAAGTCTGTGTAGGTTTTATTGTTGTGTTCAACATCTCCAATATCATTTTGGAGATTGTTGGTTCACTCTCATAATTCATCCATGGACCAGAGCATATAGATTACTTTGTCTTCATCAGACATATTTGCCCAAGCAGGGGCAGGGGCTGGTGATTGTTGATGACAACAAGTCAGGCAACAAGGAAAAGAGTAAGAAAAAGAGAAGAACTTGTATTTGACAAGAGGTCAAGTTCTTGAGGAGCCCTCTGCAAACTTGACCTGGTTTATATACATAGTACAAGCCACATCATAACAAACAAGTCCATACAGTGAGTCATGACTGACAAGAGATAGAAGCAGTAGAAGCAACTGCGGAACTGTGGAATTTCACATCAGAGTTGAAATACATCTTGGTTGTCGGTCCGGAACATCCCCTGAATCACATGACACAGATATACCATAAAAGGCAAGTATGTTTGAAGCTGGTCTCATAAAATGTAGTAAATCAAGAAAATATTAGAGTGGATATATGCATGTCAGTTTGTGACAGTGATGCCATTTTTCAGGAAGGATTCAGGTAAATTCTAAAGGCAATGGAGACAATACGGAAGTACAGGGAATTGAGAATTATTTTGGTAATAGAGGATTTTGGTTCCCTGCACAAGTCTATAAATTTTGAAGTTTCCAATTCCCTCAAACCTTAACCACATGTTGTCCAAGTCCCAACTTTTGGTGTCTTGGCAGCAATATGGACACTCCACCCTCTTCAATTTAGTTTGATCCTGAAGGAGTGCTTCCTTGGGGAGGAGCAATTTGGGCTGCTGGAAGGGGTGCTTCTTCCTGAATTGGCAAGCTTGTGCCACTTAGAAAGGTAGGGTGAGGAAGGTCTGACAGCATTGAGAAGACAGGGAAGGTGTACTTGTGGGGTGCAATTGTTTCTCAGATTATAGCTTCTAGTCTGAGATGGTCTTGGAGGAGGGATAGGTAGTCCTCCTGGTGTTCACACAAATGCTCAGTTAAGTATGTGCAGCAGGCCTTGGCTTTGTGAAGTTTTTCACAAGTTTCTTTGTACTTATTTTGGTAGTAACAATACCTGTCTTGGAAGTTTTCAATGGTATTTAACAGGTGACAAAGGAGTTGTTGGCCAAGGTTCTCCAGCTTATAGCTGGTTGTGGGGGATGGTGTAGTAGTAGAGGAATTTGTCCTTCTTAGGACAATAAGGGCAGTGTGCTGGGAAGGTGGCTCTGTTTGCCTGATGGCAGATTTTGCACTCAGGGGCACCTGGCTCAGTAACAAAGGCTTGTTGGGCACGTCCAACTCTCTGGGGGCAGACTTTGACAATTACTACTCAGTTAAAATCAATGTGCCCAGCCTCTTCAAGGATACTTTCAACCAAATTGAGGGTGAAGCAGTGGATAGACAGGTGTCCAAACCACCCACACAAATGGCAGCACTGGTCTTCCATAAAAGGTTGTGCCACTTGAGGGCTGTGTGTTCTGTCAGAGATGTATTTGAGCAAGAGCAAGATAAAAGGAAAAAATAGACCCTTTCCCAAGTCTATTGGAATAGGAAGGTGACCTCTGTTGCTCAACTACTTAAGGGCAATGAGTGACCCCACCTCTTGTCAACGAAAGAGATTAGAGAACCAAAGCTTGTTACAATGTGTGAGGGACCTGGCTATGCAAGGTTTCACAGAGGCACGTATAGGGCAACAATGTCTTGTGGCTGTGGATAGGTGGAGTGGGATTGGGGAAGGCAATGGGAAGTTATCTTGAGACAATGCCAACGGTGTTCCAGATGTATCCCAGGCGACACTGAGACTTACAATTGTCAAGAACTTGACCTGATGTCAACGACAACAAGTCAGGCAACAAGAAAAATAGTGAGAAAGGAAAAGAACTTGTATTCAATGAGAGGTCAAGTTCTTGAGGAGCCCTCTGCAAACTTGACCCAGTTTATATACATAGTACAAGCCACATCATAACAAACAAATCTGTACAGTGAGTCATGACTGATAAGAGATAGAAGCAGAAGAAGTGACTGTGGAACTGCAGAATTTCACATTGGAGTTGAAATACATCTTGGTTATTGGCCTGGAACATCCCCTGAATCACATGACACAGATATACCATAAAAGGCAAGTATGTTTTGAAGATGATCTCATAAAATGTAATAAATCAAGAAAATATTATAAAGTGGATATATGCATGTCAGTTCGTGACATTGGTGTGTTGATTCTTGGTGGCATCCTCTGCCTCTAGGCACTCCTTTGCCTCCAATGCAACATGAGGACATGCCCAAATATGTGCATGGAATGTTGAAGGGTGCCCACACAACGGTTTTGCCATCTGGCATGCTAAATTGTATTCAGCATATATGCATACCTCAGGCCCAAAAAAGTTATGCACCCACCCTATGGAGCTCAGTCTTGTTTCTCATAGATCCAATATCGCCTCCTTGAGCAACATCTTGCTGGTCGGCTTCCTCCAAATTTGCCATCCAGTAAGCAACACATCCTTGACAGTAGGCTTTGAAGTTTGACTTGTTCCTCTGGTAACACTTCTTGCCTTGATTGAAGAAGGACCAAGTCCAGTTTCTTGGAGACATGTTGCCAAATTGAGAAGATTAAATCAGGCAAGTACAGGTAATCGATGTAGGGAATCGAGGGTAGCACTTTCGTACTGATCCAGTCCCCCTTTTCTACCCTCTGTTTTCTCATTCAGGAGCACATTCGTCACTCTTTCGTCATATTTTTCAGGCGTTTCGTCATGTCTTTGAGCCTTTTGTCATTTTTTCTCCTTTTATTGAACACTCTGCTGTTGCTCTACTCGACTTTTGTTTTGGTAATTTACAAATCCAGTCACATGACTCACCTGGATCACAAGGTCACGAACGGACCAACGCTCTGGACGAACGGCTGAGTCAGCCAACGAATGGGGCCGACCGACCGAACACGTTCGTGAGTTGCTGGAGTCAATAACAACACTGGTCTCACCAGCCCACTGACTGTCTGATAACCCTAACTTTGGTGGACAAATTGATTTTTCGGTTCCATCGATTCATTACTTCGGCTTCATAGTTCAACCATCATCGGTTTGGGTTCACCGGAACCTGGTGGAGTCAAACATAGCTATTGTGGAGAAGTTGTGATAGAAAATTTCTTTGGAATACCTTTACCCTAATTAGATTCAGTGGTGCCATGGATTATTCCACTTTACAGTGATATGAATAGGAATCCGTGCGGACTTAAGAGTGGGGCCGGAAGGCTCCAACCAATGGCTGACGTCATATAGTATCGCTTTGAACTGACGGCCCCACGCGTACGAGTACCCACTCTCGCTGTGGAGCGACGATTTCTTTTTCTATTATATAGCTTCCGGTGTAAAGTCTAGTTAGGGATTATACATATGACCTTCTCCTCCAATTGATCTCATCATACAATCTCAGTTTTCTGACCATATATTTCAAGCTGGGTATCTTACTGTCTAGCCATTTGAAAGGACCGCGTTCGAGGTACATTATTATGACGCCGCGTTGAGATCACTAAGGAGACTAAAACCATCCGTTTAGATGCGGAATCGTGTTTAGCAATGAGCTATATGAGCATATAGCCGACTTTTTATTCGAAATGTTGCCTCCAAACCATTTCAACACTGTTGGAACTCGAACCGTACGCTGTGCAAAGCCAAAGTGGATCGACGTGCAAGGGTTTGCAATGGCTAGCCGTGATCTTCGAAGGATTGGAATAGCTCGATGGATGCGAATTTTGACTATTCGCGCCCCAGCGGACTGGGATTTGGCTCTCAGGTACTCCAACATAGTTCGGTGAATAAAATCGAATAGGTATTTGACTACTAACAGCTAAACTCGCGCATTACTTCCTCAGAGAGATATATTGCCTTGACGGCGCTATTTCCTCACAACAACGCGCGGTTCTATCGCACTTTTCTCGCCTGATTGTTGCCTCTGTTGATGTTCACAGCGACGTGGTTTGTGACGACACAGGCCGCTTGTCTTACCAGGATGTTTTCACATCGTTGCCTAGCTCGCTTCGTATACTTGAGGTTTTGAATGCACATGGTCCGGATGTCAAAATTATACACCTGGCCAAGCTGTGCTCCCCTTTGTTGGAGGACTTGCGGCTAGGTCGTTGCACCATCTTCAACCGCCATCCCGCTTGTCCGTTCTGGAAGCAGTTTCCGTTTGACCATGATTCATACATGTCGATAGAGGGAGCCGAAGAGTATGCGGTAAGTTTAGCAGTTCAGCCTAGAGTCCAATCGTATGACACCACATACTATAGAGTTCGCTGGGAAAGGAGCTCGCGCCATTAAAACGCCTCACATGCATTCACCTGGGCATATATTTGATTCCTTCTACACTCGTTCTTGTTCATAGGCTGTACCACACACGTAACCAAGTGAACCCAGCCCCCTTCACCTGGCAGGAGGCTATAGAGGTCCTCCGGACCTTTTACCCCGAGCCAAACGATCCAGCTGTTCAATTGTCATGGCTGACTTCAATACTCCATTTGCCACCGGAAGAGGCGTTGAGCGAAAATGCCTGCGATCAGTGCCGAGCGATCGCCTTTCAAGCAAGTCTTGATGCCGGGCAAAAGGCCAATGCCATCCTTTGGGATAATGTTTTGTCTTTGAGGCATATCAGCTGGATGAACTGGTTCACGAATGGTCACATGGGTACGAGTTGTGAAAAGCGTATTGATTGACGACTGGGGCCATTATCTCGCGTGTACGGTTGTTGACTGTAACCGTTGCCACACGGATATTTGATCCTCATGTACTCTCGATGTAAACAGTTGCATTGTGCCACCCTATTTAAAAAAAAATAGCCTCACCAACGGCACAATGGCTACGGTCTCCAGCTTTGTTGTCTGTTGCTGGCTTCCATGCTCATCGAACGACTAGATTGAGCTGGCACACTCGAGCAACAGACGTTGTAGCCATTAGTTGGCAATAATGTCAGTGCTACTTTTCGAATAAATGCGGGCCATGTCGGTCGACCACTGAGCTGTCAACTTCCGAATGCTGAGTCAGCCAGGCTGGTTCATCGGTGGACCTCTACCACGCTCATTCCCAGATGTCTGACTATGCCGGTGCTGGATTATCGCGCAGAACCGTATGTGCTCGTTCTGATTGGCTTTGATGGAACCCGCTAAGTGATCTACAGACTGCCTCGTGTTCGCCACATTCCTTTCCAACCGAAGCCGGGCTTCCCAAACTCCCACTCGAGACAATCGAGCACATTGCCCGTTTTCTCTTCGCCCTCGATCCTCCAAAAGATCCCAGCGATGCGACACTCTCGTCAAAACTGCCCTGGGCGGCGGTCTGCGGGTTTATGAGCGCCTCCCCCACTCTGCACACCATCGGCTTTGTTCTATGGGTCCAGCGACTCAAGATCATCCAACCCGAAGACTGGGATTGGGATCCTCGACTGCCCGGGTTGGTGCTGTGAGTGTGGAACATGCACTTGTTTGTCCGGTGTTGATCATGTTGCGACGGGACGAGAAGAGAGCTCGATTGTCGAGATGGTGCCTTTTCGACTCATACCTCGAAAGATATTCTGGTGCGGTTCAAGTTGCTTCGTGCTGTTCGTATCGACTGCCACGCGGACGTCGTTCGCCGCCAAGGTGACCAGTTTGCGTATCGCAATCTCTTCACATCCCTCCCTCGATCCCTGTTGCGTCTCGAGATTGCCAACGCTCACGGTCCGGACCTCAAGATTATTCAGACTGTCCGGTTCCACTGTCCGGGCCTGGTTGTATTGAGGCTTGGACGCTGCACAATGTTCAATCGTGTCCCGGCGTGCGAATTCTGGAGCGTGTTTCCCTTGGACCATGATGCGTATATCGCTGCGATCGGGACCGACGACTTTGCGGTATGTGGTTTCGCCGTCATACCATCAGGGAACTACTCGTGTACTAAAGAAATTATATTTGTTCGTTTCACCTGGTTGTAGCACTCGGTTGCTCAAGAACTCGTATCTCTTACTCGGCTCAAAACCTTGAGGATAGCAGTCTACTTTATGCATTCTACTGCCGTCTTGGCGCACCGTGTCTATCACATGCGTGGATCGGCCGCGCCCGAGCCGGTCACCTGGCAACAAGCAATCTCGGATCTGCACAATATCCCAATCCCTCCGCCTCCCGAAAGGCCCAACCGGACGCCGTTGGTGGAGTTATATCACCAAGACGCGGAGCCTGTATTCGGCCCCGGCTCGTGCAAATTCTGTGACCAGTCGCTTGAGCCATCGAGAGCTGCCGAAGATAGGGCAAACGTGGTTATAAAGAGACTGCTGCCCAACTTGGATACGGTTGAATGGATGGATTGGTTTTCTAACTCTCACCTCGGCGTTCACCAACACTCGATCAAAAACCTGGCCATACCGGAATCGACTGTACCGCCCTAGCAACGATCCGCTCTACTGTCGTTTTCCAATCCGGCTTTCGTTCAATATTTCATCAATTCCTACTGCTTTCCTTCGACTACCAACACCATTCAACTGGTGACAAAATAGCGGCCTTCCTAGAGGTAGAGCTATTGGTTGCTAGCAGCGATGGCCTATACCCTTTCGACCTTCAACGGAATCTTTCAGCACCCAGGATAAAACCCATAAAAACAAAAACCTAGCCCTCTGCTCGCAGACTATTTTATCCCTTTTTGTAATGGGACCACTCTCACTGTATTCCGAAAGAAAAGTACTCCACTCCCTACTCTAAGTTCTATTTATCACTCCATAATTTATCAAAATCGATACCTCGCATTTATTTCGTTCTCTATTCACTTACTCATGTTCGTACCCTCGATTCATGCTCATAAAATGTATAGCCTGGAGAATTATACAAATTCCAGGTTCTACATATGCTGCATGATGTGCATCGTAGCCATGTCTGGGACCACTCCTTTCTCGTGGATCAACCAATGAGCAAGGTCTGTGTGCTTGCCTTTGACAGCTGCACACAACACCTTGCTCGTAGGATGCACTCTATCCTCAACCCGCCGCCGTTTGCCTCCTTTAGCCCTTCTTGCCATGTCTTCCATCCTTTCAAGTTCCCCATCCGAGGGCTCAACCAAGATCTTCATCGTGTCGATATCCCCAAGCGTCGCAGCGACCTGCAACGCAAGACAACCCGACGCTCCCGGATCCGCTCCAGCCCGGAGCAAAAACCGAAGCAGCGGATGCTGAACCGAACCTGAGCGCACACACATCGCCAGCGCAAACGCCGATTCACGTTCTGAAAACGCGAGGGTGTATCGGGAGCCGAGATGGGTGAGAAATGCCAATGGATCCGAACGGGCGAGTGGTGTGGCGGTGGTGCTGGTGGTGCTGGCGGTGCTGGTGCTAGCTAGGGGTCCGGGTTTACGTCGTTTGGGTTTCACGGCGTTTGGTAGGTTTCGGAAGAGCCATCGTCCGGGCGAGACATGGATTCGTTGGCGATCGGCGGAGGAGAGCGCGGTCAGAGGTGGAAAGATGCGCTCGAGTGTGTGTATCATGGGCATCGTGCACATCGGGTAGGACAAAGCGGCGTGCATGACAGATTGTGCGGTTGGCCGTGCGTGTGATTCACGGTGTCGGCGGAGGATATAGTCCGCACGGACGAATGGCGAGGCATGTTTAAGAGTGTAAAAGATGTACTTGCTGACGAGTGGCAGTTGATGTGAGAAAGAGTAGACCAGGATGTCAAACAGAAGCTAATTTGGTGACAGAAGTGTAAATTGTGTTTGAGGAGTAGACATGGAGATACATACCTCTGCAGGGAGATGGAGTAGGCCAGTTGGTCGGCAGTCCGGATGCATCGAGGTTGCCGAGATTTTAATAGTACAGAATATATACAGCTCGAGTAGCAACTGCCTAGTACTAGCACATTATGACCAGTGAGCTTGGTGAAAGTCGATGGCAAACATGACCAGGGCGAGCCGACTGGAAAATTCGAGGCATTGGCAATAGAATATGACTAATCAAACAGTGGCACAAACGTATGGTATTCCAGGCAAATAAGAAAGCACAAAAAGAGCGATGGGCTGTCAAGCCACAAACACAAAGCGCATTCCAAAACAAACCTACATCCAGGGAGGAATAATTACACAAGGAGAGGAAGGTCACGCTATGATGCGGCGGGAACGGATGCAGACGCAGCTGATAGGTTGAATCCAGAGGGCTCGCGGGCAAGAGGTGCACCAGGGGCATTGCTGGATGACGACTCGTAGGAGGGGATAGCAGGCGCTGCCACTGCCGACGGGGTTTCGGCGTCCCTATAAACACAACGTCAGGGTACGCCACGTCCAGACCAGGAAACACATACCACTTGATGCTGAACCTAGTCACACGCGGCTTGTCAGATAGCTCCCTCTTCAGCCGAGAGTAATCGATTTCCGCCGGTGGGTTTTCGTTGAGCTCGTCAGAGTCGTATTCCGTATTTTGATAATACCCGACTCGAACAAACTCTTGATCCTTGTACAAGCCGGTCAGAATGACAGCAGCTACGCCCAAAACATCGTCTTTGGGTATGCTCGCAGGATTCGGCGGGTTGGCCTCAAAGTCAAAGACGTTGACTCCAGGGGGGACTGGGCCGACCATACAGTCGTCCAGTTCTTGATCCAACTCTTCCCGGTCTGGAGAGGCGACATAAATCACTCTCCATTCAAGATCTGGCCGACACGTGGGTTAGTTACAACCCATTATTTGAGTATAACGAACAAGAATACTCACCTTCTTTGAGTGGTGCTATACATTCAAACGTAACTTTGAAGAAGTACGGATCGCCAAACTTGGCAGGATTGTTGAGAAAAGTAACATTGCGAATCGTTACAATCGACATTAGAGCACCCGAGTTATAAGATCCTTGTGAGCGGCTGGTAAGAGGCTAGGGGGACAGACGGCTTGGGGGACAACGCTTAAACACTAGGTGAAAGGTTGTCGCGTCGTGGAGGTTGGATAACAAAACAAGCGCCAAAGACGCGAACGATACTGCACGTGACTCGGGATACAATTTGGAAGTGATCCTTACCCATCAGAGAATGTCGAGCGCAGTACTCGTAAACACTGCCCGATCCCTGTGTGCTAGTCGATATCCAAGGCTTACGTGGAGATATGCATCTAGCTCTGCTGGTTCGCCACCCTCAGCACCTCCTACCGTAGGCACTAAAACCCCTAGTGAGATCCTACCGTTACCACCCTAACCAGGTAACTCATGTTATACTTTTCCACCACAGTATCATCATGTCCCGCAAGCACTGTGCTTACAGGCCTTAATTGGAGAAAGGGACAGCCACCTGTACTAGCACTTGAGGACTCAGAGTACCCGGAATGGCTCTGGACTCTACTCGATGAGAAAAAACCTGGTGATGGCACCTCGAAGCCAGAGATGCGAAAGAAAAACAGGGAAAGCATCAGGATGCAAAATTTTATGAAGAAGCAGTGACCGTAGGTATGATGTCCCCTCTGGATCTAGAGCTCGAGATTAATCCTTGAGATGAGCAGACTCCATCGTTTATCTACACCAGGGCGGGGTTCGCGCACGGCAATTCACCCTTTGTCGACCATGTTGGATCGAGGGCTAGACTTATTTACCTCGGTCGTAGATATCGGCGTGTGTATAGCCATAGTACAGTTTAGCATGTGACTCAGAATGGTCCTCGTTGGTTTGTCTAGGCGAGTATCTCACCCACCATTCCGTCTGTGTACAACATATCTTCCACTCAACAGAAGCCGGGTATGTACCCACGCCAACTCCTCACCGATACACCTCTGTCCCGGCAGCGACTTCCACGGTTTCCCCGATCTTGACCGAAACCTGACCTAGAACCAACATCATCTAACATCCCATTTGATACATTTGACCGTTCCCCTGTTGTGTTCGTGCCAAAATTCCGTGATCGTCAACGGTTTCGGAAGATTCCTTTCTTCGCGAAGACACCATGTGCAATACCAGCTGAGTGCAGGGACAAACGACCGATATGAAGCTGTCTAAACGCAAACGATAAAACGGCTCGTTTTAGTATGAGAGTTGTTGATTTCGAGGTGTGTCGCCTACGGTATTAGTATGCACCACTCGAGAACAATAAGTCATTCATGATGGTCGCGAGCTTTCCCGATATATGCTAGTCACGCTTTGTCCACTCTCCCGGTAGCGCAGCCAGCAACCTTTTGGTCCTGAAGTTACCCTCCTCATACTGCGCCGCACGCCACTCATCGTCCCTTTCATCTCAAGAACATGCCCATGATAGCATATAAAGCTAGAGTAGCTAATATGCATCCTGAGTAAGGATCATGTTTGGGACTATTATGCTAAAGAACTTTGGAAGCCCAAGGTTCCGGCTTAGAAAAGGGAGGTTCGAGTATACTAGTTGGCAATGTTGCAACATGTTACTCCCGTAAATTACAACACGCTAGGCATGATGCCCTATATAATACAGGCGTTGAGCATTGATTAGTTGGTCGGCCGACTCCAGCCAGTTTCATATCCAAATTTTCTCGCATCTAGATTTTGCGTTCGGTACTTCTCAACAAGTTGGACTAGGATATGCCAGCGGTCACAGCACGAAATGAGCCTCGATTACTATGACCAATTGAACTCCAGTGAAACCTTCTATACAAATCGAAGATCGGCTCGTTCGCCTTCGTACGTTTACACTAGTATTAACTTCACGGATCTTCCGAGTAGCGCCATATGCATAGGAACTTCGAACATAAACTAGTGCCAACGGCGTTGCTCTGGCAAGGGATCTGCCCCTACGTCCCTTTCCACTGCGCGCGAGAACCTACCGCCATCGCCATAAGCTGCCGTGCATTTAGACCAGGCGTGCGCTTGTTGTTTGTTAGAGGTAATTCATGACGGGGAGCCCAGGATACACCGTAAACATATCTTTCGACTTGGACTTTCGCTTCAAACACCTGACAGCAGAGCATCTGCAATTAGCCGGGCACGTGGTGCGCCAAGACCAGCCTCCCGATTTACCCTACATCAGTGGCTTTCAGTTCACTAGAAATGGAGACGAATTTAGCTCCACCTAGATCCGTGAAAGCCGATTCAAGTACTTATAGGGCCCGAACCCGGGGACATGCGATCACCAGTCGCGGGCCGCGCTCGGTTTGTGTTCTTCCAAGGCCGCATACACTCTCTTTCCTTTTCAGTTGGGCACAAGTGCTCAAGAACGCGTCCCAGAGCCTTGGTAAAGGTATGGAGTAAAGTTATTTCATTGTGGATGTCGAGGTGCACATCCAGACCCATCACGAAGTAAACGCACTAACCATGACGAAGCTGGAAACGCTTGGTTCTTCCGTTCGGGCCAGTTCATGGCAGATCGTTGCTGCAGCATCAAGTTTATCCAGGCAGATCTCTTATTATCGAACTGGCTACAGTACAGTCCTCCCTGCTCAAAGGAGGAACGCCCACTAACGATTGAACAGCAAAGCAGCTCGTGTCAAGCTTCTGGGTGAACCGGACCTGTTTCAATCCGGTTAGAGAACCGGTCATGTGCATGCTTCCTGACGTCCGAACCGGGGAACAGGAATCCAACCGCAGTCGTAACACAACTATGTGCGGTAGCGATGGCCTGTTCGGCGGTCTTTAGGCTATGGAAAATGTATAGGATGTCCTTTCTGTGAGACTCGGTCGGTGGCCACACACATTTCTGTCTGGTTTCGGCAAATTGTGTTCGCAGTCAAAACGACTAAGTCAGGGTCTCTATAAGGAAGTTTGATGTTTGCAAAGGCACATGTGATCATAAGAGACCCTGTGGGCTTGTTGGGGTCCCCACATTCCACCTCAAGACTCGTCTATAAGGTCGACTCTTCTCCTCCATCTCTCGTCTGTCCACGACGTCCTGTCTTTTCTGCAACCCCTAATATTTCTCCATCATGCTTGATTTTGCTGGTCGTCGTTTAACCGTCCGACTCGGTAGGAGCAACAAGTCCGGACTGGCGAGCGGAGAACTCGTCAGTAAACGAGCGAGCGTCGTCGGGCGTAAAACCAGTGCTCGTCGCGTCCCCGTTCGCAACTCAACTGCCCTTCGACGTGCTCCAAGCGGAGCGGCAGGAGGTCTTCATCGAGGAGCAAGCGTCCGTCGGACTCCATCCGGAGTTCGCCCAGGAGCTAACGTGCGGCGAGCTCCTAGCTCCACTCGACAAAACAGCAAGCGGACGAGTGTTCATGTTGACGGGTATGTATCATTGCCCGCCGGTTGATTGCTCACCACTAATGTTCCAACCCCACAAGTATTCCTCCTACCAGCTCTGCCCCAGCTCTAGACGTAGAGGACAGCGCGACCACCATGCGGAATGCTTCTGATCTTGGCGCATCTTCTACCCAGCCGGCTACTGCTCCAGTACCCTCCAAATCCTTCTTCAGCAAGCTTACAAGCCGCTTCCGGGGTCGCTCGAAGAAGTCCCAGTCTGGTTCCGGCTCACTTACTTCACCTACGACGTTCTCTGCCGCCAACCTTTCTCCTGCGGGGGTCGCAGCTCGTTCTCCATCCTTGCGTTCCCCCTCGCCAGGGTCTCGTGTGACTTTTATCGACACAACCCAGGCGAATAAAGTTCCAGGTGCTCAGGGCGGAGTACAGCCAACAGCCGACTCGCAAGGAGCTGTGGCAACTCTGGACGAATCGCTGCAGAAGCCGGAGTTTGATGAGCCAGAGGAGATTGTCGACGAAATTGATGGAGCGGGGGACGAATGGGTTGATGCGGACGACGACATTCCCGATCCGGAGCCCCGCACTCGGAATATCATCAGCACAGATGCAGACATCGATTCCGCGCACGCGGCCAACGTGATTGCTCAGTCGGTGGTTCCTGAGCGCGCTTCCGCAGAGACTGGGGTTCCCCTTGTTTGCCCAGGCTTCCAGTCCCGAAAATCTTGCGAAGGACCAGCCGGAGGTCGTGCGACTTCAGGCGGACGTGTTGAGCGATCTTGCTTACGAGTCCGTTGGGCTCGATGTGCGAGTTAGCCGATGGTTGGCAATCACTCCGCCTCTCAGTGTTGGCGAGGGATCCAGTTTGGACGGAAGTGGTCGTCTGACCCCGGAGCACGGTTCCGATAGTGCCAAGACCAAAGTCGAGGCCAAGCGGCGACCACCTCATATTGTCGTCCCTGGCTCTTCCTCGACCCTAGCAAGTAGCAATCCATTACGAGTACCATTGCCTCCATCGCCGTCACCTTCGACCCTTCTGGAGACCAATCCGTTCGGTGCTTTATCACCAGAGCAATTCGGCTTGAAAGCAGAAGCGTCCTCTCCTGAAGGACTAGTTCCCCCGTCTCCTTCCATCTTCCTGACCCCTGCCACCCACCAAGATGCATTTTCGGATGCCTCACGTCAAAGCGAGGAGCTCTTGGCTGTGGATTCCACCCAGGTCCCACTTCCTCCGTCGCCTAGCCCGTCGCACGTTTCTCTTCCGCAAAATGACGACGTTTCCGCATGTGCCTCTCCGCAGGCGACTCGAGCAACTGTAACTCGAAACGGATCCGTCTCCACATCGGGTGGTCGAAGTCTCTCAACTGCACCCTCCACTCGTGGCCCGACCACTCCCACCTCAGCTCGGATCCCTGGGCACCCGGCGTTCTCCCATTTCTCGTTCGGAGGCCCCCGTAGCCCTAGTCTGAAGATTGAAGACTGGGAGGACGGTGAAGAGGAGCGTCGAGGGAGGTCCTTGGAAGTTAGTGGGAGCAAGCGCCGTATGAGGAGCACCTCCCCAGGGTTAGATGCAGTAATCGAAGGAGATGAAAGTCGGCGGAGCTCCAGGGCATCGGTAGAGGACCTGCAGCGCAAGGCTAGCCCGGATGTAATACAGTCTTCAAGTACGCTCCCCATAGTCGAGGAAGTAACGACGTTTGGCAGAAAGTCGGGCGATGGTACAGACACCAACCATGAGGATGAAGACGGATTCTTCGCGTTTGCCGAACAGCAGCTGGAGAGGCAGCGACGCGAGGTCGAGGCACGCCAGTCGGAAGCTCCTAAGCGAAGCAAGACCATTTCGTTCCTCAGCTTTGGTAAGCGCAAAAATGCGATGGGTGATTCGGCGGCGGTGGTGAGTGGCCTTTTTCTACTCCTTGTTTATTTTCGGCTCAGTCGCACCTCCTATGTTTAGCCTATGCCGCCACTCCCTCGCAGCACGACGCCATCGGGGTTGCTCAGTCCTCTGCTGCCGACTCCGAAGCGATCATCGACACTAGCAGCCCCTCCTGAATCTTCCACTCGTATCTCACGCCTAATGCCAGGCCAACGCTCGTCCACATTGTTGACGCCGGTCGAGCCCCGAGTGGCGGTAAGCCCAACAATTTATAGCGTGGGGGAGATTCACGCGGAGACCGGCAAAATCGAGGACGAGGAGAGCAGGAGGCTGAGCGAGGCGGTGTTTATGTTCTGAGTGTTCTGAGTGTGAGCACTGCTCATGCCAACTTCGAACCCCGCTTGGGTCTGTTATTTGAATGGTTTCGTGTCAGGTTGCAAACAGTTTAATGATTTTGCTGTCAACATACCCAGTTGTTTTCCGTGCTTATTCCTTGTCTGTATTCCTTCCTTTTAACGCATCCGTCCTTTCGTTATGCGCTCATTTGCACAAGCTATAACACTCTCCTGGGTTTCTTGTTGGTCAAACATTTGTACTTTTTCGGATGGAAAGTGGTTGTATCTGGAGAGGGGGACGAGAGTAATGAGACTACCGAACTAGGTCTTTATCTTGCATGAGTTCAACAATCCTAATGTTGGCTTCGATTTATGGTGGCAAGGCGGACCGAGAGATAAGGAGATAAGGCCGAGCGAGCATGTGATTTACTCAGAATTCTTGTCCTTGAGTTGCATGAGTGAGGTTGTCGCGGTGGGGTGGCATTGAGTGCGCGTGTTGTTGGTGCGGTTTTCGACCCTCGTGGTCGTGGTCGTGCGATGTGGTGGTGGTGGGAAGAGCAAGGCGCTCGCGTGCTGCAACAAGTTGATTTTCGCTCACAGGCACAAGATTTGAATGGCACCGGTATTATCTGTTGACATGTTCAGATAAAACGAGCGCCAAGGACATTTCGTGGAGGCTGTGATCACCGAGAGCGCCGTAATGGGCGCTCCGGATCGGGACGGCCCCAGCCCCGAGTAAAATGGTGGATAGGCATTCGCTCGTTCTAAAGCGCATGCATCTCGGTGATTTTAACGCAGCTTACGCGGGGCCTCCTCGCGCATCATGTCACCAGAGACTGCGTGCTCTTCAGAATATAGTCGGACTTGCTTAATCCGGCTGCACTCCGCATTCCGGGCCCATGCATTGCCCAGTGAGTTCTCAGATTGAGTTGTGTCCCCTGTTTGACCGAAAGGCGATCGGTGATTCATGGGGAATCTCGATCTTGGTCAACTCAGATCAGTTTCGTCTGGGTATACATACTCAATCATTGATTTCATATATACAATGCGAGAATAAATAATATGATAAATGACAGGGATGCGGCTACTATATACATGCGAAGTTACTATAAATGACAATCGTACACTAGGTCCGAAAGATTACGAATCAACCTAATAACTTGTCCGATCGAGGTGCGCAGCATCTAGTCGCTATCAAAACAGAAGAAGGCGTTGTTCGCACATAGAGTCACGAACATACCCCGCTACAATATTTAATAACTTAAATACCTCGCAATGTCCGGTAGGTAAGATTTGCGCGCTGGCGATCAAAACTCGTAGGAGCTCAAACCCAAGTGTCCAGGTGAGAACCAGCTCATCCAATGAATATTCCGCAGAGTTTTCACGCCTTCTCTAAGAGATGTGTTCGCAAGAGCTTCAGCGGCTCGGTTTGCGGCTGAGAACTCAGAAACGCAGAGTTCACACGTTGATTGAGAGACATTAAATTCAGCATCTCGTTGGTAAAGCAGGTCTGTCAAGGTACTAGCCGCCGCAGGTTCTACTTGAGGATTATCTGGCGGCGTGTCGGGTGGCAGCTGGGCGAGAGGTATGGCGAGTTGCCAATCCATGATTGGTGGTGCAGCAAGCCCTCTTTTGTGATACAATCGATGCGCCAGCACGACGGAAGAAGGAATGAGATATACACCCATATAAAGTACTTTGAGGTGTTTCAAAGGTGACAGCTCTTGACTTAAGGATATCTAGAACTTGTGATTTAGCGCCTGGTTGGGATGCATGGGTCGAAGACGTACCGCATAGTCATCTATCCCACTATCTGATATGTACGAATTATGCTCGAGTGGAAATGCTCGCCAAAAATCACAAGGTGAGCTTCTGTTGAACATTGTGCAGCGACCGAGTCTGAGCTCTTCCAACTCTGGGCAGTAGTTCTTCACTACCGAGATTACATTGGCATCTGGGCTGTGGGCATGAAGAATTTCCAACCGGACAATCGAGCGAGGTAGCTCTGAGAACGCCCTACGATACGCAAATCTGTCTTGATTGCGTTTAACATCCTCGTGAGAGTTGATGGACAGCGCATATAGCTTTGTAAAACGAGCTAAAATACGCTTGTCAGGGTAGTTTACCAGGACACCCTCGGAACACTTGATCTCTCTGGACAGCGTTTAACTACCCATCGCGTTTGTCTTGCTCCCGTTAACGCACCTAACCCATTCTGAGTAGTGGATAGCGGTGTCCCAATCATTCGATCGGTTTATTTTTAGAACCCGGAACCACCGCGGCATACCCATGCTATGAAAGGCCATGGAGACCGACAAAAATCCGGCTACATCAGTCCAGTTAGGCTTACCGCTACAAACAGAGGAAAAGTTGCTATCAGACGATATCGCTGCTGGTAGTTGTAGTTCGAAAAGAAAGTCGGCAACTAGTTCAAGCAGTTCAGCAGGAAGTCGGGCCCGTGGCGGCGCCAACACAGCATTTTCGGAACTGATGAAATCATCTGGAAACTGTGGTGGATAGGATGGCGACCGCCTGAAGACCCTCTGCCCAATCTCGAGTACTAGATATATCGCAGTCTGCACGTGATGGTGTAAACCGAGTAAGGAGGAATATAAATACTGCAAGATAGAGCAGGCTATCGACACCACAGCTTCGAAGTAAAAAATCATCATTAAACAAGTATAGAAGAGGGCTTAGAATAATTTCATAATGTTGCTTTTCCTGGATTACACCTTTTTAACCTGCACGATTCATTCATATACAATTATGTAATATGTATGATATTTGGCACCCCTATCCCCATCTGCCGCAAATATGGTCGAAAATTGAAACCATCGCGGTCCGCACCGCGAGCCGCAATGTCAATGCGTTAAGGGCACGATTTGAGCGGTGGTCAAACTCGAACGACTCGAGGCGTCTGATGGGCGGACCTGTCAAACCAGGATGTGCAAGGCCGGTGATCTACGGAGGTGATTAGGCGGTTGTCTCGATTCCGTTTAGGCGTCCCGTTGAAATTCGAGAGCGCTGCGAGGAGCGTAAGAATCCGTTTCGTCTTTCGCTCAGCCACCGATTGCAATGTGGATCCCCGATTTCACGGACACAACTCAAGCGCTTGCTCTTCGTGCGAAGCGCCTGTACGCGGGTTACGTTCGATAGGAAGGATTTTGCAGGCAAGTGGGACTATGGACCAAGGGTTAGTTATTTTACTTGATGAGCATTCGCCACTCGCTGAAGGCTATATAACAAAGCAGGCTCAACCAAGGAGAACATCTCACAAATCACTTGTACTTTGATCTCATTCCCACTATTTTATACATATTATGTCTACGAGGGGATCCTTGAGGCTTGCTCCTGGCCATGAGCTCGAAGAGCTAGAAAGCTGGAGCCAGAAAACAGGGAACCGGTACGCCTGGCGTGATACAATGGTGGGGGCGCAGTGGGAAACAAACCTCATACGTAAGAGTGATGAAACATTGGCCCCGATGTTTCAGTTTCTGACCGTCGCCTCTCAGTCAATGGTCAGGTTATTGAAAGTATACTGGGGAAGGGAAGGGATAAACGGGCTGCTCGTATCGATACCCTGACGAAGATTAATATTGCTAAGCCTCCAATCCTGGTAAGTATGTCCCCTAATTTTCTGATTTAAGTTATTAACGGACCATGTAGTAGGTATAGGGGGACAGAAAGGAATCTCAGGTCACCACAATCCACCACCGAGAGATACCCGCACTGCCCCTGCTATCCCCCCTTGCTCTAATTTACTGTACAGCCGAATAGAATTTAATTGATAATTTTTATGAACGAAAGTGTTCAACGAGTGAATGGTCATATCAAATTGAACAGACCTTCCAGGAGTTCTCCTCGGACCTAGACCTAAAAGCAGAGGAGGGAGAAGCCTACAATATGCTGGTTAGAAATTGAATTGTGACGCCTATTTGACACCACAATATGCATCGCGCACGCATATAGCCATAAGGCTTTATCTAATCTCAGGATTTAGCATCGCGTCGCGGGTACTTGACGCGGCACTGAGATGAGGGCGGGCTGGCGCAACAGCGTCGCCAAACTCAGTTGATACCTTGGATTGTAGTCTATTTGGCCAGTTTGGTACATACACATACAACCCTCGCCATATCCAACGTCGTGTTCTCGATTACATTATTAGCGAAACATCGGTCCCAAAGTAAGCCGGTGAGCGCCGACCCCCCAGGCCTTGTCATTTAGCGCAGAATCTTCAGCCACGATATCTCGTTTTCTGAGGATTTCAAAAACAGACGCCCCCGAATATTGTGAATGGTGAACGGGATGGAGGGTCACAGAGACGCCTACCAGTTATATGAGCATAAAGCGTGTCACGAGGTGATCGCGTGCTTGCACATGATTATAAAGCTAAAGCTAAAGCTAGCTTGAATCAAGCACCTCTCCTTGTTCTCTATAGGCTATATCTCCATGAGTAAACAACAGGTGGATGTTGTCTAGCTGTGATGACCCACATGGAGGAACTGCTTGGGAAGCTCACTTTCGGTAATTCAGACCCGAAAACGCGATGCGCTGGAACCAACCCATGTAAAGCTCATCAAAGATGCCCACCTAAAACCAACGTTTTGATCCGTTCATTAGCCCCACATTGTTTCTGTATCGTCGAGGATCAATTATTCCTTACTGAAGGGATACTCTAACGATTTCATCGCTCGTCCAACGCGTTCAAACACTTATGCCTTTGATCAAGTTCTTGTCATAATAAAATTTGTTGTCTGAACTCCGCGGGGCTCAATCATAAAGCAACCTGTTTGTCTCACAAAAAGAAATTGTTCACGTAAGAGCCTTACAACTAGATTGAGGGTGAACCACTCGCCAATTGCCAGGGGCAGAGGCGCATATAGTAACCTTTATGAGTGGATCAACAACAAATATCTTAATCGCGTTGTTCATGAATGACAATTAAAACGGCAGGCAAGGGGGAATGCTTCTCGTTTACTTGATGACAGGAATTTTTGTGCGAAGCCTTCACGGATGGGTCAAGAGTCTTGATTACCCTCCCAGGTGATCCAGCCCCAATTATCTCCCTCGAGCCCCTACGAAACACTGGTATTGCATTGAGAGAAAATATTTCTGAAGCACCCAACGAGGCAATCGTTCATCAACGCTTACGCTCAATTAATCTAGCCGTCTGTAAAGCAGGGCCAGGGGATCAACCCCCAACACATACTGCCAGTATTGCCAACTATGAGATCTCCGAGAAGACTCTCCGCTAAATTGCGTGAATTAGATCAAATCAAAGGATACATTATAGCAAAGCTTATTATACAGGCTCTGCTTGGCGCAATGTGGTTCTTATTATAAATCGCATTGTGTGCACTTGGGTCGTTGGGATGCATATGGTCGTAATAGGCATTTGAACCGGAGTATCGTGAATATCGTGAGAATCGTGAAGGTTAAAATCTGTGTTCGTTTATTCCCAGATGGCCCGCTGAAAGCCAAGCCATCCATTGTACGCTTGCCAGGTGTGGAAGCCGCTCTCGTAATATGAGGCTTGCTCGTGCCTCGGCATTATTGCCGAGCTGAGCGACCTCCCCTACACATAGGTTACAGATCGCTTCCGACCCAAACTCTTCTTCTGGGTCATGTTGATGTAAAACTGCGGTGAGTTGATCCAAAGAAGCAGGTTGTATCCCATGCAGAGCCACCTCGTCGGGTGTCATGTCGCCCAAAAGTGCGACAGTAGGAATTGCCTGCTGCCACTCGACAACCTCTGGGGCTACCATACCCCGCCTGTGGTACAACCGATGCGCTAGAATCGTAGTCGATGGTACAAGATAAAGCCCAAGTGCTAGAGTTTGCAAGGAGCGGAGTGGCGCAAGCTCTTTGGCTAGTGACCTCTGTTACGAATGTAAGGGAGGTTGCGTCACAGACAGCTAAAGCAAGCACATACTGCATAGGAGTCGGTGTCCTCTATGGACATATAAGAGTCGTGCTCTAGCGGAAAGGACTCCCAGAATGGACAAGCCTCTGGGCGGTTAAAGAGAGTACATCGACCAAGTCGCAATTCCTCGAGGTTGGGAGCGTATTTCTTGACGATGTTGATGACATGAACATCTGGACCATGTGCGTGGATTATTTCTAAGCATCGTAAAGAGGAGGGCAGAGACAAGAAAAGGTCACGGTAAGCAAACCTATCACGTTCATCGTGTGTCACATCTCCGTGGGCGTCAACTGAGAGTGAATGGAGACGATTAAATTCCGCTAGAACCCGGCAATCACGGGCATTCTCGAGCACTCCGTTAAGGCAATGTAATTCCCTAATTTATACGTCATAAGAAGCATAGGCGATTTCATTCAATCGTTTGCTGGCAGTTGGGGACGTACCTAATTGCGTAAGCGTACGGCTTGGCCCGACCCCAATCGTCAGAATGGCGAACCGTGAGGATTACCACCCATCGAATATATCCCATTTTGTGAAGCTCAGGAGAAGCTTCCATCAGCCAAGAAACATCCCCCCAGGCTGGCTTTGTATTCCGAATAGAGCCTCGATTTGTGGTTGACGAGCGAACTTCGAAAAGAAAGTCAACGCATTTTTCAATGATTTCAACAGGCAGTCGAGGGGGAGAAGGTCGTGGCTTAGGATTGGGGCTCGTGGCACTAGAGTTATGTCGTGAGCGATTTCTTTATGTTGGACTGGGCACATACCGTGGCTTGACTCGCCCCCCGCGACAGAACTTGGAAATATATTTCAGAATACCAAGAACTAGAGCGAGGAGCGAGGAGGCCCACATTGGAATGTGGATGGCTCTAGCAGGTCACGAACATGCTGAACCTGAATTTATAGGGCGTTTGATGCACTGGTTCGCATCACACTACGCCGCTAAGCGTAGCAAATTCTTTGCGTTTCACAGGGAGCCAGGATCATGTTACGCTGTATGTAGGGTGGTTGAAGATAAGCGATACGTGTGTTTACTAGCTACTTTGGTCATTGTGTCCGAGTCAACAACATCCAGGGCAGTCGGGGCGAATGGCTCGCCGGCCAGGGCGGTGAGGAGCTTCTGATTCAGCCAACACGGCAAGCATACCCGGGCGGTCCAAAAGGGAAGCCCGGTCAGCCCAGTTGATTCAAGAGTTTTCTGACTCGAAGTACAGGGGGTTTTCGGGGTATGTGTTTGGAATGGCGTGTTGAGCGTCGATGCGACCAATTGCGGTGCTGATACGGGTGCCCCAAGGCGTGAGTACTCAATAGGATCGCATATGTGCTGGTATATGCATTGCGCAAATGTTGATAATTGCACTCGGAGGGATGAATGTATAAGTCAGCCAATTATTTCTGACCATGGTCCGATGTCTGGTGTTTCGACGTCAGAAAGGAGAAGAGCTCACCATCCCTAAGGTTAATTGTTTTTGCAGGCGGGGTAGCAGTGCGAAGTGCTTCGCACATTCGCTCTCGAGTCGTGATATCACGATATTGAGCATGTGGATTCCTTGATACACTGGTTGAGCTTATCGCTGAGGATTGGCTGTGGAATAGCTGGGGGTGTGTTGTTGTCGTCCAATAGGCTAAATGCATGCCAGACGCACAAGGGATGGACAAAGCCGCCGCCGGCTGCTGCAATTATAACGAGGGCTCACTTAGGCAGAAAAGCAAGCTCTGTTCTCGGGGGTGATCTCCGTATACCTTTATAATTGTAGATAAGGTTGATCGGACATCCAGCGCTAGCACCAAAATGGCTAGATATTGTGTTTCGTGGAGCAGGGCAAACGGAAATCAACCGCCGTTGCGCTTCAGATTATTTTCATTGGCGTGCAACCCGACGTGCTTTTGCTTCAGAATCTGATGGAGAACATGGATCCTTTCAATCCACCACAACGAGAGAAGGGCTAGAGACGACACGATTAGCAAAACCAGAGAAGCTGATATCAGATATGATTCGTCTCCTGTGTTTCGAAAATTGGCTACGATGCGTATGCTGCGTAGATGGTGGCTCTTGCGACGGGGTTATTAGCTTGAAAATCATATATAAGTACTGGTCACGTTGGGTGCTGTGGTTCGAGTTCGATCATTCTGACATTTAGCTTTCCTTTTGTTTCCGCTTTGATTTCGTGACCGCGGTCTGTCCTTAGTACGCCCTTGGCCGTTTGGCTTCTGTCTCCCGTTTCGCCTCTCCGTGCTCCGGCTCTACTCGTTTGTCCTTGCTGTTGTGTTTGACCAGTTCGACCGTTGTATTCGGGTAGGTCTTTAAATATATATGCAAAAAAGGCACTGTCACGTGCCCGTGGCTTTTTTGCATACATATTTACACGTGCTCGTGGCTGGCCCGGCGAGAGCTGCGATGGAGGCCGAGACCAATGTCCCACATTCGATGCGAGTAGCGGCCCATGGAAAGATATCTGCACTTGTCGCGTTTGCGCTCAACTTTCTCAAGGTTCGCTCCCGCTCGTTCTAGGCTGCATCGTTCTGATCTTCGTCAAAGAACAATGAAACTCGTGCGATCGAGCTACACACGCTACCGTATAGAAAGCCAGGTGGTCAGGCAGCGACGGAGCCCGTCACAAAAGCGCAAAAGATCCTTTCTCCCACAAACGATATCCCTCGGTTGATTTCAGTCGTAGAGATTATCAAGAGAGAGTTCAAGGAAGGGCTACTGTACCAGTACAACGAGCTTGGATGTCTGGATGAGCCTGCACCGGCGGACGAGAGGACAGCAGTGCCAGGGGAGGCTGGACAAGAAAGGCAAGACGCGATATTACGTGCTTTGGGAGGGAAGAATCAGTGAGCGCACCCATCATGTATCACATATCGCCGTATTGAAGAGGTGTAGTCTTCCGATTCAGCGCACTCCATACATGAAGATCACGCTGTGCAGGACGGCTTTGCCCGAGAATTTAACTGCTGGAAAAACGTAGTTCTTGCATCCCGAACTGCAACTCTGTAGTCTGACCTTTCTTAGATATCAGCCGCCTGTGGTCAAGAGGATATCGAGAGGTGCCAAAGCGCGAAAAAGAAGGCGAGCGAAACAGGATGCCGTGTCGGGAGACGAGGGAGATGCAGGCGAAGAGGACACGATGGAAGTCATTCCGACTTGAGCGCTGGTATTATGGCTCTTTCGCTACACGCTAATATATCCTATTTATTCCTCTGCATTGTGGGCTGTCTGTTGCAACTTGGGAAAACCCGCCGGGCGCTTAGTCAGGCGATCCCAATCGGCCCTCATTTAGACTCAACCACAACCGGGCTCAACATATTGTGTTTACGTTGCGCCACTACCCCACACCCGTGCCTCTATCCTCTGTTAAAGGTTTACAGGGCAGGCCTAATGCCTCTGAAGCCCCGACAGCAAGCGCGAAACCAAAAGTCTGCGGCGGCGACGTCTGGATCCAACTCCAACTCGCCGACCAAACCCAAGCCGGCTGAAACTCAGCCAGCCGAGGCCAATGTGTCCCAGTATCCCGACCCGAATGCGCTGCTCCCACCCAGTCTTGCGTCATTGAGGAGGGATTGGAGATGGGCGGCAGTGTCCCAGTTCCTGTACACTTTCCAGGGACCGTTGCGCATTGATCCATATAATGAACTAGTGAGTTGCTCCTCCATTGTGCTCGCATATGCTCTGCTATGCGCTCTTCAATGCATTTGCTGGTTTTCTGCGGGTGGATGACCGCGCACAGCTGCGTTGATGGCTGTCTTGTGCTCTCGAACAAGCGTTTTTCACGGCCGCTTCATCCTGCGACACCCCCGAACGAGGCGCGCCTCTCCACTTGGATACGTTCACTTTAGTGTCATGCTGTTTCGTATACGTCAATGTTAACGACTTGCTCCCCCTCTCCTTATTTTTCTCGTGGCACAGGAGCTCGAACAGGATCTAGCCTTTGGCACCGACGTCTCCCTCTCCAGGATCGTCCACCGATTGCTGTTCACCCTTGCCCAAGATCGGAAAATCACGTACGTAGATGTTGTGTTATCATCCGGTGGTCCCCTCCCCTCTGGTTGTGCCTTTCTCCCACATTCGCTCCATGTTCCTGCGCCCACATGCTCGCCCAACATGTCCTCCACTCCTCGATTTCGTGCTCGATCATTCAACTCACATCTTTACCTCGTATCCCTCTGCTCTTTCCCACACAGACCTCAAAACTGGATGGGTTATCTCCAAGGACAGTATGCACGGCGACATTCGCCCCGTCCGAACCCCTTCTACCAAGAAATGTTTCCCTCCGCTCCCTCTACGGTGGACACACACGCGGACCCTGCCAGCCAGCAAAGGAGCGAACTATCACCAGCGACTTCAGATGCGCCAGATGCCCAATCTAATGCTGGTTTTGTGAGGGAGGATAGGCTTCCTGAATCCTCAACAGACCCCATCCTCAATCTTAAAATTGATCCTGAAGCAAAACCCCTCGCCGATGATTCCAACTCGGCAGAAACCAAACCTGATGTTGGGCTACCTCCTCCAACAAACACGGAACCTGCCCTACAACCGGTACCCGAGCCTCCTCCGATGCGACAATGGACGGATCTGAGTCAGTCTGAACAACTCGACGTGCTTTGGACGTTGTGCGAGTGGCAGTTCCAAGGTGCGATGCGGCTGAGGAGCCTGCTAGGCGAGGAGGATAGTGGTGTTGGATGGGTGAGTGTTGTACTTGTGAAGGCCAGTACGGAGGCTTGACTAGTTGTTTAGAGAATGGAGCCTGTTGGATGGGACAGCAAGAAAAACACATATTGGCTGGTTGGTGGTATGTATTCCTGATACCCTTGTCGACTATCCGGGATTCTTACTATATACTGGCTCCATTTCTGTAACTCTGTCATACATTCTCCTGTTCGTGTACAGAAACCCGGCTCTGGATCCAACATCACACTCCCCTGCCAAAACTCCCTCCCAAGAAGAAATCTCGAATGACCCGTGTAGTTACCGTCCCACTCGAACCAACAATCTCCTCCCGAGCCCCACCATCCTTTGACAGTGACAACGATTCTGAAGACGAACCTCACCCGCCCGAACCCGAACCTGAGCCCGAACCGACTCCCGTGGATTCCGAAAGCGAACTCTCCGACGCTCCGCCTGCCCCGTCCAAACCAACCCGACAAACGAGAAAACGGAGCGCCGAGGAAAGCACGGGTTCGGCACGAAAACGCGTGCGAAGGGTCAGTTTGCGTATGAAAGCTGTTGAGCAAAAGCAAAAGCAAGAGGAGGAAGATGAGGACGACGACGACGCGAACGAGCCGGAGAATGGCGCTGGCAGGTTGGACGATCCGTTTGGGTCTGATTCCGAATTGACCGAGGTGGAGGAGCTCGAGCGCGAGTTGGAGGAGAGTCGGAAGAAGCGAGAGGGCGGGCGGAAAATGAGAGGCAAGGCTGCGGCCGCTCAAAGGAAGGCAAAGCCCAAGCCCAAGATCAAGCTGAAACTCAAGGCCGCCGAAGTTGAGGAGAACGAGGAGGAGAATGAGGAAAAGGAAAAGCAGCTACCGACCAAGTTGCATGTTGCTCCGTTGGTGGATCCTATGCTCCCTCTTCCCTTACCACCCGGGTTCATCGAGTGGGAAACGGTTGGTCTTTTTTTCGTCGTGTCTCTGAGTTGATATTGACTCAGGCATTAGGTGTGCGCAACGTTGCAGGATTGGGAGGCGTTCCCGAAGCGGTTCGAAAAGGCCACCCATCCAAACGAAAAGTCGTTTAGGTCGTTCTTGAACAATGTGCTGGTACCAGCTGTTACTGAATCTCTTCGGGTTCGCCCCCATTACATTGTCAACTCACCGCGCGCTAACTCTGATGCCAGGCTCAACTCAAAGTCAAAAAACTCGAAACAGCCGTTCAGAACCGAAAACGCTCCTCTCGGCTCGCGATCAAAGAATCAATTATCGAGGCCCAGAAACAAGAGGAAGCGAGACGAGTCGAAGAGTTGGAGCTTCATGCGCGTGCGAGGCGTGTTGAAGAGCGCGAACGAAGAGCTCAAGAGGAGGCTTTGAGGCGGGAGAGAGAGCGTGAGTCAAAGGTCAGGTCAAGAGAGACCAGGGCGAGTGGGCGGAGGGGTTTGTGGGATGGAGAATCGACCAGCGGGGTGAGCTTTTCTTCTAGCCTTAGAAGAGAGGTATGCTCATCTAGAATGGTATAGAGTGCATCCCCTGCGCCCGATTCCGTTACACCCGATCCGCCGGTAAAAATACGGCTTAGGACTGGCGGAAGGTTCCTTGGAGCCTCGTCGCCCGCGTCGACATCTGGTGGATCCGGGACAACCAGTCGGACAGACGACCCTTGGGAGCTATTGTGCGAGGGATGCGGCAAGCAGGGATTGAACATTGTACGTTCTGATTCCTTCCTTTGAACTTAAAATGTTAACTTGGACGCGTGGTAGGATGATGGATCACAACTCGTCAAATGTGAATTGTGTGGGAGGTGGTCGCAGTAAGTTCTTGGCTTAGATGTACGGATCGGCTTGACTTACGTGGGTACACCGCAGCACGACCTGTCATGATCGCGCGGACGAGCTCGCCGGGAATCCGAAACGAGACTGGTCGTCTGTCGATTTTACATGCCGGGCGTGCAGTAATACAGCGAGAAAACCAAACGACGCAATCCCAGTACCCAAAACCAACGAGTTTGCACTTGGCGGGCCAAAGACTAATGGATCCGCGCTTCCTACGACGAATGGGGGTCCGGCTTATATATATACCTCGTTTCAGATGGTTCCAAACGGGCACGCGACGGCTCAACCATCAGCATATCCTCAACCGACGTTCACTCCCAACAGTGTGCCTCAGGTTGGATATCCCGGGAACGGAGCGCCCCAAGGGGCTTACAATATGAACGGTGTCCCCCGGCCGGTATATGTCGCAAATGGTATTCCCCAAGCGGTATATGGACCCAAGGGTACTCCTCAACCCGTGTACAGTGCGAATGTCTTACCTCAGGCTCCGCTCACTGCTCCTGGCCTATCTCCGGCTGCGTACAGCCCCAATGGTGCACCACAGACCACATACGTACCCTCAGCCCCGCCTCATGGTGTCCAGGCGTCTCCGTTCCCCCCATTTGCTCAGCACCAAGCCAGCCCCGTGCCGATACCTCAATACCAAACCCCCGTTCCGCCCGTATCTCAGTCGACTACATATCCTTATCCCTACCCGAGCGCATACCCGGGCTCGTGATGTCTGGAAGAAACAAAACGCCGGATTGTAGATGTGTCTCTATATGCACTGTTCTTGTAGCGGATATGTAATTTACTAAACTATGTAATTTTGGTGTACGCGTGTTATGACAATACTGGGAGAATCGCTCGTGCATGCAGCTTGCAGCGCTCATGGGACAGGCGTGCTTGCACCCCCTTGAATTCATTGCGTAGTAAGAGATGAACGCCTTCATCTTTACCAATTAGGTGGATTTTACATTTTAATAATCTACAAGAAAATCACTCACCTTCGAGCCTCAACTCAAAGCGCCTTGTAGATCGGACCTCATGGGCAGGGTGGCAACCGGTTGTCGTTTCTAAGCTAAGGTCTAGATTCTAAAAATGACCTCAGTATTATTCCCGACCACGCCCTTCACACACCAATGGATTTGGATCCGAAGTGAGGTAATCTGGCACGCCAAGTAAAGTTACGATGAACCCGTGAGCAAGGCAAGCCTACTAGAAAGACCCTCCCTTCGCTATATTCGTGCATTGTCGCATTGTTTGCTTCAGCGACACGGTTGTTTGAAACGCCCAATGAGGAAGTACATGCACATTTGGCTGCCATTGTAAATATTCCCTCAAAATACCTCTACCAATAATAAATAATAGGATTGGTTCGTCTAATTCTTGTGACAGGGCAAGTTGGTGTTTAACATACAAATCTATTATACGTTCGCGATTACACTCTTGTAATGGTTACTTTAAAAATAAACAAGGCCATTCGAAGGGCCGAACGATTACAGCGCGGAACAATTGTTGATCGATAATTCACACCATCATCCTCATTTGGTACGAGATCGCCCAGCTCAGCATAGCTTTGGCGGGGTCCAATGGGTGATCATCCCAAACCTCCCTCAAGTCGGACGGTTGAGCAAGTGCAATCCGGGCATCAGATTTTGTCTTCCTTGAGCCTCATTGGGTACAGCCCCTGTGGGATGCTCCTTAGCGCTAATCTGAGTTCAAAACTTAGACACTCCTCCCAAAAGGCGCCTGTGCGCTCATCAGCGCTTTAGTATCTACCTGAAGCTTGGCACCAATTGGATCTTCTAGGAAGGCAATCGAAAGACAGCCATTCCTAGATCGGCATGTTCGTGGAGTCACCCGGTTGTTTAGCGCAATCAGGACGTAATGCGATACGCTAGATAGATTTAACGAGTTGACTAGGGGGCTAGTATATGCGGCCAGGTGACAGCTCGCTCTCCATCACACCATGAAATTTCGCTCTTCAATATTTATCATGAAATTCAGTCCGCACACATTTTGCATGGCCCACGCAGCTCAGGAAGAGCTGCAGGGGGCTATATCTTGAGCCCAGAGGCTCACGATGCCCTACCATCAACAGTTTTGCAATGGCAGCGAACGGACACGTAAGGAACTGGTATAGTCTTATCCGAGATGTCCCCCCTGGCACAGAGCCCAATTGGCTGGAGGAACTGGACAAGTGGTGCGCGCGCGCTGGGGTTCACATGGAGTGGGCGACGTCTCAAAATGGGGGTCAATGGCAAGCCAAACCTGTTTGTGAGTATTTTTGGTGGTGCTCATGGTTATAAGGCTGAATCCGTGATAGTCACCCCTCCCATGGAAAGTGTCACAGGGGAGGGCTCGACGATCAAGGAAGCCAAGAGGGATGCAGCTCGCAAGCTTGAGGACGGAAGGTACCTGGTGAGTTTAATCTTGAATTCATTGCAACCCCCAAATTCTGACCCCCCTGGTTGTAAGTATCTTCCTGCGGCGGCTGGACCGGCCTAAACCTCGTCTTGGACAACCGCAGTGACTGTTTTCTGAATGAGCTCTAAACAATAAACCCAGACTTGCGTATTTATCTGCGGTTGGCCGCTAAACATAGCCTAGATGGCCTTGTTCTGATAGCGTATATTTAGTAATCATATATATATGTATACACGAAAACGAAGTTGCTGAAACTAGCCATGGTTAGAAGGCGTTTGGACGCCTAGTTCTGGTCTCTCCTCGAGCTTGGCCACCTTTGAGTTCTAATAGATGCGATCTGCATACGGAATCGCTCCAGAACTCACTAAACCTTGAGGCGGTGATATTCATCTCAATGCTGCGAGTATATGCACAGCATCCACCTAGTGGTTTGTATGTGATAAAAAAAATCTGAAACTTATTGATTGGATCAAGCCTGTAAAAAAAAAACAGTAGACCCTTTGATTTCTTGAAAAAGGTTTAAATTGTTTGGATTGGGAGAGCAGTGCGATTTTTTGGCATTTGGCTGACAACCATCCGCGGGGTGTAGTGTGTTATATAATCTGCTGATTATTAATTTGCCGATTGTGCACGGACCAGAAATTTTCGCGTAATTCCAATTGAGCGCCGGCTCCACTCTTCCCTGTACTTGTTCCCAGCCACGACTATAGACTTTCGTTGCTGCTTCTGCCCCAGCAAATAAAATCCTGCAGTCTTTTAAATACTTAGTTTCTTCTAGTAATCAACTACTATGGCAGTCAGTTCTGTTTAAAAGTCCTGGGTTTTTTTAACCTCATCAATTGTTTCACAGGGTGACTACGGCAACCGTGGATACGGTGGTGGATACAACTCGTACAGCAGCGGTGGCGGCGGCGGCGGCGGAAGCGGCTATGGAGGGAGCTACAATAGCTACAACTCTTATGGAGGCGGCGGAGGTGATCGGATGAGCAACCTGGGCGGTGGCCTCCGAACAGTCGATTGGGCCTCGCAAACGTTGACCAAATTCGAGAAAAACTTTTACCGTGAGGACCCACGGGTGACTGCCCGGTCTGAGTCTGAGATTGCCGAATTTAGGCGTCAGAAAGAGATGAAGGTATGTTGCTATCTCGGGCTACTCGGGCGATGATTGTTAATGCATGTTGGATAGGTTCAAGGGCGTGGCGTCCCCCGTCCGGTAACAACGTTCGACGAAGCTGGCTTCCCGGACTACATTCTCTCGACGATCAAGGCCCAGGGATTCACAAGCCCCAGCCCGATTCAATGTCAAGCTTGGCCTATGGCGCTCTCTGGTCGAGATGTGGTTGCCATTGCCCAAACCGGGTCCGGCAAGACCATCTCGTTCGCCCTTCCCGCCATGCTTCATATCAACGCTCAGCCACTGCTGGCTCCGGGCGACGGCCCCATCGCACTCGTCCTGGCTCCGACCCGTGAGCTAGCGGTTCAGATCCAGCAAGAGTGTAGCAAGTTTGGGTGTGTATTAGGTGTTTGTGTTTGAGAGACCTGTGCTAACAGGATGATTTGATAGGTCCAACTCGAAGATCCGCAACACTGCAATCTACGGAGGTGCACCCAAGGGGCCCCAAATTCGCGACCTCCAACGCGGGGTTGAGATTGTGATCGCGACACCTGGCCGTCTCATTGATATGCTCGAGACGGGCAAGACCAAGTACGTATTGGTCAGATCTCGGACTAGTGGCCATCGTGCTAAGGGCGTGTTTTTTGTGCAGCCTTCGTCGTGTTACTTATCTGGTTATGGACGAAGCTGACCGCATGTTGGACATGGGTTTCGAGCCCCAAATCAGGAAAATTGTCGGCCAAATTCGGCCTGACCGTCAGACGCTCATGTTCAGTGCCACTTGGCCCAAGGATGTTCAGAAACTAGCATCTGTGAGTGTGATTAGGGTGTTTTGCGTTTGTAGTATTGACGATTTCGCAGGATTTCCTTAGTGACATGATCCAAGTCAACATTGGCTCCATGGAGCTGACCGCCAACCACAATATCAAACAAAATGTCGAAATCTGCACTGACTTTGAAAAGCGAGGCAAGCTCATCAAGCATCTCGACCAAATCAGCAGCGAAAACGCCAAGGTCCTTATCTTTGTCGGCACAAAACGTGTGGCCGACGATATTACGAAATACCTCCGGCAAGATGGCTGGCCTGCGCTTGCTATCCATGGCGACAAGGAACAGTAGGTCGTCGTGTCACGTTGTTGGTTGGATACTGACTTGAATATAGGCGGGAACGTGATTGGGTGCTTGGCGAGTTCAAGAGTGGTCGTTCGCCTATTTTGATTGCTACCGATGTAGCCAGTCGTGGTCTTGGTACGCCTTTTATTTTAACCTCATCTTGACGCCTGGGGGGGCTATTCGAGCGAGAGCGCTTGGGCAGCTCTCCCTTCCTTTCCAGACAGCGGCCAGGGTTCCAGGATGTTTGCTCGCCTGGTCCAATCTGCGTGCTCAGCTTCAGCAATCCAGCGCCAGCCAGCCGGTCAGTCTAGCCCATCGGGACTTAGACCTGGTGCCTCGGTCGTACTTGCCTTATGGGATATGATCCCAAGATTTTTGGGATTTAATCCGAGGCTTGCGATGGCTTGGGCTCAGCGAGATTCGTTCTCGGACAGATGTTCAATTACACATGTATGAAAACCTGGCTGGTTTCATGGACTGATCTGAAATAGCAAGAGCACGCCGGACGATCATTGTGTGTTGCGTAAACATTCTGAACGAATGTCCTGCTGTTCACATTGTTGTCGCCACCCTTTACCCTTTATTTGCCGAGTATATGTTCGTCTTATTGACATTTGGCTATTATTTGCTCTGCGTTGGTTGTTGGTTTGTCCTTGGTGTCTGTTCTGTGACGTTCAGATGTCAAGGATGTCGGATACGTTATCGTGAGTGCATTCATTGCTTGGCATTTGTGCTGGACTTATGGGGCACGGTAGAACTATGACTTCCCTAACAACTGCGAAGACTACATTCACCGTATTGGTCGAACAGGGGTACGTTCCAATCATCAGCAGGTATAGCCGATGGGAAGACTGATCACTTTCACAGCGCGCTGGCCAAAAGGGCGTGTCCTTTACGTACTTTACGACCGAGAACGCCAAGCAGGCCCGCGAGCTGATTACCATTCTGCGCGAGGCCAAGGCAGAGATCCCCTCCCAGCTGGAGGAGATGGGGATGTTTGGCGGCGGTGGAGGAGGACGCGGTATGTCGTGGCACGGCCGAGAGTTGAACAGCCACTGATGTCTGATTTGGATAGGCCGGTATGGAGGCGGACGGGGTGGAGGCCGAGGAGGCCGCGATGGGTAAGTGGGATCCAAGCATCGCCTGGACTGGCGCTGATCGGCTGTGTTAGCGGGTTTGGGGGTCGTGACAGTGGGTACGGCAATCGTGACAGCGGCTATGGTGGCCGTGGCGGAGACTCTGGTCACAGTGGACGCGGAGATTCCTCTTATGGCGGACGTGAGTCGTACAGCGGAGGAGGCGGTCGCTGGTGATCGGCATTGGCTTGGTGATAAGATAGACTGTGTTTGGGTGCGGTTACGTTGTTGCCCTGTGTTTCGAGGAGTATTCCTCCGTATTCTATGTTTAGCAATATGCATTCACGTTGTAATACACGATCCTTTTGCGTATCCAGGCGGTGTGAGCGACGGCGCAAGTTGCCGGGGGGGGGATGTCGTTAGGCGCCTGCCCGTGGACGGGCAGGGCGGGCGGGATACATAAGGGGGCGCTCGCGTGCACGGCCTGTGTTCGCCAACATCGCGCGTGGGTGCGAACACACTGCTGTCTCTGTTCTCTCTCTGGGCCGGCCCCTATATAGCAGGTAGATTCAGATTGTCCGAAGCGAAGCACGCGATCCATCAGCGTGACCACCATCCGAAGTGATCTCGTCCCGCACACCATCTGCCTGCCAGCACACCACCGCTACTTATTCCCGCTGCCCACACCCACACCCCTTAGCCCGCCATGCTCTCGCTCCTCTGCAGCTCCCCCGACGTCGTCGACTCGCCGTTTTACGACTCCCCGCCGCGCCGCTCCCGATCGCGTCGGTCCATCCGCGGCGTCCTCTCCCGCTCGGGATCTGGTGCGAGCAAGTCCACCAAGAAGAAGCGCGTCCTCAAGACCAGCATCGGCTCGCCGATGGACTTTAAGCACGAGGGACATGTTGGAGCCGATAATGTATGTTTTCGCTCATCGCTCCGAGCCGAATTCAGCTGATTGTTTTCCTCAATGCAGATGATGGTAATGGCCCCAACCGGAGCCTGGGACCTCGACCAGTGGAGGGCCGAGATCGAGAAACACATGGTCCAACCTGTGGTTATTCCTCAGACGGTTGTTGTGAGTGTTGCCCCGGCTGCATCGTAGACTCGCAACGGCTAATACGCCCGCTTGGCTATACAGGAAGTCTCGCCTCTTCCATCACCCGTATCTGCTCCGACACCACGACGAAAGCCTGTGCCATCGCTTTTGCCTGTATCGCGCGAGTCGCCCGCGTCATCCGTACCATCGTCTCCGACCCGGTCTACGCCGCTCGTTGAGGCGATATAGCCCAGACTGTACTAGCTGGCCGCCGAGTCTCCTATTTTTTCGATGGCTCCCATGATGACCCGTGCGGATATGGTGCAGCCTTGCCGCGTGTTGGACTACCCCTATCCCAGTGCACCTATCCCCCCCAGCAAAACTTCTTTTTTTTTTTTTAGGCTTTTGCTTAGACTGACGACCTCGCTTTACTGCCCCGCAGTATTTCATTTATGATCGTTTCACTGTTCTTATAGCCTTTTTTTTCTGGTTCTCTGACTGGCCCCTACCTGCCTCATTGTTTCCCCGCACCCATCCACCCTTTTCGCCCTATTCCTCCCTCAACCGTGTCGCGTTTCGGGTTTTTTATTCTGCATATTTTCATGTGCGATACTGAAATACTCGAAGAGAATACGAGCTCTCTCTTTTTTGTTTGTTGTTTTTCCTGTCATGGCTGCACGAACATAGACGACTTGGATGATATCCACTTACCCCTTTTGGGCTTAAATGACGTACAGGGTTGATCTGGCGGGTGGCTCCGGTGTGTTCCAGTATGTTCGCGTGTGGTGACTATGACGTACCCACGCTTAGTAAACAATGCTGCATGTGGCTTACCCGAGGCCACCTTAAGATTCTGCGACCCGCCACAAGAGTGCACACCTCGATCAAGTGATGTTAAACATGTTAATTCGCTTTCCGGCACTTGGTCGCCCCGGAGTTGTGTCGCTGTCTCGGCGCGCTGCGGCATTCGCAAGTCCCGCAGTGACGGGCATGTCAGCAGGTGGTCTGAAACACTTCCAAGGGGCACTAGCTCACCGATGGTTGCGTAGTTGAGCAGAAATCCGTTACTAACAATGCCTTGGGAGTCGTCCGCTCGGTGGATCAATTGTCTATATAAGAGCCTACGCGATGAGCACAGCGCATGGGCGGTGTGGGGCTGTGTCTTCAGCGCCCTCGGCGAGAACGTTCGAACAGAAAGACGAAGAGTCACCGCAGCAGCAGGGGATTACGCAGAGATAGGAATGTGATGATTCATGTGGTCGCGGACTTGCATGCCCCACTAACAAAGCCGGTACGTACCTGACTGCGGCTCGGCTGCAGTACGATCAACGGCTGGGATGAGTATAAAGCTGGACTGCTCATCCTGGTGTTGAGCTAGATTAAATACTCCCAATCAGCCAATCAAAATTCGACAATATACCCTTGCCTTGATCGAATCTAACTAGCCGATACCCATACTTTCATTTGATACCCCTATATGGGAAGAAACTCTCTGCCCATTTCCCCCCCTGTACAAGTACCTCGACACAACCAACGACAACTAGGGAGAAGAAGGGCGCGAAAATCTCGATCGCCGCTACTGTCGAGGCGAGTGCCACTACCAGGGCCTACAGACCGGGACTAACGATCTGTTGTCACAGTCGAGTTGTCTCGCCACAACTCGTTCATTCGCCCGTTCTTCCGATAGAGCTTATCTGTCGTGTCGCAGATTTCCTTTTCCAAGTCCATCCACCCGTTGACGATCTCTCTATACTATGCTCCACTAAGCCACGTTGGCGCGATGTGGCGGGGTTCATGAATGCGTCGTATGACCTTCATCAACTGGGGTTCTCTAGGTGGATCAGCGTACTACACATCAAGAATCCAGAGGATTGGGAAATGGCCGAAAAGTATTCGCGCTGGGTGAGGTATCTATCACAGTTCCACCCACCTTCAGATTAGCAGCGCATACTCAGTGATTCATCTATGTAGAGAACTGCGCTGCCACGACGGCGCATTGGCCGACCATCGATATCGGCTCGTACTTGCTCGTTTTGAGCACTTGCATGCTGTATCGATCGACGCACACAGCGATGTCTTTCGCAACCACCAGGGTCGTTTTTCGTACAGAGACCTCTTCAGGGCACTTCCTCCTTCCCTCCGCAGGCTCGAGATTACTAGAGCACATGGGCCGGACGCCCGGGTGATAGCTACCGTGAAAGAGTGGTGCCCAAACCTTGAGGAGCTCAGACTAGGTAGATGCACAATCTTCAACGTCTCGCCCGCTTGCGACTTTTGGCGCTCCTTTCCCTTCGACCATGATTCTTACATGTCGAATGAAGACCCTGAGGCTTACTCAGTGAGTTTCACTTTGCTCCGTTCCCCGCCTCGTCGTTTTATCATCACGCTAACCAATTTGTAGCGTTCGTTGTCCAAAGAATTAATGCCTTTGAAATTCCTAAAGTCACTGCGCATGGGACTTTACTTGATTCCATCCGCCACCGTACTCGCTCATCGAATATACCACAGGCGCAATATGACAGCTCCTGCCGTTATCGACTGGCGACAGCCATTTCCGCACGATTATGCTACACAACCAGGAGCTCAACTTGTCCCGGCACAGCAGCTCGTATCCCTTCTCCATGAGCGTGACCCAGAAAGCGAGTTTGGCTTGAATGCTCTATGCACGATGTGCATCGAGACGGTCGAGGAGGTCAGCAAACAAGCCGAGGCGAAAGCGAGTGAGATATTAAAAGAGATGGTTCCTTCGCTTGAGAAGATGCAGTGGATGAATTGGTTCAGCCCTGGACACTTGGGTGTATCTACGTACCCTCGTGTGGCTACTTTGTAATCCATCTTGGACTTTACGGACATTTATCATATTATATACCCACGTTCAGTTTCATCCTCAATATAATGATTTAAGCCAGTTTTAAGCTGTAATCCAAGTCGGGATCGCTTTTACCTTCAACCTTTGAGTGGTATACTCTTGTATTTAGGTCAACCCCGACTCAAACATGCTCGAAGTAATAATAATGAAAGACGAGTCAGTAAACCCCCAGCGCTGGATGCTTCTTGAACGGCTTTAGCTATTCTACGGCGCTTGGTGAAGCGCCAATTCTGAATCTCTTTCCTTTCATCGTTTCCTGTCGTGGCCTCGCGAGCACGGATGACTCAGGTGATGTATGCAGATCTTACCTTTTTGGGTTTAAATCGCTTCCTCGGGTTTCTTGAACACTGGAGCACGTGATGCACCTTCCTGCTCCAGCCACAACCACGGTACTCCACTCTTTGCGACGTTGGAGCGGGCCACAGCCATCGTATTTGCTTGATAATTTATTCTGCTCTTAGCGTCATACATGATATCACTTTTGTTCAAATTCAACTCTTTCTCTGGACTTCACCCCCGCAACTTACTCATCGTCGTATCCACCGGTTCTAGGAATGCCCGGACGAACGATACTGGACCTGAATCCAATCATGCGTGATGGATCTTTCTAACACATCGTTCACGCATCGCCGCTTAACGGAGGTCGAGCTCGCTTACCTTGCCGGGGCGCTAGGACTCGGTTAGTAAACGCTTCGGGTATCCCTTGGCCAGCTTTGGTCCCAGTTTCTCATCCTTTAAGAACCCCAATCTGGTTGATGATACTGATTGACCCTCGGTCGTAGTTTAGACGGAGTTATGGCGATTAGTGCGGGTTGACGCTTAGCAGCAGGGTGATCGCTCGATGAACAGCCGAGAATTTCTAGAAATCTCTCTGGAGCTTGGATGTGACAAAAAGTATCCCACCTGTGCTATTTGGATTTTAAAATTTATGATGCGCCTCGGCCAGAAGAGCCTGCGGTAGGCTGTGGGGGGGGGTGGCCGGCGCCGACGTAAGTGGACGCGCATGCGTCTCGCAGGTTTTGACAGTCGGGTAACGAAAAAAAAGGTACTTCCGCTTGCTCTGCAGTCTCTGCCACGCCCGCATGACTCGGTGAAATTTTCATTCACCAAACAAAGGCCGCCACGTCTTCCCTTGCTGGCCATATTTCGCATATAAACTTTCTTGTGGTTAGTATGTTTAGCGAGTTGTTAATGGTCAATTGATGGGCAGTATCAATCAAGCTTAATAGGGTTTGCTTTATATAGCTGGGTGGCTTGGTGTACTCACAACCGAACGACCGTCAGCGAGGTAAGGCATTACCTCATCCCTCACTCTACTCTTATTCTCTTACGAGCCATCTGTTACACTCACTTAGATGGGAAAAACTCAACGCCTTGCTTGCTCCGTCGAAACGGCGTCCAATCGAGTGCAGACCCGCGCTGCGAATCCAATCTCGCCACTTGATGTACGGTGAGCTCCAGTGGGTATCAAACAGCTGTTACTCATAAATGCGGTTTATAGCCAATAAAACCTTGTTTCAATGCCAAATAATATCCCCCTTCCACTAGAAATTATCAACCACATTGCAGATTTTTTGTTTGAATTCTCTCCACCGGTTGACGAAGTGTCCTCCATATGTTGTACCAAATCGCGTTGGTCAGACATCCAAGGGTTTATGTGCGCTTCATATGATCTTCATCGGATGGGCTTTCGAAGGTGGATCGCCATTCTGACAATCAAAACTCCTGAAGATTGGCATATAGCAGAGACACATGCCAATTGGATAAGGCGAGCCATACGTGTTCCTTACTGCCATTCACGAATGACTAAATAACTCTCGCACACAGAGAAATCCACTGCGCAGATGGAGTACTCGTCAGTCCTCGGCATCGAACGGTGCTTTCTCATTTTGAGCACCTGTATGCGGTCTCCATCGACGCTCATAGCGATGTCTACTGCAATCCTCAAATGCAGTTCGCATATAGGGACTTATTTCGAGCACTTCCGTCTTCTCTTCGTCATCTGCAAATAATTCGGGCGCACGGTCCGGACGCTCGAGTGATCGCTACCGTGAAGGAGTGGTGCCCAAACCTTGAGGGGCTTCGGTTGGGTCGATGCACTGCGTTCAACTGTTCGCCACCCTGTCAGTTTTGGCAGTCATTTCCATTTGAACATGACTCATATATGTCAGATCAAGACCCAGACGCCTATGCAGTAAGCTTGACTTAATTTTTGGTGGGCGTTACTCTGCCGTATGTGAATTCACTCAATGTTTACCTTCTGATAGTGCTCCCTGGCTATGGAACTCGTCCCACTCAAGTTCCTCAAGACCTTGCGTATGGGACTCTATTTGATCCCATCGACCACAGTTCTCGCTCATAGGCTGTTCCACAGGCGCAACCTACCGGCGCCTGCTCATCTGGACTGGCACCAGGCCATTCCTCAACCACAAAACGCCTCCCAACGCGGTCATGTGGATCAACTCGTATCATTACTCCATCAACCAGACCCGGAAAGCGAGTTTGGTCCCCGCGCTATTTGTACTATGTGCATCGAAGCTGTGGGACAAATCGGCAAAGCCGCTGAGGAGAACGCGACTGCGATCATACAAGAACTAGTCCCTTCTCTGGAAAAAGTTCAATGGATGAGCTGGCTCAGCGCCGGGCATTTAGGATTAAACACGTATACTCGGCTGGTCACTCGCTAACAGGCCGGCCCGGTCCTTATTATTGCTTCAGTGTTATGACCGCATGATGTAGCTCTTATTATTGAGCCTACTTGTTAATCGCTCAATTGGAATTCACAAGAATTTTGGTCCCCTGAGTGTATAATGCATGGATTTACGCAATAGTTATATGGTGTGCTATGATTAATTGACGTTATTTGCTCATAAGATGACACGCATATACGCTTAATCTCGCTCTGGAAGCAAGGCTATCATGGGGTTCATACTGAACCTCTCCCATACTCGGGAAGGAGGCTGCTTGACCTCGTCATTCATTTCAATACTCAACCCTCCTGATAGCAATTTATCGTGATCTCAGACTGCGCCTGACTGTGCATGCACTTTGGAACAGATAAGCCAACCCATCGTAATTGAAACTTATTGCATAGCCGCCAACCTCTACATTGCCTTAAACCACTCGTACCAACAAGTGCACAACCACCCACTTAGCACTGCTTGACCAAACACTGGTCGCAACCTGGGTCTTACCACCACATCCGATTCTGCTATCTGCGTATTTGTAAAAAATTATCGTTTCAACATGTCGAATTTCACCAATCATAGTTTAAGCCCAGTCTGTCGTGATTCGTTTGAAATACAAGAAATACGTTTCACTAGTACCTGCACACTCGGATCGTTGGAGCATACCCGATAGAATCCGGAATGTCTTTTGGTTTGGCGCTCTGTCCAATAGTCTAAAGGTCATTCAACTTGGTTCACCTTGTTCGTCCGACCATTGGTGTTTTTACGGTGGTCGTAGTATTCGCTTTTCGTTATCAAAGGCCCGCGGTCGGATTGGTTCATGGGCATGTTTTGGCTGGCCACGATTGTACTGGTTGTACATCGTACACGGATCGCATGCGACACTGACTTTGATAATAATCGAACTTTGCGCGTTAGAAAACCAGGATCCAATCACTCAAACGGACTTGGCTGGTGGAACGAATATGGATTACTCACAGAATAAAATAGAAATATACATGATCAAACAAAATGAAGTGTCGAAGGCGCGAGGATGTGAAAGGCCCATAGGCGAGGGATAAAATAGAAAAAATCGCTGGAAAAATCCAGCGATCGCTTGAGAATAAAAAAATCTCATCATGCGTATGAGGTGTAGCGAGGGCACGCATATATGCTGCCGAGTGATGAGGATGAAGTACCTTGTGCGCATTTGCTTATGCGCCGGATCTTTCTAGTGTCTTTTAGTATAAAACCCAACGATGTTTTTGTCAATCTGTGTGCTCTTAGCTACTTTCAATTTCACGATCTTTCAGGTTGGTCTATTCGTCATTTACGATGGCTCACTTGTGTGTTTGCTTTTGATTAGCTAGGTGCGCCGTTACTGTTTATTACTAACTACGTTTGTTTGTATTTACAGGAACCTTGCAACTGGCTCTGCAAGCTAGTGTATCTTGCAGTCTGACAGAGCTCTACGAACACTACTGGCATGTCGCTCGCTGTTGGACATGAGAGTTCGATAGTCTATCACTCGCGTCTGTTAGGCTGCTTGCAATGTGATCTTGCAGGTTTGCTTCTGGCTTTGAGCCACGAACTCACGACGCGGAGGTTGTTGGCTCATCTAGTGAGTTGTTGGCCCCACTCTCCCCTGATAGAGCAATTTCCGACAATAGTTTATGCGTCCTAGGTTTACTGCATGTTTTTGCAAGTATTAATATATCTACATTAGACAGGTTGCTTGCCCGCTCAACGTATAATGTTCTTCGGCGATGCACGCAAATCGAGAATGACTGAGACGTGAGGTTCGATTACGAAGGTGAGTGGCGCATCGGTTTCTGTTTTTGACCGCCAAGTCGGGTTGGTGATGCAAAGGTGAAGCCAGGGCTCGCGACGCCGCACCTGTACTTTTGGGGCATCCAGGATGACGAAGCAAGCTGATAGGGAATAGGTATAAAATATATGAAATAAGGGGAAGTGTATTGAGGATCTTCTGAACGACGACTTTTTTCGGACAACGCGCTTAAAGCTCAGCATAGCCAATGTCTATCTGAAACTCATGCTCCATTCAGTATCCTTAGAAAGTCTATCGATGTCGCGCAAGTCGTCGTGTACTATAGCAGATGTAAAACGACGAGCCACATCTGACAAACCGGAGATATCTTTGCTCATCATCCCTCCAGAGAATTTGTGGGGGCTCGGCCTAGGAAATTGATGAGTAGTATTATTTACATTATCCCAGCATATGACAATTGAAGTGTAGAGCTACTCGTCTATACATTTTGCCTACCTATCGAGGATTTCGTAGGTGTAGCCGACTTTCTACTGACCATCGTCCCAGATAACGAGCACCCGATCATATTATTTAGCAAAAAGTCCCCCTGTTTAGATATAGCCAACTTTACGATCTAACGACCAGAGTTTGATAGAATAGGCTACTTATGTGCGATGAACGAAAGTCACAACAACATAAGTCAGGATGATATCTTAGCCGAAGTCTTATTGTATTCAGTCAGCTACAAGTATGTCTTATGGAATGTTAAATGTTATCATTTCATTTCATACAGGCATTCGATTGGTCTCGGCAATGCATGTATAGAACTTTCCAAGAGTCCTCACCGTCATAACTTGTCCTGGAATAGAGCCAAACAGGACTTCGATGAGTTATCAAGCGCAAGAGACGCCATCAAAAATTGTAAATACGCATTTGTGCTTGCCTTGTTGTAGAGAAAGGTTTCACGCAGGCGTATTTTGATAGCATCGATCGCGATTAGATACTTAGCTGAAAGAGGCAATGCCCTGAATGTCCAACAAGGGAGACAGGACAGCCTAAACTAACGCTCAGCTGCCAACGTTTCATGGTTCAAGCTCATTTGTGTGTATCTATGAATACGCGAATTACCAACCTACTACAGAATTTCATCCTCGGATTGATGACAATCGAGGTGAAAGCTTCTGGACCGGCAGAACTATCAAAGCATATATGTTAAGTTCAGCTGGACAGGTTTCTGGTGCGCTGAAACCCCATAGGTACAAGATATGATTGACGAGCAAGGTGTGTTTCAATCATTCGTGAGGGAAATAGATCGAAACTTGATAAACCATGAAAGTAATCAGTTGTTTCGCAGAGCCTTCGTGCCCCATGAGCTCGTATCGAATAACATGCGGCACTACCCCGTAGTCTCTCCTGCGGGTTTGAAATGTTTGAGGTCTCACAAACCATACCTGTTTCGCGTCTCTACTAGCGTTCAGCCTAGCCTATTGCTCCCGATGATTAGATTGCGGGCCCTACCATCATGAACGTGATCGCTTGCTGGACCCGATCGCAAATCCTAGGCTTTGTAGCTCATCCCTAGAATAGGGCCCTCATCACATTCAGTTTATTGATCGATCGCTACGATACGAAGCATTCCTTCCTAGATTTTCCAACGACATTCCATACATAGCGTGGCTACTTGAACGTAACCATTCTGAATGATCTCTATGAATCGTTCCTCGGGCACGGATCTTAATCATGAACGAAGGCATGCGGTTCGCCGATCCTGGCCGGGGTCGAGTCGACCACGTGCTATGATTCCATATAGGCTGAGACCACAATCAATCCTAAGTGCCTCAGCGAGATAGATCATGACTCACGTAAATGCGATATTGTAAATTTAGCCACTGAGGATGACTCGGGCAAGTCACGTCACCGATATGGTATAATATTGGTGTTGGCAAAATATATGCTAAACAGGATATGCCGAGGAATATCCGCATATTAAAGATACATATAGTTCAGGGGCCCCATGGGGTTCTAAATTTATGGTCTGGTTACATGCGCATCGTCACACACTTACACTTATGGCGTGGTAACTCGGTACAATTAGTCCTCGTAGGACTTGACTGATTGGAACCCTAGCTTTTATCCTTCCGGTACGTTGGAACGTATTCAGCCGCAATATCTAATACTCGTCCGCATGCTGCTTTTACGCACATTCCTGGGTATGATTCCCTCGGGATGTATGCGACGCTCTATAACGCCGAAGAATGCTTAGTGGCTCATTGCCTAATTGGTTCATCCAGGAGTGCGATCGTTTCACAGAATGTAACATTGCCTAAACCATTTTACATGTGATATAGCGGAGTGCACAGGCCAATTATCTCTGGAGGCGTACGTCCGGGGCAAATATTTTCACAACAATCTGGCGGCAATTTTTCAAAAGGGAAAGCCAATGCATCAACGGATATAGGGCCTAGTCAAATTCGCGGGTCGCTTGATTCAGAACGGAAACTTGTTCTCAGGCCAATGGCTCAGCCTGACCCATGAGGACATCGCGGCGATTCGCTGACCATGACGGTAGCTTCGTCTCACTCCTGGAGATTGTGCCTACCGAAGCGTTTCCCGTTCATTGGGTACCTTCGCGTAAGGAATTTAACGAATCAACGGCGGAAGTATGCCGAACGTTTATAAGTGCATGCAATAGACTAATGAGGAGAGCAAACAAGCTTTCTACGCTTCGAGACGTGAGTTATTGTAGGTCGGCTCCCTCACGAAAAACAAAGGTTAATTAACCGATAAATTGACCACATTATTAATAGGATTATAGGTGGGTATATTTTATCTACCTAGATTCAGCAACAATCGAGTCGAGTTCAAAATTCTAACAAGGGGTAGGATTGTATTTGCTGATGTTTGTCACGTGTCGCCAGTCACCCCCTATACCCCTGAATCCCGCCACAGAGATTCTTGAAAAAGGGGTTTAAAGCTGACTCATTAATGACTAAAATGTGGGATCCCGGATTCACTACGCTGTCTTGGGTCTCAAAGAATGTTTGGATTTGACAGGGATAACAAGACAGCAAATATACAACAGCTAGCAGGGTATGTGCTAAATAAATCAATGATTTGGACGAGACACTGAATCCACAAGCCAGAAAGAAAATTGCAAAAGCGCTAGAGCCTAAGAAATATGGTCAGCATGGGTTGGAATGAACCAAGAACGTGAATCGGGGCGGGATCCTCGTGGTCAAACAAGAATCTCGACACGGGGATAGGTAATCGTAAGTTTTTCGTCTTGAAGCACAGCGCGCACCGTATCAAACTGTGCTGTGATTCAACGCCTGACACGCTTGACGGCACATGAAGCGGAACTCACGGGTACTGCAGCGGGTATCGGAATCGTTCGAAGGAATTTCTTTTCGATACGTTCACGGATAAGGCGCTCGCCCTCGGACTTCTCTTCAACAGTTGTCGTCTGCCAGGCAACAGTGATCTTTTGTGTTGAAAATTTGACCTTGACATCAGACTTTGGGATACCCGGAAGTTCGAATACCAGAGTGACAATCCCGTTATGTTCGGTCTCCGTGAAATCGCTCCTCCTGCTGTTTCCTCAATTCAATGTGCTTCGATAAGACATAGATTATATCAACTTACCTAGATTTTCGTCGTCGGAGTTTTCCCATCTCGTCTACCTCCGGATCAGTGTCAGCACTGTCCGCCCTCTGAACTATCCGCTTGCGCGTTGTTGTCGTCCTTCGGACGCGGCGCGCATCATTCCAAAGACGGTCAAATTCGCCTTCTTCGGCAGGCACAGGGGTCGACTCTGTTGTGGGCGCAGCAGACCTGCTTCGGGCGTGAGAGCGCCGGGATGGTTCGGGTGATTGCCCTCTTGTGTCTGACAAGCTGCCAACGGAGCCGCGCGGAGTAAAGGCCTCGTCGAACATTTTATCGAACGTGTCCCATTTGAATGATGCAAAGGCGTTTATTTTGCTCGAGGTCGATGAAGTCTGAGTCGTCATGACAGGCAGTTTCGATTTCTTTTGATCAAACGCGAAACTGCGGGTCACAGGGTAAAGGAGATCGGTGAGAACAAGGGTATAAAATTGAAGAAGTGTACCGGAAGCGTGCGATCTACGTACCAGTCTACTCAGCCAGGGGAAGCTTTACGCGGGTGATGGATGGTCTTGCGCTCGCCCGAGCACGGTGCCAATTTATAATAGCACAGACACTGCCTAGAGAATGACGACAGGAGGTGAAATAGGTAGCTGCGAAGGTCGTGGGTGGATCGGTGGAGTCGGAGCTGGGCACGCAAGGCGCGAGTGATGTTCTTATCCAGGCCACGCCTAGCCTGTGTGGTAGATTAGTCACAGAACGCGAGGAATACACGTGGAAAACAGAGCGATGCGAGAGCAGAGATGGCTGGGGTAGATTAGACTATGGCTTTTCAGCGCACTTGCGCTGGGAAATGACTTACACAAGTCGTGGTTCTCCGATTTACTTGGACAGATGAGCTTACGTGTATTTGGTCCTAACAAACTCACGTGACCCCATGACATCCTCATTTGAAACACTCAGCTTTCGACTACATCAAGCCGGATAGCCACTGGCTGTACCTCGGTAAGTGGTCCGTTTCACCTCGGCGGACTCTGTGATGGTATCCAATATACATGTTAGACTTCCAATAAGCACCATCTTGTTGCGGAAAGATTCTGGACTGAGACCCCATACTTTCCTTCTGTCTGGTTTGCTTGCGCCTGTACTGACCGTGGATGTATATCAGGAATCTTGGATTGCCATGGTCACTGGATAATTTAGGTATGTAGCCTCGACCGCTTACACTCCAGGTTCAGAACCTCTCGATGTTCTATGATATTGCTGTAGTTGAGTTGAATAACTCCATCTCCATCGTCCCGCCCGAGCAATACAATTCATATCGCGGTTCTACTTCGTCTCATTTCTTGAGCATCCTATCCTGCCTGTCCATCGGATCGTCAAATTTGCCGTCCGAGGGTCTGTACCACCAGGTACCCGCTGACGTGAGTTGTGGCAAAACCGACCTGTTCATTCATTATCGAATATCACTATGTCCACGGGCTCCCAATCAGATGTTCGTGATGTGGGAGAGAGCAAACAAGAAGGTAAGCTACATTCCTGCGTCTCACAATTTCCAGAGTCTTACGCCCGTACGGACAGCGCTGCGCGGGCTTCTTAATTCACTTGTGCCCGAGGGAGAAATGACTTTTCCCAAGGATGCTGATCTTATCAAGCTGGCCGAAAAGCTTGACGAACTTTTGGCTAGCCAAGGTGGCCTCACAGGGGTCCAGACCAATATTCCCCGAGATGACGAGGGAAGGGTAAGTTGCTCACCATATTACAATGTGTTTTTTCACTGATTTACAATGCGCCACAGCCATTGAACGAAGAAGGCCTCCCGATCATGGAGATTGTTGAGCCTATCAAAGACGAGTTGGCCGCTGGTCCCGGGTCATCCAGCAGAATCCTATCACCGCCATCGGTTTCGGAACAGGCTCCGCTGTCGCCCCTACCCAATTGGGCCCTCAGTCCCGCGGCACTCGCCGCTCGACGGCGTGAACGAGACAGGATCCTTGATATGCTAGAGCGCGAGGAAGAACAAGAATTTGTACGAGAAGCAGCTAAAGCTAGCAACAAGGCCCCCGCCCCACAGGTCGCATACAAACCACCCCAGACGCTAGACCAGATCGTGCCTCCTGTGGACACATCCGGACCCTCACCTTCTACTCGAGCCATGCGACCCACCGCAGGCTTCGCACCGCCGGGAGATAACATCAACCCCATTTCGCGACCCTCGATAACCTCAGATGTGGAAATTTCGAGTGCCGGTTCCAAACGCAAACCGAAAAAGCAAAAAAGTGTCTCTTTTGCAGACCCGCCCCTGCCCGACCACCCAAATGCTCACCCTTACGTGACTGGTGCGGCCATTGATTGGGGAGATGTCGTTCCCGTTCCACTCGACCAGTGCAAGACGCGCCAACTAGGTTCGAATCCTGTCAAGGAACTTGTGTTGGAACGCAAACCTGGCCAGGCAACCTCCCCTTCAGCAGAATAATGGATTCGGACGACGAGGATGAGAATATTTCCGAAGACGAGGTATCACAGGGCGAAGAATCTGATATGGAGGTTCCTGCGGTGGCTCTCCGTCCGTCCAGAATATTGGATGATGATGATGATGATGAGCACGAAGACGACCCAGCAGTCGGTGCCGACGAGACAGACTTCGACGAAGCCATGCTTCAGCGCGAAATCGCGCTCGCGTACTATGCCCGAAGGAACCAGATTGGGCAGACGTTGTCTCGGGCCCACTTTCTGACTCAACCAGGACAAACCAGATGAGCGATAGGGGTGAGGTTAGGTCTAACACGGACGAGAAGGTAAGCACGAACCAGCGCCACTATTTTAACTTTCACTCATACTCAAAAGCTCACTGCTACTCGTTTCCGCCGATCAAGGCTAACCGGAGATTCCCAAGCACTAATCAACTCTGCTGTTCAGTATGGGAAACTAGTCGACGGGCAGCTGGTCGCAGCAGTGGACGCAGATGACGAAATTGAGACTTCACTGAATGAATTGACTGGTGAAACTGGTGGTGGTAGCGAAAACGATATGACGAAGAAGACTCTGGCACTCCTCATGCAGGGCGGAAACGTTCTTCTGGAGGAGCCAAGTAAATCCTTGCCATCAAGCAAACATGCATGGGCTTCAGTGGCAGGATCAGCCTCTGCACCAGCTCGCTCGGGAAATATTGTTGCTCCCCAACTACGAATAGCCCCCGAGTCCCAACGTCAAGCCTAAAGCTCAGGCGGTACGCAACACGTCTCCCAGTAAAGAGACCAAGCCCCCCCGACCAACGAACCCTACCCCTCCACAGTTCCCACCAATGATCATCGAGTCAGGCTTTGGTTTTGACCCAGCATTCCAAGTCGCGCCGAAACCGAAGGTTGCCGCGGCCAGATCGGTTGCACCAATGACCGAAACGGTCAAGGAACGATCAAGTTCTTCAATCACTCAGCCCTCAGACCGTGGGCGAGGCAAATCTCGGTTCGCACTAGCTGCAACGACGGAGAGGACAAACCCCAAAGCATCCTCGACTACGCCAAATGCGGAGGCTTCCCTTGCTCCCCCGAGTGGAGACGTGGTTGAGCGGACGCTTCCAATCGTTTGCAGCCACCTGAACCTAATAAACGGATCTCACGGTTCCGAGCTGAGCGAGCGGGTTATTTGTAACATTCCGATCGAATATAAATTTGTGATGAATTTATATGGCTCCTCGTTGGATGAAGCCGCACGAGGTCCGGATATGATAGAATAAGACAAGGCTAAAGTATCAAAGGAGATAAATTCAGTAGAACGGGCGTAGCCGATGAGTGAAAAGCAGAAAGCCTTCGCGATGAGACGAAATGAGATGGTCGCTACAAAATGCATAGCTTGGTAGTCAGGAGTTGAAATTCAACCGACATCGATCTAAGCGCTCGCAACCCAGATCTATTTTATATTATTGAATTTTTATACCTATCTGTGAGGGTGAGCGTTGACATCTCTTGAGGGCAAACAACTGTTGTGCATAGGATTCAAGGAAGTGCTTAGCAAATCTAATTTGCAAGGGAATTTAATTTGGTTTCGGAGATGTTCGGTGTTTGATCAGGAGAAAAGTTGGAGGCTTCATTCGGCCTAACGCTTGACTCGAGCGTCGACCGGACTATAAAACTGCAGACATCCTTACACGTCTCAGCTGCTTTCAAAATGTCGTTTGCCTCCCGCGCTGTCCGCCAGGCCGTCCGTGCCGCCCCCCGTGTCGCCGCCAAGCCCTCGGGAGCCGTTCGCTCCTACTCTCTGCTCGCACGCGCCGCGACTGTCACCGCGTCCCGCTCGACGGTTCCTCAGATCCAGGTAGCGACTACTTGGCGCATATGTAGAGGTTTACTCACTGATTTGCCTGATATAGACTCGTGGTGTCAAGACTTTGGACTTTGCGGGCACCAAAGAGGTTGTTTATGAGCGTGCTGACTGGCCGCTCGCCAAGCTCCAAGATTACTTCAAGAACGACACGCTTGCACTCATCGGCTATGGCTCGCAAGGGCACGGCCAAGGATTGAACGCCCGTGACAACGGATTAAACGTGATCGTCGGTGTCAGGAAAGACGGTGAATCCTGGAAGCAAGCACTCGAGGATGGCTGGGTGCGATATGTGGGGTTCGGTATAAGCACATGGTACTTATATGCTTGATGCTATAGGTACCAGGAGAGACTTTGTTCTCCATCGAAGAGGCCATCGAGCGTGGGACAATTATCATGAATTTATTGTCCGATGCGGCCCAAGCACAAACTTGGCCCGAAATCGCACCGCTCATCACCAAGGGGAAAACTTTATATTTTTCCCATGGATTCTCCGTTGTATACAAGGAAGATACCAAGGTAATTCCTCCCAAGGACGTCGACGTCATTCTTGTTGCGCCAAAGGGATCCGGCCGCACCGTGCGCACACTGTTCAAGGAGGGACGTGGTATCAACTCGAGTATCGCAGTGTGGCAAGACGTGACTGGAAAGGCCAAAGAGAAGGCGATCGCGCTGGGTATCGCAGTTGGTAGTGGTTACCTTTACGAGACCACCTTTGAGAAGGAAGTGTACTCTGATCTGTACGGTGAGCGTGGTGTGGTGAGTACTGTCTTCACACATACATACAATCCTTGATTTGCCTAATTTATCGTATTTGTAGCTCATGGGTGGGATCCGTACGTAAAAATTTTCACTACAATATGTGCATATACTGACCATCATGTAGAGGGCATGTTCCTGGCCCAATATAAGGTCCTCCGTGAGAACGGACATAGTCCTTCGGAGGCCTTTAACGAGACTGTCGAAGAGGCTACCCAGTCTTTGTTCCCTTTGATTGGCCAGTACGGCATGGTGTGTCATTTCGTCTTTTGGTGGGCATTTAGGTAACGAAATACGAACTTAGGACTACATGTATGCCGCTTGCTCAACTACTGCGCGTCGGGGTGCCCTTGATTGGGCTCCCAAGTTCGAGGAGGCCAACCGACCCGTTTTCGAAGCCGTAGGCTATCTAATTCACCTAAGGTGCTCCTCCTTCTGATTTGCCTTCAGCTCTATAAATCCGTTCGTGACGGCTCGGAGACACGTCGCTCTCTCGAGTTCAATGGCCGTAAAACTTACCGCGAAGACCTTGCCCGCGAACTCAAGGAGATTGACGATCAGGAAATCTGGCGCGCAGGTAAGTACTAATTGACGTTGATTGACTAGACTTATGACGTCTGACTGATCTGCTACAGGCAAAACTGTCCGGTCGCTCCGCCCTGATTACAAGGGACCGCCTCCCAAAATCTAAAATAAAATGCAATTGACACAGCCTCAAAATGTGTTGCAAAGCCCTCTGTTTTTTTCGGGCCTTTATCTTATTCTTGTATCAGGAATGCATGAATTTAGGTGTATTCATGCTGTGAAACCGTTAAAGACAGATTCTCGCCAATAAACCCGCCCGGCTATTGGCAATGCCGGTGCGCCGGTGGCGTGAATCCCCGCCAGGGCTCAAAGCCAGCACGAAAGTCAAAGCTGTCCTCGTACACCACCACCACACAGCTGCAGCTCTACTCGCCCCGGTCACACATATTTTCGACCTAGTCCGCTAGCGCGACTCGTTCCTTTGTTGTACATCGCATCGCTCTCGGGAATCTTTCTCGGAAAATCAAGGATGATTCGGACCAAGCTTACTGAACTCTTGGGGATCCGCGTGTATGTCACTCTAAACGGCTGCTGCCTGTGCTCTTGTTTGTGGAGCAACTGTGATCTAACCCTCCTATCTCAGTCCAGTAGTTCAGGGCGGAATGCAATGGGTAAGTTCACGCGATAGAATGCTGGAGCACATCGACTCATTCGAGAATGTTTCCGCGACCAAGGTCGGACTACCAGCGATGGCATCTGCCGTATCCAACGCCGGCGGGTTGGGTGTCCTCACTGCACTGTCACACCGAGCCCCGACGCGTTGCGAGATGCCATTCGGGAGACGCGAAAACTCACCGGTAAGCACATCCGTGATTGACGCTCGCTTGTTTACCCGATTTGATACCCCTCTTATTATCTTCACAGACAAGCCATTTGGAGTCAACATCACGTTACTGCCTTCTATCAACCCTCCCGACTACGAAGGGTATGCACGTGCTGCTGTCGAAGAGGGAGTGCGCATTTTTGAGACCGCTGGAAATAACCGTGAGTCTATCTCGTCATTGCCGGAACTCCACCCATGTGGCATACACGTATCTGTGCATTCCGCTGACGTCTGGCGCCTATCTACGTGAAATAGCGGGCCCACTCATCAAGTTCTTCAAGTCGCAAGGATGCATAGTGATTCACAAATGCACGACGATCCGGCACGCCAAGGTGTGTCACCATCAACGTCATCTTTCCTATCAGTAACTGATTCGCCCATCTACCCACAATTCCCTAGTCGGCCGAAAAGCTGGGTGTTGATTTCCTGAGTATCGACGGATTCGAATGTATGAGCCAGATTTATTTCAAAATTGCTCCCGCCGGTACTAACCAATCAATTCCGCCGGCTTACTTGTGATTTCTCAATAGGCGCAGGGCACCCTGGAGAAGAGGATATTGGGGGACTAGTCTTGGTACGTATGTCCCACTATTGGTCAGCGGAGTCAAGTTCTAACCTGATGAATCTGATGACCGATCCATGTTTGGTTCCCAATGGATTCTGTCCAATCGAATCGAATGGATAGTTGGCGCGTGCTGCGCAAGAGCTGAAGGTTCCGTATATCGCGTCGGGGGGCTTCGGTGACGGCCGTGGGTTGGTTGCCGCACTCTCCCTGGGGGCGGAAGGGATCAATATGGGTATGGTATTGTTTGGCTACATCTCGATCCGGCGAAATGCATAGAGCCATATGCTACTCCGATGCTTACTTACTGTACTTTATCTCTAGGTACCCGTTTCATGTGCACAACTGAGGCCCCGATACATCAGAAGATCAAGGACAAGATGATCTCCTCAAGCGAGACAGACACCGTCCACATCTTCCGGACTCTACGCAATACGGCCCGAGTTTACAAAAATGCTGTTTCAAGTGAAGTGGTTCGGTTGGAGCGGCGACCCGGGGGAGCCCAATTCAGCGAACTGAGGGATCTTGTGAGCGGAATACGCGGGAGGCGGGTTTATGAGACAGGAGACCCGGATGCTGGGATTTGGAGTGCAGGGGTTGTAGTAGGGTTGATTAAGGATTGCCCCTCGTGTTCGGTGCTGCTTCAAAGGATTGAACAGGAGGCAGAATCTACGATTAGTGGAATGAGCCGACTGGTGTTACGGGGATCATCTAAGTTGTAACAGGCTGGTGATTTCTGGCCGGATTTTGGGGATTGTCATGACGCTATTCCAATAAAGCTGATTCGATGTTGATTACCATACCATTCGGACATCAGACTCTCTGCCCCTGACCTCGAATCATATCGCCCTGCTATCAGTCTTAATAAGAGCCATCTGAACGACCATAAGCGGAACTCTATGGAGGCGTTCGCCGCGCGATTTGAGAGTTATTGGCAGCCCCCTGGTAGTCTTCACGTGGAATTGACAGGCGTTAAGGTGTGAAATGAATGGTTAAGCACAGGTTCACGTGAGCGATTTATGCTTCGCACGGTTATGCGCACCTGGTGGGTTACGACCCCAATAGATCCAGCTTGATCCAGCAAAATTGCGCGTGGAACTCTCAGTGATTTAGTCTACCTTCTCATTTGTCACCAACCATATTGCGACTCATCTTTTGAGGAATAGTCGCACAACTGACCCGCGGCGTATATATTAGTCTAATATTGCGAACAACGACCCAAAAACAGACCACAGCTAGCAGAGAGAGCATATGCTGTACATCATGACTTCGGAGCACATGGCTTCACTTGACTGTTGGCTTTTTCATATGTTCCTCTGTTCGCTGTCTAACCAACCTCAGCGACCGGGGACTTCAAGGGCCGGGTGTTAGAAACCTTCCGTTTAGTCGATCAATTCGATCGAGGTTAGGATGTTCGAGCATAATATGAATTTGAAATGAACCACGTGCAGGCGGGATGTATTTGACAGTAGGAATACTATGCGCGGTGTCTCTTTACAGCTAATAGCTACATGAATATATACCCAGGACAGGTTGAGTGGGTCTCCAATAATGGATTAAATCCATGCCAAAAGCCGCGCCTGATATACAAATTTCTCGACCCACAGTTCCGCTTCAGCACCAAGAATCGTTCTTCCCAGTCTTCCATAGTTTTTCATCGTGGAATTTCCGAGTCATTTATGGCTATAGCAAAATGCAATATTTATAACTAAGCTCGTCAAAGTTCAACATTCATTTTGTGCCAAAATAAATAAATAAATCGGTGAGTTCAACCACGCGTGGATACATCAAATATGAACATGAACCTAACGCATCCTCGTCCTTGTGCGCCATGAGAAAGAGATAATTGAAGGCGTGAGTCTTAATATATGAGCATTGCAGGCGCAATAGTGGTAATAGGAACAGTTTAGGTACGAATTGGAGGACTGGTTTCAGACATCCTGAGGTTGGAGCCTGTCAAGTTACCACGTGGTGGTGCTGTGGCTTTGGAGTCGTAGATTGTGTCAGAAGTCACGAACTGCAGCTTATTCGTTCGAGAGAGTTTCGTGCTTGAAGCTTTTTAGTCCGAGGAGTCGATTAACATTTCATATCCAATCACGCATATCACTGTCTTGGTCCGGTGTCAGAGCACATGGCAGACTCCGTTTCCGAATCGAACAAGTCGAGAAACGGTGTAATGCAATAGTTTCAGACGTCAGCCAACGGTTTCAACCGAGCGGGCTCCTCGACCCACGTTGATCAATTATAGATCAACCACTCGCGTGGCTGACAACACAGGCCTCGTGGTATCTGAAATACTATTTGGAATTCGCTCCAATAAACATCCAAGGGAGGCAGATACCGCTTATCTGGTACTGTTCTCGAGGCATTTCTTGGGATAAGAGGATAAACATGTGATATAACAAGCTCGGTCGCTATAGCTCTTCATTATGATCTGCAGGACGTGATGAAATAAGAACCACAAGACAACCATGATCTGCTGTAAAATGCAGGGAAGGATTGCAAATTCCCTACTTCTTAGGACGACGCTGTAAGGTAAACCCCAATACGTAAGCCTGGGCCATAGAAGATCCGGAACATATGTGGACCACTTGCCTTAACTTCGTCATCCTTTGTAACATGCAGCATCACTTTGTTTGGATGATCGGGTGTCATCCCAGTGTACCCTTTGCTCCAATCATATGATACTGCATATGCGAATATCGAACCAGTTTTATTGAATGCGGTGCCTATGCCCGGTGTCAGCACGATCAGCTAACCACGGCCCGTATGGATTCTTACAAGAAATAGGGCCAGCCGCTTGGTCGAAAGCTGTTGTAAGAGTGTTAGTGAATCAACATGACCCTATGATCACAGGACTTACTTTTCAATCGCGTCTTCGAGTCTTTATCCCAGAAATTGATTGTTCCGTCGCTCCAGCCTATGGCCACGGAATAAGCACCGATAGTCAATTCCGTTAAAAGGGGCTAACTTACCGTGCTAAAAGTACCATGGACAGGGTGGAAGGACATATCATTTACCGCAAAGACCTGAGTGTTATCCTTTGTTGTCCCTTGGTCTTTACGATGGCACTTGAATGAGAAGTTCAGGCTACACCGGTTCTAGTGTTAGTTTGGGTACCTCCGAGCCCATGCGGTTTTTCATGCGTACCTTGAATCTTTTTCATCGACGTATCTGCCGATCAACGAGTGGGGATTAGCAACCAAAAAGCTTAAGCTATTTGCACTCACTGAATCGCGACTCGGCCTTCGATACTTCCCACTGCAAATCCATTGGCGGTGGTAAAGCATGATATCACGCGCGTTTGCCATTTTAGGGGTGAGACCATAGCCTTCAACATTCCTGTTGTGAGCAAAACGTTGTACTTCGCCAAACGGGAGAGACTAACACGATATACCGTGGTTGGATTATTGAGATTGTACATTTGGATGTGCGTTCTGCCGTGCCGACGACCAAGAGCGGATAACTCACGTCCATTGTGTAGCAACGCTCAGGCAGATCGACCTTAGCAACCGGAGTGACTGCCGCGTATCCCAGTACTGAAGAACGAACGATCATATGAATATATGAGACGAAGGGACGGAAGGCCAAGATTTGGCATACCTTGACTGTCTTATCCCAACTGCCGGTTGCAAGAATACCTCCTTGGGCATCGATCCACTTGACGCATTTTATGGGAGCATCGTGCGCAGCGATTTGGGTGGCCTGCCCTGTTTGGACGTCGTACATTCGGCCAGCCTGTTTCGGTCCATATAAATTCTTGACAAAGAGCATACCACGACGCGCACGAACTTTATCTGCCCCTCCTGAAAATACTTTGTTCCCTTCCTGAAGGGATTCACGGGTCACAAAAACGCGTCATGGCCTGTCGCACGGAAAATCAACTTACTTTATTCCAGCACACGCTCAAGACTGGGCCCTCGTGCGAGAACATTGCTTTACCCTGGCTCTGGCCTTGCGCCCCGACCTCATATAACCTAACCTAGATAGCGCAGAAGAAATTACACGTTTATGGAAACACGTCAAAAACACATGTGGCTACCCGTGTCACAACACCTCGGAGATAATCTCACCTCGTTGTTCCAACTTCCAACCGCCAGATAATCGGCAGTCGGACTAAAGTCGAGGCAGGAGATAGAGTCTCCAGGCGGGTCAACAAGTTCAGTGTCCTTGGCATCCGTCGTTGCGGACGTTGCAGATGTGCCTCCACCAAAGAACGCCATGTGGTGAACAGAAACAGATTGAAGTGCGCCAAGCGCTGGAGGATTACGTCACCCGAGGTGATCACGTGGCATCCGCTTAGTGTCTCCGCAGGCAGACAGAATCACAGTGGGCTCGGTCTATTAATCCATGTAGTACATAGAAAGAGGCCCGAAAATATCCAATTTTCAAAAATATGCTCATTATAATCGTGGTAACTCTTGTCTGCTGAATTAAGCACATTTGTTCATCCTCTCGTATTTGGAGGGCTCCAGAGTAGGTAGCAAATAAAACTCAGCAAATTCTTTTAGGGAAGCACAGCAAACTAACGTCAAGCCCACTGGAACGTCGCAGCACAGCCGAGATCCGCTGCCCTTCCCTGTCCTGCATGGTAATAATTCAACGTGTGTCCCATCATTTACTATCACCATACTGTGCGCACAAGGTGGCTTCTTCCACGCGTAATCCGGTGATCGACAAGGCCGGGGTGTCACCCTGAGAATCGTGTTTTACGGCCGGACACATGCGTTGATTGATCTGGATGTCACCTATTTAGCTCTTGTACTAATCGGACATCGACCCAAATTAGCATTGTATAACTCATCGCGAATAGTGCTGAGGTGTATGCATGGTGACAAGGTCTCAGCGACAAAAATATTGATTCAATAATGGGCCAAGAGTGCTGAAATGCTATCATTGCCACTTGTCTCCTTTGGACATTGCGAATCCGATTCTCCTAGTATAACGTATCTACCCCAGTACACGTCACTTAGAAGATGCAAAAGAACAATCAGGGCACGAGTCACTATCCCCGAAGGCGCGCATTCGAGCACTGCAACAAGATTGTCTGCGCAGGTGAGACCAGTGCTGAAAATTTTCTATCTCTCTCGATCTAAACTCGGCGTCGCGAGCCCCGGTGGTCGAAGGCGTGAGATTGGCTACCCATATTGGTTGACCAGTTGTTCAGAATACGGCAAGGGGTTCGTTCCGTGCCGAGTAGCACGATCTGCTCGGCGCTTAGGCCTAATATACTCCGAAGATAAAGCCGGTATCACACTTGCATCAGACCGGCAATTGTGTCCGTTGATCATCGCCTATGAGCGTCTGGCAGGAGAGGCACAGTTTTTTGGCTAAACGGATATTTCAGTAGGTACACCGCTCTCACGAGCGACAGGTACATTCGCGATTGTTGGTGGATTCTGAACCAAGTTGACTTGGCTTTGTGTTATGAGATCGTGTAGCAGCCCGACTCAATTTCTGAAGCCCAGAGGGCTTGGGGAGGCATTCACCAACACTTCATGTCCACGGCGGTGTTGAAAGCTCCAGTACGTCAAGGTAATACTTGTTCTTACAGTCAGGATATGAATGGTATCCATAGAAGATGTGTCTGCCAAGGGCTTATGTCACGTTACTTATCTGGGGCAATGATCCGCTCGGAGATTTGTGCTAAGACGTTCACAAAGTTCGAGGCATATGAAGATTACTGACAGACCAAAGTAGTTCTATGTGTTAGGCCAAGTGGAGAGTTACGTGAAACCGAGGAGTAACATGAAACGTCTAGAGGAGCGGGTTTGGGGCGCCAGCGTAAGCAGAGTCCGAGCTACGACAAATACGTCTGCAATCCCGGCGGGAACGTTCGATTTCCACTAGTACAGGTTCAGACCTGTTCAGATACTGATTGGAATTGGATCCCGCAGTCCCTTTTTGGGCGACTGGAATTCCAATACAGTTTCCCGGAATGTGGTACTCGGGCCCTGTTTACCGGTTTTCTCGAGCCCCACTTCCCCGGGTCGATCGCGAAGTTTGGCAATAGTGAGTGAATTTGGAAAGACTTGGTCGTATAATAGTCCGCACATCCAGTTGATGTCCTCCATCCCCCAGTCCGCACATTGTACCGCTTATCCCTACCCACACTCGATACGCCTTCCCTTGCGCTCTGAGACACCTTGATTTTGTCGACCTCCGTACAAGGTGAGCAATTCATCATGCTAAAGTCTCGCTGTGTGCTGAAATATACTAGATGAACGACTACCAGAATCATTTCCAAAACTATTCTCAAACCTTTGATTCTACGAGCGCCATGCAACTTGCGTACCTCCAAGCAACTCACGGCGGCGCCCAACTCGATGATCCTTCGTATGGCTCTGGGTCATGGCAGCACAAGTCAGGCTACGGGGAGCAATCCTGTGGTCGAGTTCAAGGACCATCTCTATCTATGGGACACCACGATTCGCTCCTATATGCCTCCGAGTTTGCCGATCCCCATTCCAACCTCGAGATCAGCGGCTATGACTCGAGTTCGCCTTACTCTTATTTGCCCATTCGGGCTATCCAATGACCCTGGAAGATATCGACCCCGAGCTGTCCATCAGGACAATGAAACAGTGGCTGCCGCTTCATACCTGCCACACGAACCTATCTATGGCACCTCTCCTCTGTCTGCCAGCTCCGCCCGATATCATCTCGATACACCCTCTGACTCACTCGCTCTATCCTGGCCCAACAACAAATTGTTTCAAGTATCACCCGTCAGTGGCGCGCCAACCGTTCGTTGTTCGCCTATGACAGTCAAATCACAGCGACCAGGGAGTCAGGACTTCAGCGGGTTTGACACCCCGCCCTCGCCGTTCTCCCTGGGTCATTCCAAGCACTCCTCTAGCTCACCGTCACCCGGCCCACTCACTCCGGCTGTTGGTCATGCCACTCTCCAAGCTGATTTGTATCCTCTTGAAGGCCGTCCGCCCTCTCAGGGTTCTTCCCGCAATTTGTATGCCAGAGTGAGTCCGATTTGTTCTAGCGTAGCGGTCGAATCTAACCTATTTCTTGTTAGAACGAGGACATTGACCCAGACAGGCCTTATCCTTGCAGCTCGTGCAGAATGGCGTTTGCTCGTCAGCATGACTTGACCCGACATTCGCGTGTTCATAGTGGGGAGACACCCTACCACTGTCACGGCTGCCGCCAGGGGTTCCGTCGCAGTGACGCACGATCACGGCATTGGGGCAAAGATGGTGCATGCCTGGCACTTCACCAACGACTCGTGGAGGGGACCGAGGTAAGCTACACCACTATGGACCTTAGATTCGTATTCAAAATCATTTTGCAGGAGGGTCGCAAACTCCAGAAGAGCTTGTCTCGTTTAGGCGAGAAGGCTGGTCGGGTTGGTACTTCAACTTTCCGCGTAAAGCCTCAAACCAGGGGTATAGATAATTAGCTGTAAATTCTTTTTCGTCCTCGGCATGTGTTCTTTATGTTGTTCAAAATTTGGGTATCGCTACTAAGCAGCCTAGCTTGCGGTGGTCCTCCCTCGGGCGTTATACATGCATAGCCTCAGTGAGGGCAACATCCTATTTTTTTTTCTTCTTATTTGTGTTCTTATTTCTGGGACATTGTCTTGTTGATGTAATAGCTTTTATCACCCTGTATTCTACCATTTCTTTACTTGAATCAATAGATTATCGAGGAATTCTGGATGAGTCGTGACCCAATTCACTGGGAACAAGTGACCGAGCTTTTCCACATTTGACATGTCATCGGATATCGTTCCTGATGTTACTCGACCTGGTTCCGCACACGACTTACCCAAAATAGCTAGTAAGTGCATCCCCTGTTTAGCACATATAGTCACATGAACTCAGTTGCTGTCATCAACACAGCACCAGTAGTCACCAGAAGATATCCGTCATGTCAACAATGGACTCTACGCGAGATCAGTGTGGCGGTAAACAACAAGACCACTGAGCGGGTGGCGTATAATATTCCAAACCTTGCCGAAAGGCATAAAAGTTACCGGTGCTATCGCTCAATACATCCCGGGTGCTGTACAATGCTCGTTTCCCGGAACTCCGCAAGTCTAGACCTCTGACCGGGAGCAATAGAGTGATGATTTTTGGGGCATTTTAGAGTCACCTTCTCCCCAATAATGAATGCAACTGATTGAGATTTTAATTCTCCCCTTCCCAGATGTCCAGGACCTTCAAGCCCCAAACGATTTGTAACGAGATCTGCCTCGTTTGGTGCAGAGCGTCGATCTCAAACCCGACTCATGCTCCCAATTTTCTTTTCAAATTTGTAATGTAGACTAGACTTGAGCAAATACCTCATAAACGAGCCATAGTCATACTGATCTGAAGACGACGGGGTCTTTACGCGAGCGCAGTTGGCAACTTTGAGGATTCGTCTTAGCGCCACTCAAGGAACTGGGCCAAGGTACACCCGCAGCGTATAGTCATTGTGCCTATATATTTCGATAGCTATGGGTTTGTACATATATATAAAAGTGTTTTTTGTCGAGACGCCTGTGCAACCTCAACAGGACGACTGTTAAACGAAGAAACACAATACGTGAAAGTAAGTAATTCGCGCCTCAAGGCACTGTTAGTGCTTTGCGAGGTTTAAGCTAATTGTGGTCGATAACGATAGCTCTTCCGGCTTCCACATGTGGTTCACCAAACGATGGATGACCAATTCAGTGGCCTTTATTCGAAGAAACATCCTTATAACCGTTGATGCGATTTACTGGTATATGCGGAGCGTCAATCGACCCAACTGGTGGGACATTCACCTGGCACTAGGAGCCTTGCCGTCAATTCCCCTTGTTTTATGATTTTGCTGCTTAGCTTTTTATCATACCAAAAAATAAAAATAGTTCAAATGTGGGACTCCCCGTATGCATAATCCGCGTGAGTCTCTGCGTGGGTCTGCTTGTGGCAATCGAATAGGGTTAGTTGATCGGCGTTCTCATCGCTCGATTCGTCTATCCTCCATCGGCCAAATTCCTTTGTCTCCACGTCTCTTCAGGTGCTTCGTAGTCACCGGGACGATGTGGGAATTATCTTAGACTTGGAAGCACCCAATACAAATCAATCCTGTTCATCCTGTGGTTCTCTTTAGTCATCCACATACTTTTACCCGACGCGGGAGGCAAACTCATCTGTCACAGGGCGGCTAGTATTTTAGGGCCTTTTTGTGGCTGACCGTCATGGATCTGGTGAATGTGTGTTGCAATGCCTGATAGCGGTATTAGGGAGACTGCCGAGATAGAAATCTGATCTCGAGCGTATGGAGGCACTTCAAACAGGACGGACGAGGTGGTGTCACACCATAAAATCCCTCTGGTAATGACTCCTTGACATGATAGTGGGTGGCTAACCTGATATCAAACTACGAAGCAACCTCGGGTGTGCGAGTCACTCGAACCGTTTAGGCTATACGATTTCGGACATGGTTGTATTTACACTAGACGATCGGCCCATGCGAGTATGCTGTCAAGCTCTGAATGTGGACTAGGAATGCAGGAATGCGCTCATGACTTCTTGTTCCGCGTGATTTCTCACGTCAGTTTAACCGAACATGCTCAAACCGCTCGAAATTAAATCAATAGCCCGGTCAAAACCAAGCTACTGAGACGGAAGCTATGTTTTCAACACGGCCCGATTAAAAATACGGATACAAATTACAAGAGTTGAGTGTCATTGTCCAAACCGAAACTAGGGGGAAGAAAGTGTCCCGCCTAGTGTGCGTAGTAGAGGTCGTAGGGGAAAACTTGAACAATTCAGGTGGCAATCTTCGAAGCAATGGGGGGAAGCAGCCCTCTTCCAGCTCGCTGAAGATCGACAGGAGTCAAAGGGGACGAGACCGGATATCCTGTATCCGATGCAAGGTTGTGTGTCTCCTGTGGCAATGATGCTCGAGTAGAAGCACTTGTTGCGGCAGAGACGGTGACTTGGGTGCGTATCTGTGGTCGTTTGATTTTGATGATCAAGCGAGTACTAGCCCGGTCGTCGTTCTCGACTAGGCTGGAGGAAGTAGTATGTGTCAAGTCGGTATTTCTTGATTGGTATGCCCGCGATCCACAAGTAGGAGGGTACTGTGGAGAGGGTGATACCTTTCGTCTGGGCCTTCTGATCGGCATTGTGCTTGAAGACCCTAAATCGAGTTCCTCAGGTACCCTCTTTCGACGATTACCATTGTCTGCAGGCTTCCTAGTAGACTTCGTCTGTGTTAAACTGCGGCTGTCTGTTCGCGGACCGGTGGGTGTGTCAGATCCGGCGAGTTTCGAGTCCTGCTCTAGCCCCGCCTGGTACTCCTTGAAGCCAAGCGCGAATGTCTGGACGTCACCTTGGACCCAAACGTCGAATACGCCGTCCCACTCTCGCGCAGGGACCGGAAAATCGAGATTAAGGTAGATAGTTTTCACTGCCGCCGGTGCGTCGTCGTTGGCATCCGAGTTTGGGAGCGGGTGCAGTGCCTTTGCAAACTCGCGGACAATCCGCTTGGCACCAGGTATTCGTAGACTAGTTCCTGCTACGATGAGTACGTCGTCCCCTCCTCGCTTCTTGCGTGCGGACCCCGCTCTGCTAAGTTGCCCACTGCCGAGACCTATCAGGTCTCGCCTAACGCACTCTCCAACCCTCTCAGCCTCTCCTTCGCGATGAGGCTCGTTGTAGAGAACCACGCTGGGACGTAAGCGAGAGACACCTCTTGTGCGTTTGCCGACTAAGCGGCGGGTTCCATCTAATTCCGCACACTGAGGGCAAGCCAAGGGATTCCCAGAGCCCAGAGATTCAATATTCTCAGGAGTATGAAGAGGCAGGGTCAGATGACACGATGGACAGTAGAGGTTTTGAAGTGTCCCATGTAGAGGTATACAACGGGGTAGTTGGGGTGCAGTTGTAGGCATTGGCGTCTGAGAGGGCGATGTTATGGCCGACGAGTTTGTAGAATGGGGCGGGGTGGATGGTTCAGGGGGGGAAACCGGCACAGGAGAGATATCAGAGGAGCTACCACGGGCATGCATCGGCGCAGAAGATGTATGGGATGACGGGGCCATCTTGCGTTTTCGACGAGGCGGAAAGGTAGGTATCCCAAAGCTTAGGCCAGCACGTTCCTCCAGGGCATCAATGTTCTGAGTGTAGACACGTAAAAGCTGGCCACGGGCGTCCAGGCCTTGTAGCATTGAATGGAATGGTGTAGGTTGAGCTGTCTCTGAGAGTGTCGCTAGGTGTGATATCATTTTGTAGAATAAAGACATTGTCTCCTCCGACTGTAGGGGTTAAATTGTATGTGGTAATAATACACAAAAAGACTCTTACTTTGAATACCGCTGAGTCGAACAGATCCCGCCCAGATGTAATATTCTCTTTTGGGTGCTCTCGCTTCAAGCTTTGAAACAGACCGTTCGATGAACGAAAATCGGGTATCCCTGCATAAACTGATATTCCAGCACCTATGTATCATACTGTTCAAGTTTCAAAGATGATAATCCAATACCTGAGGCATACCGCACAGGACAACGACCCGCCTCGCATCATTAATGGCGCTATATACCTCGCACAGCTTTCCAGAGCTGTTGTCTGCTAGTTTGGCACATGAGGGTATTTGGGAAGAGCCAGAATAGTTATCCAGAGAGACTACAGACGTAAACGGGGGTGTCGAAGGCATCGCTGGGTGCCAAGGTGCAGCCGAGATCATCTTCGTTGCCGCAACGATCGAATCGGTTTAGGGCAGGTCATGCCCAACTTGTCAGCTCAGGGCGCCTAAGGCTACGCGTCTCCCCTTGACCTTGTCCACCATGAGCTCCTCGACCACTAAGCCCGCGGACGCGAAGATGGAAGTCGATACTCCGAATAAGAAGCAAATACCGGCTCTTGGAGTCTTGGAGGAAGACGACGAATTTGAGGAGTTTCCCGCGCAAGGTGTGCCATCTCCATTAACTATATGGCACTCTCCACCTTCTGAACCACACGATGCCTAGACTGGGAGGACCGAGATACAGACATTGCGAATCTCACAAACCCGTCTGCTTCTGGCGCATCGAAGAATACGGTTGACAATCTGTGGGAGGATAATTGGGATGATGATGTCGAAGATGATTTTAGCAAACAGTTGAGGCAAGTGCTCCATCCCTCATACCAGCAACTCGGTCTTTACCCTCGGTGCACCTGAACAGGGAGGAAGTCGCAAAACAGCAGGCTTCTTCTCGATCTAGTGAGCCCCAACCTATGACTCATTAATTCCCGCGGAGGTACGCTCTTTCATGCTTCGCCTACCCACTCTCGTATATTCTAACCGAATCAATAGCTTATTTCAAGCTACAACAGTCTAGACGGTTCCATCGGGCAGTATCAATCCATGTATTCAATGAACATGTGCACCGAAGTTTGAAAGCCTGTTTTAAGGGGTGGAGCCAACTGTTTCCGCGTGAAGCATACGAGCCTCGTGGGCTATCTTGGGTCGCCAACTTGACTTGCTCTCAATGACTCCTGAGCAAGTTGGAATCCACACAGCAAGGAGAAGCCGAAATATGGGACCATAAGTGGGTTGTACAGGGAGCCAGTTTCTGGACGCAAAGAGCGTCCTTCTTGAGCCAGCCTATTGGCACCACCACGGACTTTGGTGATCAACCGATATTGAAGATGTCGGATCTATGGGTAACAACTCAACCTCTCCCTCGAGCACAATGGGACTGGAATTACCAAAATGAGCGCACACTTTGATGGTTTGCCCTTTAGTCCCCATCTCTAATTCCACCATGCGCCAGAGGCTGAACGAAGGAAATGGATATCAAAGCGTTAAATGCCACCAAGCCGTGTATGAAACCTTGGATTGGCCGTCGTGAACGACCTGCTGGTCCAAAAAGGCCCGCGCATCGCGAAGAGAAGCAACGCCACCAAACGTTGATCGACATTCAACGCCAGGGCCTGACAACCACCGGTCATCCTACACGTGACCTTCAGTCAATCATGGGCGAGAAGCTGAATGCTATGCGCTGGAATGTCAGGTTTACTCCTCGGACGTGCAAAAGCTCCGGTTTTTACCAACAACAGCCTCAAGGCCGTCGAGCTTGCCGCCCGCGGCCGGCGGCGTCCATTTTTACGTCAGAACACAGGTAGTATTTCCTGGGCCGGGTTCTCCAAATCGTAGAAAACACCGTTTGGCATCGCTCGAGGTCAATTTGCGCTAATATAATTTATTGTTTGAGTACGTCTCCCCTCAGCGGTGACTAACGAATTTATTAACGAAACTCACCGCAAACCCCGCAACATACCTCCCCGGCTTGTATTTGAGAACCACGGCAACACGATTCCAAACCCCAGAATTGCCTCACGCGAGCCCCATTATAAACGATTATTTGAATTTGTTCTTTTATTACTGTCAGTGAGCACATATCTGAACTAGTAAGCCAATCACAAAGGGGTCGACCACCGCCCCCGGATATAATATAGCCCATGCTCATAGGCTGTTCTTTTTATTTATTTAAAAAATCAATCATGCTGTGTCTGAACCACACTCGATGTCCAAATTCCTTCTAAATAAAGTGTAGAAGCTGTTGGCGAGAGTAATAATATGTCCAAGACGGTTGAAGCAAAGAACGGCTAATTCCAGAAATTATGGTGGGTGCAGGGCCGACTCCGTCTCAAAGATTGTGGCGTCAGAGAAACAGTCGGCGGACCATAAACCCCATGCATACTTGATGAAATGTCGACAAACCTAGCCATCGTGAGAAGCGGCCGAACAGAGTCAAGCAGGTTGAGGTTCTGCCGAGTCAAGCTAATTGCAGCTAAGATCCAGTAAAGGGTATTTACTTTACGCATAGAGCCCTTTCGATCGGGATTCGACTCGGTTATGTGAGAGCGGTCCCATCAAGGCGGGGATAATGCGAGAGCCGAGCGAGTCATGCCACGCCGGAGGCCGGCGGTTCTCAATAATGCTGGGATCATGGATAAAACACCAACTCGGAGGCTAGAGTGTCAAACCCTGAATCGATCGCCGCGGCTATATCCTGTTGAGCAACGAAGCTATGAAAACAGGTCGAGATGGTTGGTTATTAGCAACATCAGGAAAACGAGCCGCGTCTAATTAGCTCTAAACAGCGCGTTGAGCTGGTCGAGGGCCCCGAGATGAAACCTGCAATCGTTAGCGCTCTTGAGAGCTCATAAGAGCTCGACCGGCACGGGGTAGAATCGGACTCCGATGTCAGTTAGTTGGAAATTGAGTGATGTCCATATATGCGTGTCGAAGTCTCCTATTGGCTAGTGATTTTGTGGCAGTGAATAAAGTTATTTGCATTATTCATCAATATCTGGAACTAGCGGGGCGTTTTGAATGGTTTTAATGCCAGTAGATGCGCAAAGCAAAACTACCCCCGTGTGCATGATGGGCGACTAAGTAAACATTGCTACCACCTTCGTGGGTGACTTCACATGAGTGGAATGGCTATGTTCAGGCCAACAGATCAAGTCAGCCCCACTCTAGCGAACAACTGTAGTAGGTGTGGCATGTGGAGGCATGCACAGCCATGATTAATCTGCCGATAGGCGAGGCTGCGATATCACGCATGTATGAACTGTATCTATCAAATGTTCCATTTATGACCACTGTTGGCGTTATCTGCCAGGGTAAGCCGATATCACTCAATTGCCAACTAACTGACATCGGAGTCCGATTCTACCCCGTGCCGGTCGAGCTCTTATGAGCTCTCAAGAGCGCTAACGATTGCAGGTTTCATCTCGGGGCCCTCGACCAGCTCAACGCGCTGTTTAGAGCTAATTAGACGCGGCTCGTTTTCCTGATGAAAATAAATCAATGACGCCGGTAATTCTTCAGAGATCGCTCCGACTGTTCATCCGTCGTGACAGAGCTAAATACACGCCTATCTCGAAGAGGCAGGAAGAGATGAAACGAAATCAGATCCATGCTGCTATACACTTTTTGCATAGCCAAAGTTCCACTTGGTGGCCAGCGGTTGCTTTACTGGCGATCACAAAATAGCGATACCATCGCACTCTGGAGCCGGAAGAGGAGAATATATAAACATGATGTAGCTTTTGGGGAATACTATGAGGGGTGATACATGCGAGGGCCCCAAGTAAGCTCAATATGCCAACTTGCGCGCAAATTTATCGCTTAGACGCCCGAATAGTTGCTAGTGTGACAGTTTCAGACAACGGGCCGTGGGTCAAGAAATATATTTCCTATCCCCACGATGCATCCTACAGACACGAGCCAATTATATATAGTTCCGCTGTTGTGCTTCGCGGAGCCAACGGAGCAGCGCTATTACAGGACCGGAATCCCGCGAGCCTAACCCCCACGCTATCCCAGTAACAGATGCTTGCGGATATCGGAGCGGCCGACTGGGGAAAAAATCCTAAGCAAAGGTAGCATTGTCGTCTGTTACCTCTTCTAGTTCGAGAGGGATGGTTAGAATATCACACTGACTGGTTTCGAACGATTGCGCTCGGCCAAAACGCGAATATCTAGCTAGCGTGTGGCAACGCCGCAAGGTCTAACGATGCTTTTGAGCGCTCACGAGACCCGAAGTAGCACGTGCTATTAGCGCTACTGGGATCTAGTAACCGCGCGAAAGCATCGTTAGACCTGTGGAGCTAGTCCACGCGGGCTAGATATCCGGGGTTTGGCTGAGTGGGTCGACGGTCAACTTACCATCCAAGAATAATCGACAATATTGATCCAGATGACCACTGCGTTGAACAAATTGGCAAAACCCCCAATTAACAGTCAAAGAAACACCCGAGAGACTGTACAGTTGAGTCTCAGGCTTGGTCATGAGTGAACTAGGATACAGGTCACCCAGCAAGTTCCATTGTAGCAGATACAATCTTCTCTATTGAATACCACATGTATGTGAACCTAGACTCGCACATGTCCGTTTTAGCCAATAAAAGTTAGGATGTTAGACAAAGATAGCGTGCTTCAATTGTATATCGTCGTAATTTCTGCGACATTAGCGACAAACTGTAACGACATTACCAAGTGCTGACATGGCGGCGTCGAAGCTACTCATGCACAATGCTTAAAGAAGGGTTTCCAGTCAAACAATACAGCATTCTGATTCTCAAGATATAGAACATCCTCAAGAACATTTCACCATGAAGGGAAAGGGCACGGGAAACACTTAACACCGCTAATAGGGGGACTTTTCTTTGTCTTTTTCAGGATTGCCGGACGGTACTTCACCGACGCTATCCATATCGCTAATTGAGCCGAGACCCATCTTGGTAGTGTCGTACCCATGCTGCGCCAGATATGCGCGGAACTATTATACCAAAAGGTGGTTAGACTAAGACAATGGTTAACATGTGCACCCGCACTCACCTTTTCGTCTTCGTCTCGCATTCCGTCGTGCGACAACGGACGGATGAAGAAAAGCGTAATCAAAGCACTGAAAACAGCCAATCCTAGTATACAACTGATGAGCCAAGGTGTGGGTTCCGTTCAAGCTTAACCTACCACTTCCAACCCAGAATGGGCCTGTGTTACCCTTCGTGGAGCTTGAACCGCCAAACGCTGATCAATAGAAATTAATTCCAGCATACATTAGTGGATATGCACACATACCGTCGATCATCGGTGGGAAGGCTATCACGCGGCGAGTGAATACAGATAGCATTAAACGAGAACCGTTAGATAAACCTACCCCAAGTGCCAACGAATGCCCCAACCTTGCCGATGGCAGCGGCGACGCCATAGAATTGTCCACGCACGGCTGTTGGACCGCTCTTGGATGCCAACAAACCAAGGCAGTTTCCTGGACCAAGTTCCCCAAAAGAAAGGAAGATACCATAGAGGACCTGTAGTAATTACTTTAGATATGTTGGCCGCTTTAAGAGGTATTCTGAATAGGCCGTACCGCGAACCCTGCAATATGTTTCTGCAAGCTGATTGGAGGTGAAGGGATTCAGGTAATTCCTCTCAAAAAGAAAAGGTGACGTACCTAACGTATCCACCACTCATTCCGAACCCGATTATGGCTTGGCATATCAGTCCTACTATCTATACATACCCCGTCGTCTCTAAGGGTTTAACCTGCACACAGGTCATACGATACTCACCATAGTGTATTTGGGACCGAGCCAGTCGACCACAAATGCGCCGATGACGGTTCCCGGAATGTAGAACAAGCTAGATGTATAAGCAGTCAATTGCCGGAAAGAATATCGAAGAGTTGGGACGTACTTGATAACCACATTCCATCCAAAGATAACGTACAGGCTTTTGGTATCTCCGATGATGTTATCCACGATAGTGGATGAGTAGATGCCGAACTTAAAGTAATCTGATCTGAGTAACAACAAAGGATGACCGTGGATAGCGATGAGCTTACGGGGTAGCTGCAATACAGGTTGTTGTCAATAGTATACTAAGTTCCGAGTAAGCAGTACGAAAGGTACCTACGTGATGAAGTCGTAAATGAACCTAAGCACCGAGAGGGTCAAAAGATCGAGATTAAATGAACATCAAGATTGAACCTTACCAAGTCAAACTGATGGCAGCCAGGCTCCCCCAGTAACGCTTGAAGATCAGCCAGTAAGGAACCTTTGCGTTACGCATAGAGTCCCTCTGGTAGCGAGTCGGTTCGGTCATTCGGAGACGCCAAAGTAGAACAGCCAACGCAGGGAAAACACCGAGAGCGAGGGATCCACGCCATACTGCACGAAGATGATTCAATCCAAAGCTGGGAGTAACCAACATCAGAAGAAACATCGAAGATGGAATGTGTCGAGGCTTACATCCAAAGTAATACGAGTGGTGTAAATGCCGAAATCACGAACCCGGTATCGATCATAGTGTCTATACAAGCGATGAGTGATTGCATAGCCGAAGGATGCCACGCGCTTACTGGTAGCCAGAGCAAACCAGCGGTGCTGCGCATTCTTGGAAATCCCATCCTCTTCCGATTGTTCAGACGCAGCAACAGAACCAGAGGGATATTCCGCCCCAACCTATAGGAGAGTTAATGCCAAGTTGATGGCTCGGAATGAATATGACGTACGCCAATCCCTAACAAGAAACTGCGGAGATTTCGGTCACCTCGAAATGAAATTGAGTTCAGAAACAGGAAGCGATCTTACCGACAAGCGCTAAGCATAGCAAGCATCCCTCCGATGCTGCCATGTGCCCCTGATGAACACGCGGAGAGGAAGGAAAACACAGCGACAATGACCGTGGCAGACATCTAACGAACGGTATTAGGTGCAGCGTATTGGACGAAGTAACTTGTCCTACCATCCCAAACTTGCGTCCGACTTTATCACTAAGATAGCCAAACAACAACTAGGGGACCGAGTTGACACAAAGCAGCACAGAGATCGAGAGAAAGACTAACCATTCCGACGATGGTCCTGCAAAGGCAAGTGATGAAAGCGTTGTCCCATAGTTATGCTTCGCAAGCTCCTCTGGATAGAGTCGTCGGAGTACTAAAATTGGTCATGAGCCCAATGCACGACCGAACCGAATTCATGGTACATACTCGTGTTGACTATACAAACGAACTGATGAGATATACGAAAAGAGGCCCTAAATGCAATCGCTTACCACTTCCAATAACACCATTGGCATATCCTACAACCTCCCGATGAGAACGCAGGCTGTTTGAAATGAAAACAACATACCGTCCGAGAACAGTGCCGTGCCACACCTGAGGCAGGGTCAATAACGCACATCGAATAACTGGTCGCACGACTGACGCAAAAATGAGAGAAACTTGCGAGAGCCCAAAAGGTCGAGCCTGAGGTTCAGCCATCGTCGGTGGCGGAGGGGAGAGGGCACAGGCTGCCTGCCAGAGGGGCCTATTGCCGGTACTTATTGCCTCCGTTGGGACCACGTGTGTGTGTGCCAAAGAACGCGATTGGTTCTCTTGGCCGTGATGGCTAGGGGGTTTGAAAATAGCACACTTCGCAGGCGCCACTCCAAGCTGCCGAAGTGTTTGTGCCGATACCGCCGGGCACCAGTCATCACGAGGCAAGCCCCAATGTGGTGAAACCCCTTAGCCGACTATTTTCTTTCCGTTCCCGGAGACGTCCATGCGCGTCATTATCAAGATCCCGGTATGGTTATTCGCCTAGGTATCAACACTCACGGTTCATACTGCGGCTATGGGACCCTCTGCTAAGCCGTGTTGGCTCAATGGTAGAGCGTCGCCCTCCTACAAGTCACGCGATTTGTTCAGGCGAAGGCTGCGGGTTCGAGTCCCGTGCTCGGTATGGGATACATTTTGCTGCCATCAGGCTAACGAACAGAACACGCCTCAGCTTCAGCCTCCAACAGCTTGCATCTTGTGAAGCCAAAATAGATCGCCGCCAATTCTCATGTGAAAATATGAAAGTTTCGATTTTTTGGCTACCAATCACATGAATAATCTGTATCTGGGACCTGTTTCATAAGTTCAGCCTGAAAAAGTAAAAATAAGGATCGCGTGAGGCTAACGCTCAGATCGTAGGGCAGCTGAATCCCAAACGCAGATTTGAACATCCGAGCACTAGCCAATTGACCCTGGGCCACAAAATCATTGTGCACATAATGTGTAGAGGTCGGTGGCAATATACCGAGAGCATGCGTAGGACTCAAGTCAAGTGCTCTATCCTAACCTTAGGAGCTCAGTGGCTCAAATTCGCCCAACTTATTCCATATGATGTCCAAAAATGCCTATACAAGGGTGAATATGCATCGCCTGGATGTTTTTCTTCGCTAACCGAGCATGTAAACATTTATTTAAACTAGGCTTGTATTACATGTTAGAATTGCTACAACGACACCGAAATGTCTCTGGTCTCAAATGAAAGGGCTTTGGAGAACCTTCTCCCATGGGTGGTATTTAACCTCTCATGAGTTTTCAACAGCATGGCACTGGTACCTCCGACTCCTTTGTCGTGTTATGCTGACCAAGGCGTACTGTCTAATTAATACATATAAGTTCGAAACATTATAGACTTGAAACATGAGGTGATCCACACGTTCCAGGGTGGTTGGGTTCGCTGAAAGGCGTCACCTGGCGGTTCGTGCACCGTGAATGTACTTACCTTGGTGCCTCCTAGTGAAGCAGGTTAGTCCGCTTTCCCTTGTTTTATTTAAGCGCATATTGCTGCGCTCAGTATTTTGGTACTCTACATTCCCCCTCAAGTCAAGTTAGTAGTTAGGAGCTGGAGAGTTTCTATTAGTAGCACCAGTAGCAAAGACTAAAAAAACGGGCCGATGTTCCAACATATTCACCCACTTTATTTAATACGTTTCAAAGCGTTAACAATCGACCCCGGCCTTTCCGACAGCTAATAGCTGAAGATCCCATATTCACCAATGAAACCGCCTTTGAGGTAAAGCTAATCGCCTCGCGTATGGCAATTATACCGTAAATCTTCATCATTGGCTCAAAGCAAGAGCACAGTACTGAAGTTTGAATAGATTATATTACAGCAGTGGGTCTTCTAAACTACCGGGGTATTAAACCACAATACAAGTACAACTTCGCATATAGATACATATGGCAACGACAAAAAGCAGTGGGTCCGAGTGAGAAATAAAACACATAAAGGACAAGTAACCACCCGCAATGAGGGTTATCCCTGTCTAACCATACCCACTTTCCACACCAAGTCCGCCATTTCTTTGATCATCTCTTTTGTACACTGGTGTCCGACTCCTTGTTGTATGACGAGTCGTTTTGTCCTGTCGGGCCCACGTCGATACGATCCAAGAATGAGCGCGTAGCGAGTACTGAAACCATCCCGTCTTGAGCCCCTGCTAAGGCTAGAACATGTCGGTTGGTGAATGAAATTTCTTGCAAGGAATTTCGTCGGCGAGAAACCGGGTCATGCTTGATAATGTGCCTTCTGGTGCTGGCAGACATTATTGATGAGACCAAGGGCACAACAGAAATGGCACCGCTTCGGCAAGTAGCGATATCGAGGAAGTCGGGAGATCCTATACCAGCTTCAGGTTAATTCAAGCGGGGATTGATGTGGAAGACACATACCTAGAATGGGTATACACGCGGATAGACGAGGGTCTATGCGTTGAGAACTTGAGCCCCAATAGGATGTGCATCCGGAGAGGATCCAGCTTACCTCGATCCATGGCCATCCATGCCGCGTGAGCCCCAAGTGATACGCCGGCAACCATCCAGGTAGTACTGCCATACGAAGCTGTGAGACCCCTGGCCGGGAGATGGGAATTTTTAAACTTACACTGATTTATCATAGTTGGGACTAAGCACTGCAGGTAGTCGGTCAATGAGGGTGGACACACTCTCCGCAATCCGCTCTATCACAAATCACTGTAGCGTCAGCACTTGTGAAGCTTTGAATAAACCACTGAGATTACCCTGTTGTCTATATAGGCGTTCGCTGGTGGCAACGTAGCGTAAGCTCGATTGTATTGTCTCAGCCCATACAATGGCCTGGCACTCACGGCTCGAGGTCGTTAACCTTGTTTCTTTCGTTTTCAGGTCCTAGCTCCTATGGGATTGGTGTTATTTAATGACAATATACCTATCTCGGACACCATGAACTTACTAGAGTTACGATAACAAGATTGGGCTTTAAGCTGATGCCAGCTGTTTCAACCTTTTCGGTTATCAAACCAAAGACTCCGTTAAGCACAGGTTGCATGTGACGCGCGCTGGAGGGATAGCCGTGTAGAAGGAACACCACAGCGATTTCGGACGAAAAACGAAGGACAGGGTGGGCGTGTATATGCGCAGTTATGGTGTCGAGCTCGATCGAATACGGAACGATGGTCATCGTGTGGCACGAATCCTAAAAACAGTGAGCATAGATATATGGCGGAACTGAACGATGGAAAAGACTCGTACCGTACACCGAAATAACACTTGACTACGAACGAACAAAGCGGGAGTCTACGGTCGATATTCAGTCCTGCCGGAGGTGTTATGTAGCGTGGCGAAGGTCAAGGGTTCAGCCTTTGCTGCTCTCTCGGGAACGTGTCGCTCCATGGAATACAAACTCCCGGGAGCAATTGGGAGATAGAATAGCTTACAATCCGGTTGCAGTAAAAGGACAATGTACAAATACAGTAACTTGCGAACATCCGTTTATCATCGATTTGATGGATTTCATTATCTTATTGCTCCCGAATCCTCGTTCTACATCTCGGTACCAGTAACCGCACGGTGTTCTGGGGTAATCAGTTTGACATAACACCCACCGCAGTCATAAACCCCAATAGTATACACATTTTCTAGAGATAGCGGGGCCACTCTTTCTTCGAGAAGCGATCAAACGACTCAGAGTCGGTATAGAAATCAAAAGTTATGGCCAACAACGGTTGCATGCCGACCAAAGGGGGAGTGGCCACAAGCACACTCGGAACCTTTTTCTGCCCCTTGATAAAAGGCAAATTATGCGAGACCCTGTCGCATGTACGCTCTCCACCTCACTCGGGTTCACACATCTTCAGCACTTCTGACTAATGAAATCATTAACCGAACTCCTGAGGGGAAGTTTTGGTCATAAGCAAGAGTGAAGTTTCTGCGACTCGCGAACTTCATACGGATAGTCTTGATCTGGTTGACGGCGTTGAGTTTTGGGAGGGGGGCTCACACGGTATGTCCGGTATGCGTTCGGTCACAAAAAGCTTAGATGCATGCGATATGGGCGGTCCGGGAGCGCCTCTGTACGGAATATTTTCACCCGGGAATATTGTCGAATATCGAAGTTGGTTCGAGACTTCAAGTTATCCACGCTGATGTTAATGCACCCGAGAACCTCCTATCAGGGGTGATGCTCAATTGCTGATTCTGATAGAGTCACCTGCCCTTTTGCCTCGTTTTGTGCATTCTTCAACTGAGACGAAGAACTGCGGAGCTCTGCCCGTATGCTGTTGTTTGTGAGATAGGGGCCATAACAAAGCGATTGGTGCTGTATAACCGTCAACAGGATTAGTCACATTCCAACCACCACAACCTCTGTTATGTCAGGTAAGCGCATAACTACCGTCGTGCCCTTTCCTTAACAGCTCAGCTGTAGGAGATCATTATCAGGGTAAACTTCCCGACATTGGTCACCTTGCGACCTGGAGTGTGTCGAGTTTCAAATATGGTTTCAATGTTGATTGTTTGCGTGACGATGACCCCGAGACGTTTTGGCAGTAAGTTCGCGCCACATTGAAGTTACAACTCCAACGCTTGGAAACCAATGAGACTACGCACCCGTTTAGGAGTGATGGTCCCCAACCACACTATATCACGCTCCAATTTCACAAAAAGGTTGCCGTGCAGGTATGTCTACCAGTCAATCACTATGGTCTTTATATTGAGCCTCTCTGTGCTTCGCAACTCAACGCCACATCTCACCCTATCACTAACCCATGTTCAACTTTTCCCAATCAAGAAAATAGCTATCCTTCTTAAATTCGACCAGGATGACTCGTATACACCTATTCGACTAGCAATTAGGGCCGGTATGAGTCTAAATGACTTGCAAGAAGTCCGATATGTCGGGTTCGAGCGGCCGAACGAGTGGCTTGATTTTGACGTGTCCATGGATCCAGCGGACGACGGGATGAGCGCGTGCGTGGTTGTCTTTTAAAGGTTTAGGCGGGTGGGCTTTAATTCATGGTACGGGTATAGGAGGCCGCTACACTGCTACGCGATCCAAGTCGTGATTGCCGCCAATTACATGAATGGAAAGGATACACACATCCGAGGTCTCAAAGTTCTGGGTCCTCTCGAGTGCGCCGTCCACTCTTTTTCTTTGCTCTGAAAACTAAACACGGCCTTTGAACAGACCACAGCCAGGTGCAGAAGATGTAATACCATATACATCTCTGGCGTTTCAAATGCATGAATGTATTCGATAGGAAGGACTGGGGTTTTGCGGCCTTCTCATGAACCAACCGGCTCTCGGTATTCAAGTGGAGTGTATTCGATGACCGATTTCAATAATACAAAGCTTCTATCTAAACCCCTTTATCCCTCTATGACTAAACGCTACTTTCGGAGCAGAAGCGAGCGTCCAGTCATGTCTATCCACCAAAAAATCCGAATCAGTCTATTCTCCTTTCGTCCTCGAATACAAATGATACTTACCAGAAGGTTTATCCAGTCCCATCAGGTCTAGAATGGTAGGCGCAACATCGGCAAGTGCTCCCTTTCCTTCCTCATCCTCACCATTGTCTTCATCGCCAACAAGACCATACTTGGTTGGATCTCCGGTGATGATAAATGGTACGGGGTTCGTAGTATGCGCCGTGTGTGGGTTTCCTGTCTCGGGGTTGATCATCTGCTCGGCGTTGCCGTGATCAGCGGTGATGGCGAGAATGTAACCGGCTTTTTGGCATGCGTCGTAGACGGTCTAGTTAGATTCGGTGAGCCGAATGGGTGGTAGCAATGAATGGTGGTTGCATACCTTGACGGCCTTGTCCGTGGCACTGATAGCCTGAACCGCGGCGTCATACACACCAGTATGGCCAACCTATTACCTCGCCTCAATCAGTCTCTCCTCAATTTCTTTCTCATCCCGCGCTCACCATGTCCGGCGGGGCGAAATTGCACATCACGAACTCGTACTCCCCACTGAGTACAGTCTCGGCCACCTTATCCGCAACACCCTGAGCGCTCATTTCGGGTTGCTTGTCGTATGTTGCGACCTTGGGCGAAGGGATAAGTTGTCGATGTTCATTCTCGAATTGCTTCTCGACACCGCCATTGAAGAAGAACGTGACGTGCGCGTATTTCTCGGTTTCTATGGAGGGTTAGTTTCGCAAGGGTGTTGGTAAGAATGAAAGGGCGGACCAGCAATATGACATTGTTTGATGCCTTTTTTGGCCAGCCACTCGGCCAAGACATCGGTCATTGCTTGTGGAGGGAACGCAATGTGGAACGGGAACTCTGAGTTGTAGCGAGACATGGTGGTAATATGCTACAGACAGGTTAGCTTTTGTGGGGCGCCTTGTATGTCAAATAGTTCACACTTACAAGATTCTTGGGCACGTTGACCTCCATCGGCTTGTCGGGAAGACCGAATACCGAAACAATCTCACGCATACGGTCAGAACGGTAGTTGAAAAAGAACAGCGTGTCGTTGTCTGTATTCAAGTTAGGGTGAGGGAGGTGATTGGTATAAACGAGGCGCACCTTTGATACGAGTTTCCTCCCCGTTGATGATGATTGGCTTCAAGAACTCGTCGGTCTCGTCTTTCTTGTATCTCTCCTCAATAGTAGCGACTGGATCCGAGCTTGCCTCGCCTTCACCCGAAACAAGTCCGTCGACGGCGATCTTGACGCGCTCCCATCTGCATTTCCCAGCATATCAGCAGCTGAACAAGAACACAAACAGCCAGGCCTACCGCTTGTCTCGATCCATAGCATAATACCGCCCGACAACCGTACCGACCTCGCCATACTTTTCCGACTGAATAAACTCTAAAAGCTCTTTGAGGTACCCGGCCGAGGACCTCGGAGCCGTGTCTCGTCCATCACCGATGAAATGAACGATCGCCTTGGGCACTCCCACCTCTTTGGCTGTCTCGAGGAGAGCTTTGAGATGGCGGATGTGCGAATGAACGCCTCCATCCGAGACGAGACCGATGAGATGAATGCGGCCCGAGGTCGCTTTGGCGTGCTTGCAACTCTCGAGGATCGTCGGGTTCTTGTGGAACTCGCGCTTCTTGATCGAAACGTCGATGCGCACAATGTCTTGCCACACAATGCGACCGGCACCGATGTTCAAGTGCCTACAAGAGTGTCAATAGCTAAAAATGGGAAATGATATAGACTGCACTGACCCGACTTCAGAGTTCCCCATGAGACCGTCGGAGAGCCCAACAGCGAGCCCATGGGCTTGGAGGGTGCGGTAACTGTGAGAATTGCCGATCGCATCCATGTTGGTCGTGTCGCCACCCTTGACGGCGTTACCCTTTTCGACCTCGGACACACCCCATCCGTCGTGCACGCTGTTGTCTCATCAGCGTAGGCATTCATGTCGAGGTCTGACTCACATCAAGCAGACTTTGTTCTCAACCTTAACCATGGTCGTCGTCGTTGTCGCTGAGAAACCTTTAGATCTCGTAAACCCGAACTCGCTCCCAGACTTAAAGTGATGGGAGTGGGAGAAATCGCAGAGAGGCGTGGGAAATGGACCCGCCCTCGGCCGGGATGACATGATATCACTTGCACTCGTTGGATAAGCGACCAAAAGGAATCCAAATTAGAATTAAACAGCAAATAATAAGTTATAGGATCTATCGATATATAAGTTAGATGTACACTGCATAAGTTCCTGTCATTCTCGTCAGCCTTCACCCCGCTTCTGATCCTCGCGATGGACTCACCCAAAACAGGTCTATGATCGCTCCGTCCACCCAACCGCTGCATTGCCTTGTCGTCCAAGGTCCCATACGAAAGGCACACAATGTCTCCCCGCTTCCGCTCTTCCTGCTCGACCGTCGGCGGTTCAGGCTCAGCGGGGGGAGGCTCGGGCGGCTCCGACTGCCGTCGAGCAAACGGCCACCATCGCGAAACTTCATCCTTTGCAGACGGTGCAGGAGGGGGCCCGTCTCCCTCGGACGTCGAGACCGAGCGTGGGCGTGGAGGACCTAATCCTGCAGGCGGTTGAGGTTGAGGTTCCATCGAGGTGGCGTGAATTAACCCAGGGCCTTGACTCGAGTTGGACGGATTCGGGTTCAACAACCTCGAAAACGGGTTCGTTCGGGGCCATTGGTCGGGGCGGGCGGTTCATTCCCAACTTTGTTGCTCGTACTATCCAGTCGAGCAGTTGTCGGGGACCTTACCCCACTCGCTCCGCTTCCAAGCCCAAGTCCGTCGTCATCATCCCCAGGCCGCTTCAAAAACGGACTCGCCCGCGTTTCTGCGAGTGCTTCCCTTCGTTTATGTATAATTCCAGGTAGCGACTCTTTCCGTCCTCGTGAACCTTTGCGCATTATCCCGCCGAAAATGCTTCCAACTCTTCCACCAAATCGACTGTCTTCGTCTGTCAAAGGGGGAGGGAACGGCGCAAGGGTGAGCGATGGAGGGGGCTCAGGCGGGAGAACTGTGGATTTGTACACGATCCGGTCACACCTGGATAGTCCTCTCTTAATGAATGTAATTAAGGTGGAGAAGCAGAGTGAACTCACCAGCTCGGGACACGCTGCTTGCTCGACGTGTCATATACACCCTTGACGCTCTCGTCCTCTGCCTCTGCACCCTCAGCGCCTACACCGCTACTCCCCGCACTCGAGTTTCCGCGAATCATCTGGGGAGGCGCCAACCCTCCAGCAATCGGACTCAGCAGGCCATTCGCAGCCGTGACAGCACTAGGGCCCAACATCCCCCCTGCTCCTTCAATGCCCGTATCAATCACTAGATTAGGCTGACTCCTAGCCTTGTCCTTTTCGATTTCTGACCCGCCCACACTGAGGCTCGACCCAGTAAGCACAACATCTGGGCCCGTGCTCCCCCTTTTGCCCGGACCAACTCCCACGCCAGCACCAGCCTTGACCACAAGAACTCTCCACCCCTTCTTTGCGCCCCGACTCAACATTCTGCCCAACCCCACAGCACTACCTCCTTCGGGGGTATAACTACCACCTTCATCCGAACCGCTCTCTCCATCGACCGAACTCCCAGGTTGAGTCTTCTGACTCCGCATCGACATGGGTCCCAGTCTCAGATTCGGCTGACTCTGCGAATGGAGATGGTGCGAACTCTCGAGCGAGTCCGTATCCGACTCGTCCTCGTCGTGCTCTTCCTCAATGTCCGAGCTTGAGCCACCACTATCCAGCTGTGCAGACTCGATTTGTTCAGCCAGCGGTCGGAGCGTCTTGTTTGGTGATTTGGGACTCTGAGGTTTCTCCTTGAGCTTCTTTCGCTTGCTTCGTCTCGCGGCTCGAATAGACGCTCGCACCCCTCGGTTCCTCTCCTTGTCCTTGTGATGGCTTTTGGGCACGTCGTACTTGAACGTCGGCGGAAAATCGATCACGGGCTCTTCGAAACCAAGGAAGAGCTTGTTCGACCGCATGTTTGTTCGCAATTCATCAAACTCTTGTGCTTTGAGGTAGTCTAAAGCGGAGGAAGGGCAAGGATGAAACGAGATGAGATTCAAACGACCAAGTCAGATATATTAGCCCAAAATAAGAGACTAGGACGCACCATGTCGAGAAATTAACCAATCCGCATGCAGTCTCGTGAGATCCAATCGAAAATTGAGATCTCCGCAGATGAAAGTGTAATCAAACGTGTCCGTGATGTCAGGCTTGTCTGACCTCATATATTAGCATCATACGTCATTCGATAAATGCAAAAGGAGACCCACCAGGCTTAGGTTTCCTAGGATACAGCGCTTCACCAAAGTTGTCGACTCGGAGCTCAGCCTGGATCTTTTCCATGTTCTCAATACGCATGGCTTGACGACCTTCGTGCGCTGGATCAAGGGGGGATTAGGTAAATCGTTGAACAGATAGGGGTAGTCGCACCAGCTAGATGAGCGTTAACAAACAGAAACGACCGTCCGGCAACGTTCAAGCTAATCCCAACTCCGCCCTTGTTGCCCAGACGCCCGCCAATTAATCCAGCAGTTACGCTCGACTTGGATACGCCTTGTGCACACATGGTTACTATCCGCTCGGGGTCAATAAGATAAACTCACCTCGAACCAAGGGCCTCGTCTCGCGATGAACGTAAATCGCCAAATAAATCCCCATCAATCTCTCCTTTGCGACGAGCACGTACGGCTTGGTTGCGGTGGGATCGTTCCAAGCCATATGCCCGTTGGAGTGCGATAGACCGTGGCCGTTCAAAAACGTGTTCATCCGACGAGGCGAAGGCGGGATTTTAGGCCTCGCACCTCCGTCACCACCCGATTTCTTGCCTTCTGCCAAAGTGGCAGACGGCAACGAAGGGGATCGTGAGGGCGTCGGACTGGGAGGCGGCAGCGGGTGCCGTTCTGACATCGGACTTGCCGGAAGCGGCACCACCCCTGTACCATCAGGGGCGACCCCAATACGACTCGATTTGCACAACCAATCTCGAGCAAGGCGGACCAGCCCGAGGTGTGCTGTAGCGACGCGCTCGACGGGTGCTGATACGTTGGTCCGTCGGGGGGTAAGAGTTGATACTCTTCTTCTTCGCTCCGGCGGGGTTTGGTCACTTTGGATTTCGGAGACGGGTCATCTTGTTTCGGCTGTTGGTGGATCAAGGAATGAGGGGAGAGCGAGTGACAGGGGGTGAGAAACGGACCTTGGACTTGTCCTTGTCCTTTGAGCGGTCCATCTTGACAGCACCCATGCCCATCGGGAGTAGCCCCGTCGGGCATTCCTGTCCGGCACTGTCAACACGTAAATCATCAGCCTGCAGAGTGATGCGCCCAGGAAGAGAGGCGCACACTACAATGATATTATACGGATGTGTAGAATCCCGAGTTCAAAGTTGGCTGCAGCAGGGTTGGGGCCCTCAGGAGTGTTGTACGGAGGTACCTCACCGAGTAGCGCATCAAGGTTTCCCTGCGCGGACGAGTGAGCCGGCGTCGGGTCAGGCGAAAGCGACGAACCTTGGGCAGCGTATCGTTCATGTTCCATGAGATGATGCGTATCTTGAGACTGTGTTCGTACGGCGCCTCTCGCTCTTGCGCGGACTCTTCTACGGGCGGCGGCGAAGACACCGACGGCCCATGTCGCGGAAACAGCGCGTGCAGTCGGGAGAGTACGCCTGATGGTCGTCAGCAACAAGCGAGAGGAGATAACGACATTTACGGCATGTACCTGTTCGCCCGTCGCTGTCCCTAACACCCGCCAACCTCGGCTTGCTCTTCCTTGGCGAATCGGTCCCCGTCCCAGTCATGGCCACAGTCGACGCTGGGACCAGGACTGACATCTGTGCGTCGGTGGCAGTGTACTCGATCAGCGCTAAGATGACCAACATAGCTTAATTAAAGGTGACAGGTGTGTTTGTCAAGTATAAACATAGGAAAGCGGGCTTCTACAACAACAAAAAGGATACTAGAAGATAGAATTGATAATGCCACCGCCCACAGCCGCGCCTGCACCAAATCCAAGCCCTCCGGCCGCGCTGGTGGCCATTAGCCCGCCCAACTTGCCAAACTTGCCCTTTTTCTTCTCCTCCTCGGTCGGTTGCACCGGACCTGCTTGTTGATATGTTGCAGGCGGGCCGGGAGGGGGCGCGTATTGGGGTTGTTGTTGGTATTGTGGCTGATACTGGTCCTTTTCGTTGTATCCGTATGACGGCGCATAGCTCGGAGCTGGGGCCGAGGCTGAAGCGTTTGGTCTGGGCACGTGTTAGAACGCGTCTGGTAGAGCGAAGTTGCGACTAGCCCTTACAGTTTCTCGACATAGTTCGACGGGAACATGCCTTCCCTGCCGTTCAGCCGTCCAGTCCACCAGTCTGCATTCTCCTCCTTTGTAATTTGGATAATATCCCCAGCGCGGAACGTCAAGTCGTCCTTCATCTGTACCACAGACCACCTATCAGCAGTATTCTCCGATGCCCACACAGCAACACATACCTGTCCATCGAGGTTATAGTCCCACAATGCCTTGGCTTGTGCGCCTCCCGGAGGCGGAGGGGGAACAGGTCGCTTGAGGGCGCTCATTCCCGGAGCAGGCGAACCCGAGTTGTACGGGGGTGCACCAGACGGGGGTCCGCCCGGGAACATGGGCGGGGCCGTGTTCGCGTTGTCGTTCGCATACGAGGGCACGGGCGACGGGCCGCTTGGAAACGACATAGGCGCTGCACTAGGCGCGTTATACGACGCGGACGCAGGCGCGGGACTGCGATTCGGAGCGCCGCCATACAGAGCCGGCATCCCCCCTCCGACGTTGACGTTTCTTATGCCCGCCGTCACGCTCTCGAGAGATCCAGCGCCGGCGCGCGACAAGACGCCCAACACGGTTTGAGCATCGGAGGACGAAATGTGGCCCTGGGAAGAGAGAAAGTTGATGTCGGATTCGAGTCGGGAGATTAGGTGCGAGAGCAGGGGGTCTTGTGGTGCCATCGTTGTTGGTCGTGGATGTCTGCGGCGGTGTGCCGAGGCAGGTCGGCTGGTGACAGCATGTCAAGCGCCGAGACGCGCACCCAGATAAAGCACAGTAAATAGAATAAATACAGTAAACCCAGCTCAAAATCTTAGAGCCTTCGTGTCCCGCAGAACTCCCACTTGTCTTTAGAATATCGCACTCACTAGTCCACCCCTCCGATCACAGCCTCTAGACATCATTCGACATGAGCTTGGCCCTCGAGGCCGATAAAATGCCCAGGCCAGACTTAACAGCACGAGCGCCGAAGCCTCCTGCAGCAGAATTTGCCATGGTACCCTTCAACTTGCCAAATTAAACCTTACCCGGTCAAGGGTAGGAAGTTTCAGACCGAGTCTACCCACCTCTGTCTGTTCGAACAACATTTGGCCAGCGGAATGGGTTGGGGGAAAGCGAGGGGGTGGAACTACTGACCATTAAAGTCCGCATGTGCCAGATTTAGCGGTTTGCGAGCGACCTGACAAGGAGCCAAGGGCTATGAAGGAACAGCTTCGATTTTCATGCATCGATCCGAGGTGAACATTCCTTGTTGTCCATTCAGGGGTTCAGCCCATCAGTCCTCGCTCGTTTCGACTTTGGCTCTAGCTTTGAACGCTATATCCGCGGGACCACGCTTATTCTTGACTTTCAGACGATGAGCACATGTAAGATCAGACTCACTAAGGACTCATAATCCCACTTAGCTTCAGCCATCAATACAGTCAGGGCGGTCGACCGAACCGGGGGGGTTCGAGGCGGAGCCCTCGTCGTTTACACACTGAGGGACACATGCCCTTCCTCCTGCTGTACCCCTGGTTCCGTGTTAACAGCTGAACTAGGCAGCCGGCCGGAGATAACGTGCACACCCTCTGCCGAAATTCAACCTACAGACGCGTTTGTGGAGGGTCTCCGCGAACGCGGTTGAGTGTATGCGCCAGTAGGTAGGGTGCAATATCTCCCATTGTTGAGTACTAGTCGCGATATAACAGATTGTGATAGCTTGGAGAAAATGCGGTCTTGCATAGCTGTTGCCTTATAGATTTTAGCTGCAAATCACAAAGGCGTCTTGGCGTAGTGATCGGGCTTGCTGGCTTACCGGTTCAAGGAACGAATCCTGCCCATCTTGACCGTCGCCTTGCAGCTCGCGTTGGGGCATCTTGTTTTAAGTTGTCTGGGGCTCGCTTTAACGAATCTACTCTGGTTCGTTTAAATTCAGGTTGAACCCAGAAACGTGGTAGAAGTAGTGTTTACAACCAGGTGACAAGTGCGATGGAAGTGAGTTTGACATTACGAGCGAACAGTGGTAACAGCTACGAGAAAAAGGCTGCATTCCCTCTACGAGATTGTCAATCAGGGGCAGGCCATGAGCCCCTGAGGTGACATCCAACTCTTAGGATATCCGCAAGCCATCTTGTTGTGTGGGGTCGAGCACCCGTAGAAAAGAGTATGAAATGTGTTTAAAAGGTAGAACATGCCCCAACGGATTCGGGTCCTGTATAGTACAGGGTTAGTGTAACTTCTTATACCACCTTGCGCCATTCTTTCGACCGGTATTCGCGTCAATTTGGTTTTAAAACAATGGAAAAGTATCTATAGATTCAAGGAGCAATATACCTAGCTCAGAGTTTTGGATGATAGCGGGTTGAAGTTCTTAGGTCCAGCTGGCTTAGGGCTGAGCCTGGTTGATCAACGGCTTGAAATCGAACTCGATCTGGGGACAAACCACGATTCAGGGGTTGCGTCATACAATTATGGTCTGTTATGAGCTCGATGGTTGCAACAAGTTAGCGCGCATATTATCTCTGCCGAGCCTGGGTGATGCTAGTGATAGAGCATTAGCTTCGCCTTTCAGTTCGTTTCGGTGGCGTGCATTAATCTTTTAGGGAACCTTTGGAGGTTCCGGGTTCATACTGGTGTGGATACAGTGTACTCTGCGCTTGCAGTGCAACCCAGTTATTGGCGCTTCTTTGGCATCACTTTGTAGTCAATTACCAAACTCTAGCTCTACTAAATCATTCAAATGGGCTAGGCATATCAAGAGTAGAGGGATGAGATTTGTGGCCAAATATGGGGAATGGTTACGGCATAAGCATGAGATAGCTGAATCCCTCAAGATGGCAAGCAAGAAATTGAGTGTAGGGACCACCGGGCCTAATTGGTGATAAAAATACATCTTTAAGGCTATCGGTACAAAGTATCATCCAAATTTGTTCAGCTAGGTTGTAAAGTGGTTCGTGAATCAGGATGCACGTGATTATTTCCCGACAGCCATTTCCGCCACCACTACACACTCTCTTTCACGATGGCCGATTTGAAAGATCGTGAAATCGAAAAACTCAAACATAGAATTTCACAACTCGAATCCCAGATTCGAAGCTTGGGACATGAGCCATGCCCAGCAAGCGAGGAGACCCATTACCACGACAAATCAACGGGAACACAATTGGATTCACAAACTAGACCTCTTGAACTAGACGAATATGTACGCTACGGTCGACAAATGATTCTCCCAGGATTCGGCTTGCCTTGTGAGCAACATGTTAAACTTCACTCAAATCAATTTTGTAACTGCTGCGCTTTTGATTCAGCACAACTTATCCTTCGGCGGTCGTCTGTGTTGGTTGTCGGAGCTGGTGGACTAGGCTGCCCCGCGTTGATGTATCTTGCTGCAGCGGGCGCAGGTATGTCTTGGAGCGAATCATATGCCCCGTTCCTAAAGTGTGGATTATTCAACTAATCTGTTGCATAGGAAAGCTTACCATCGTCGACCACGACACAGTTGAATTATCGAATCTTCACAGACAAGTATTGCATAGCGTAGACACTATTGGAAAACCAAAGGTCGAATCAGCTCGGCAAACTTTGCTTAGGTTGGTCTCGCGCCCAGGTTTTGTCTTGATTGTTGGGGTCACCAATAAATTTGCTCCAGGATCAACCCCTCGATCGAGATAACGACATACTGTCTTCCACTTGTTTCTTCTACTCTATTGGATATCTTCCCCCCAGAATCAACATATGATATTGTTCTAGACTGCAGCGACACGCCATCTACACGCTATCTTCTCTCCGACATAACCGCGCGTCTCGGCATCCCTCTGATTTCTGGTGCTGCCCAAAGAACCGACGGCCAGCTTGTTGTTTACAATCTTCCAGCTCATGTATCTGGGAACACAAAACAATCAGAACTTGATGCATCCACTCTAAAGCCAGGGCCTTGCATGCGATGTGTCTTCCCTTCTGTGTCTCGAACTGGGGCTGGTGCTGAACGCTGCTCGGATGTTGGTGTCCTTGGACCGGTGGTGGGTGTAATTGGGGTGCTTATGGCACTAGAAACCATTAAAGTTCTAACGGGATTCGGAATAGAGGGTGAGTGCGCATTTATCCGTCAGTTTTGAGGGCCTGCTGTATGACCGCAATTTTGGATCGGTCCGAATCAATCATGTGTTTTACGCATTGTGACAGACTGCGAAACCCATACGCCGTCGATGTTACTCTATAGCGCGCTTTCCCCACGCCCTTTCAAGGCCATCAAGTTGAGACCCCGCCAGCCCAGATGCCGAGGCTGCTCGGGCACGCCCTTGAACAATTGGGGCGAGCAGAATTTTTCCAATATTTTAGCCGACATTAAACATCTGGAAGATGATTATGTCGAATTTTGCGGAGGTATTCCTGACCCTGTGAACACGGGAATGATTTTGGGAGAGCCTGGAAGCAGGGTCAACGCTTTGGTGAGTATGGGGTGTTGATCTACGATATAATACACCCGAGTGAATCCCACGACTACTGTGCGTTACTGAGTCTAACCGATATCATGATAAACCCGCTTAGGAATTGCAGGCTGCTCTGATCGGCTCGAAAATATCAGGAACACCGCCAAATGTCATCGACACCCGACCACCAACTGAATTTGGCATATGCTCCATCCCAGGATCTACCAGTACGTGCGATCAGGGGTTACTTCCACAGCATACACCCACATCACTCACATGGGCTTGGAATGCTTATCCTCTTTCATAACCATTGTCTCGTTATGCCTCCCCCACTCATTATTAGAGACAAAGCTGCCCAAATACCCACCAGCCGTTTCGGGGATATGCATATACTAATTTACTCCCGTTACAGACGTACCTCTCGCGCAGCTCTTAAAAAAGCCAAATTTATGCTTGCCTCTACGGCCGTCTAGAACGTTTGTAGTTTGCAGACTCGGCAACGACTCGCAAATCGCGGCCCGCGTGCTCCGTAAGGCTCTCCTAGGAGAGAAGGACACTCCAGAAAAGCGAGACGAGCTCACAACGCACGACGTAGTGGATGTGATTGGTGGGCTTCATGCCTGGGCCAGAGAAGTAGATCAGACTTTTCCTGTGTATTGAAGCCTATCATTCCCACTGCTTCGGTTTGAGTCTAAAATTCGCAGCTGGAGTTGGCGATCAACATTAGCTTCCAATAATCGTAACTCGTCTGTTTGCGATCACAGTGTGGGTAGTACACAATTAGCGGTTATATTCCGCATTGATACTCAGGATTTATTGTTTTCTATTCGATAATAATTGCGAAGCATGAATAGAAGCCTCGGCTCTGTGCCACGTCTGATGTTCGTAACCGACGATTCCGTGGGGTGTGCACCCCACGGTACGTGTCATGCATCAAAACCAACGCAGACAGAGGACATCCAAACTGTGAATTTGGAACAACACCCCTCGGTGTGATTAGCGTTTGATGTTCAAAGCAAGACGGTTGCTTGTTTTAGGTATATTGGTTTGTACATGCATCATACCGGGGTCGGCTCCGGTCTACATATAACCAATGCATTCCCACGTACAATAGCCATCCATGCTATTGTACGTCGGCGAAGTAGTGCCGCAGATCTGAGCTAGTACGTTTGGAGCATCGAGGGACCATTCTAGTCATAATCATTGGTGCGCCGTCATTCATCGGGTAAACCTCTCAGCAATTAGCTCACGGTGATTTTTATAGCACAAACCCTATTTTCTGCCGCATTACCCCATGGATTATCATGTTGAGTTCGGCGAAAGACAAATCCGAACGCCTACGACCTAGCCGAATGTTTTATGATGTCCTTCGAAACGAGGTTGGAAAAGCGCACCGGAATGGCTATTAATCGGATCGTTGAGCATCCTTCACTTTTTTTTATAAAAATTACCATCTGATGGGTACATTTTGAAGAATGGGTGCGCAGGGCCGGCCAGAGGTTACCCCCGTAGCCACCCTATCGCCACAAGAACCCCTGATTGAAATGCATCAATCGCCATCTCTTATTGTCCTCCATCGTTGGTCCTGATCTATCAACCAAGTAGCAATATTAGAAGGGGCATCATTCCAGTTACGAGCGCATGACCATCATGGATGATTCTCCGACGCTCAAAAGCGCTTGCTGACCAAAAAAAGCGAGAGGGGGCGAACAATAGCGATGGTGACCATTGAGACTATGCTCAGACAGAGCCCAAGAAACCCGCTAAATTAGATTTAGAGGCGGATCGTCGCCATCGCCCTTGGGCGAACAATGCATGACGTCTAGGCCATTGTCCTCGTCAATGTGTCTCAAGTCGTGTGAGCTGCGTGGCTCGCTGTCTGCCGGGCAATGTTGAATAAATATGTACTAGATTTGCTAGACGTAGAATAATGATAATATCTACAGGGTAGCAGTAGACAAAGGTGATTGAAACAGCGATGGTCTGAAATACAGAAATCCATGTGACAGTGAACGAAGGTTTAGGAGGAATGCGCAAGTGGGGAGGAGCGAACGAATACATGGGATGAATACGGATGAGTACACACGAAACCAAAATAGATGATGTATGAACGAAAGTTTAATGCTACAGGTTGCGGTCAACGCGAACGAGTCTAGATACGACGGTTCAGGGTTTCGTTGCGATAAACCTTGAGAAGAGGCACAAGACTCGTTCCACCCGTCCCGCGCACAGCACCAGAGTCGAGTGAAGGATCTCGCACGATGGTACGAGACCGAGCTGGACATATCACATAGCGAGTCACGACGCGGATATGTGCATCACGGAAACCAGAGAGAGCAACGAGAGCGGCATTGTAGGATTTGGCGAGAGGAGAAGTAGAGTCGGAAGAAGTCAAGGCGAACGGTAGGGCCGAACGAAAGGGAACGAAGGTGATCGAGAAAGAGTTGGTGGCCACCCGGCATATACTTGCGCATGCGCTAGGGGCAGCCGTAAATACGCGGAAAGGAGTAAGATAGACCTATGACTTACCCCAAGGAATGAGGTATCGAGCGGCTCCTGCGCGTGTACTGGAATATTAATCTCCAAAGGAAGGAAGGACTTAGTATCGTCCTCGGTGGGGGTAAGAGGGGGGTGTCGAGCCCTGTGTTCATACGAGCTCGAGTGGGATGAGCGTGTGGGTTGAACGCGGGGTTGACGGACCGCATCCGAGACGCGAATGGGCAGCGAGCAATATCATCCAGGGATCGACCTCCGATGCCTGGAGAAGGAGGGGGCGTGTCTGGAAGGGACATTGCGAAGGAACAACCGCGTGACGCTCGAGCATTGGGGTGAACGACGTCCAGAAACACTGAGATTATCTTTATGTTAGTCGAGAGGAAACTCAATTGAGGCGGGATTGGCGCACCATCGAACGCATGCATCAAGGCGGACTGGCCTGCCGATGGCCCAGAGCATTGCATCGCGACGCCTTGGCCGTCGACTCCTTCATATAACCACATAGGGGAATCGGCGCCTTGATCCGCACCACGAATCCACTGAAGGAAATTTCATTAGATTAACGTGCGTATGAAGGAGCTCAAATAACTCACCGGACGGAAAGTAAAATAGAAGAACATGGGGTCACACCCATCTCGAACCGCATCCAAAATCGCTGTAATGTCCTCGATCACCCGAGCCAGCTGGGAGAGATGCGCAGCAAGGCAAGCCTGATCCTCGGTCGAAGTTAGACCATGTTCGATTTGCCGAGCGCATTTAGACATGATGTCCATGGCCTCGAGGCCGCGTATCTCGATGCGTGCAGACGTCAGGAAAAAATGTTCCTCCTGAGGATCGCGTGTGAACAAGTCTCGAATGCGGATGTTGGTGGTGCTCATAGGCTGAGAAGGGTCGATTAGATCCCAATTCCAGAGGACGGTGTCGGCGTATGTTACCTGATTTGATATTGGTCAGCACATCGACTACGGAGTGCCGAATGAATACGGGCTACTCACGATCGGCGCAATGTCAAGTTGACGGGACACACCCACGAAGGGGATGGCGATGGGTTCCGGGATGGAGATAGGCGAACGGTCGGAGGCATCTTGACGCGGGGGAAGGGACTGGACGTAGAATTGAGTGATAAATGCGAGGACGTGGTGGGCTCTGCGCGCGCGCCGAATGTCAAATTCAAACGCTTGATGCGATAGAACGGGCAGCTGTGGGCGTTACGGTTGCTTTAGCCCTCGTCATCGAATGAAACTGCGCTCGTTGTTCGCTTACCTCGCAGACAGCGCGGCGCCATGACTTGCCAAACTTGACTTGAGACTCAGGCACGTCTTCATCGTCCCCAGGGCACGTAAAATGCTGAGAGGCAACATCGAGGAGACGCTCCCAGGCCTCATACTCGCCATCGAGACGCGAAAGTGGAGGCTCGGCGGGCATAAATGCGGTCTTGGCGTCGAGTTCAAAGTCAGAAGAGGCGAAATGAGAAAGATCGAAACCATTAGCGAGACCATAGCACGGGGCGCGCGGGGGTGCCTTCGAGAGCCCAAGCCACGAATGGGTGACCGAGTCGAGCGCAGATGAGAGCCAGGAGAACAGGGTTGCCATTGGTACGAGATTATCTCGAACTACGAGGAGTTTGGCAAGAGCGAGGTGTGTATACTACTGCCGTACCAAGCATGTGCATGGCCGGCTTTTGTACCTGTCAGACATGGGCGAAGTTTGACTTGTGTCGAGAAATCGAGAGAACAGCGGGGAACCCGAATCAGTGGAGCATCTCCAAATCTGGACACAAAAAGGTCGACCCGAGTCGCGTAAAGTCTGTTCTGGCATTCGGCTGGCCCAGAATGGAAAAAGCGACGGACAGAAAGCGGGAGTACCTTTGAGACCCTGGAGCGCACACACCTGGGCGCACTAGTGCTCAAACGGGCGGTCGTATTGTCCGCAGCGCAAGTCGCCCCGTCGTCCCGCCGTTTCCGGTTGAGCATCCTTGGCGCACAGCTTTGATTTGACATCTGTGTCTTGTGTTTTGGTGACCAAGCGTGGCTGAGGAGGGAGCGTTTGATGATGCAGGTTTCGCCCAGATAGGAAACTGGGTTCCTTCTTGTGATACTAAGCAGGTTATTAAGCCTTCCCGGCCTCATTTCGTGGGTTGGAGGGGTCGGATTCGTACAGCAGGTTGTGATAAAGAGCGGAAACGAATATTTCCAAGGCTTTTCTTTTTGTCATTTTCGTCGGCTACGGGTCCGGTCGAATGAGGGCCAGACAGCCAAGGCACGGAGCGAGGACCCCTGGACATGTCAGTCAGCTACGGCTAAGTCCAGGCGCCGGGCAGCTCACCTGCAAATGAATTGTTTTGTCAATTGTCCTGGGACCGAGCGCCTCCGGGATGACACCGTAGCCCACCGTGCTTGCGTCCGAGGGAAAGTTAGTTCGTTTGTCGAACAATAAGAAGCACGAGATTAACCTATTTCTTTGTAACGAGACTAGCATTTTCGCACTGCCGCCCAAAATTCACCATATCTGTGGTTCGCACAGAATGTGCCGAACCGTCGCAAAGATTCGGACTTCGGCATGGCGACGTAGCCAACACCAAACGGGCACGTGAACCCCCACCAGCATCGTGACGCTTCCTCTACGCCTATTGTCCTTTATCGTCGCTGATAGTGATCTGATATTATCCCAGATCAGTCTTGTCAATCCAACTCCAAGAAATAAAGCAAGCCAGATCGCGAGAAACAAATCACATGTCGGTGGGGTCAGTGTTGGCAATAACACATGTTATCGTGTTAGTCAATGTTACTTATGTAATCATTGAATGTAATGTCAAAGTTAATGTCATATGTTATAGTCATGTGACGTGACCCGCATTGCTGATTGCTAGTTTGTTGCTCCCCCTCTGTACCTCGTGAACACTTGCTGTCTTTAGTATGCCCTCGGGCTGTTTTTGCCTTCTTCTCCGTTCCGCATTTCTGTGTTTCTGTGTCGGGTTTTTTTTCTGTTTGTGTACGTTGTCTGGTTTGTCCAGTTCAATCTTGTGTTCATGTCAGACTCTAAATATGTATGCCAAAAAAAAAAGTTATAGTCATGTGATTACATCTTTTTTTAAAAAATACATATTTAACAAGCTACATGAACACAAGGTCAAACTGCTTGGGGACAACAGGGGAGAAACATGTGATTACATCTGTAACAAAACAGGCAGCAGACAAAGTGTAGAGTGGAGATACACACAATCTATTACTTCAAAATATCAATCAAATGCCCTACTCAGATAAAACCAGGTAAAATGTCTCCCTTGTAGCTAAATGATATATCTTGGACTCTTTCTGTAAGTTAACAAGTCCCCTTCATGAAGACATAGACCTTGGCCCTCAGACTCTGGATGGATATAGTTGAATAATTCAGCAAGTGAAATTGCTGTATGTGTGCTGAAGAATGTTTGCAGCTTTTGAGAGCTGGTGTTGAGCTCTGGTTTAATCACTGCACCCAACTCATCATCCAAAACATCTTGCTGAAGTGTTGATGCAAGCACTGCAATATCATGGGATGTGGGATCTTTGTCCATTATATCTGTATCAGCCATTTCTTCAGTGGCCTTGTCCTGTTGATCAGCATTGGTCTCTGAACTGGGAGCAACTGGACTTTGGGGGTCAAGTGATAGCCCACCAAATTGGTGCTGCAGATGAGCTCAAGCCAGGTCTTCAGCAGCATGCTTGCACTTTAGGTCCATTCATACAACCACTGTATCAAACACCTTATCAAAGGCAAGTTGAGCCTGGTGCTTTGTATGAATATGGCCCATTTCACTGAAAAGCCTCTCACATCCTGCCAAGTTAGCTACATAGATAGCACATGGATAGCAAGACGTGCTAGCTGGTGTTGCCTGGACTTTGGTGCCTTGTATGCAAGCAGCCCTGACCAAGTACTGACAAGGTTGATTGGTCACCCCTATAGTTGTCAGCAGTGACAAGTCAAGTGATGGTGTGGACACCTTCAGTCATGGGAGCAGAGCTCATAGGGGACTTGGCAATGACAATGAGGAGGGTAAGGGTGACAGCAACACATCTCAACACAGTGAGCAGAGGGAGAACAAGACTTGTATTGATGAGGAGGTCAAGTTCATGAAGAGACCTTGTTGAACTTGACCTTGTTTATATACAATCTTCAAGCCACATCAAAACAAACACAACTATACTACAAGTCATATTGCTAAGTGATAGAAGCTGCTGTGGAGCTGCAGAATTTCACATCAAAGTTGAAATACATCTCAGTAAGCAGTCTGGAACATTCCATGAGTCACATGATACAGTTGTCCCATAAAAGGAAAGTGTGTTTTGAAAATGTTCTTAAAATTGTAATAATTTGAGAAAATGTTATATGGTGAATATATTCATGTCAGGTCATGACAATAGTGATTTAGGACAAGTACTAATAGTACATTTATGCACAGTGAGATATATAACATGCTGCATGTTCATAGGATAGTTGAAGCTCCTTGTAGTCCCATCTGTCAGGATGGAACTCATCACAACCCTCACAATAGTCCAAAAATGCCTTGTGTAACTCCAGATCATTATCAATTTGGAATATGTGACAAAATACATGCTTTGTGATGGCATACAGAGGCAATCGATTGAGCTGTGTATTTTGGCAGTTGAAGAGTCAAGCTCAAATGAATGGATTTAAGCAAATAGCCAAGATGAAGGGATCTTGGTCAGCCTTTGACCATTGGCATTCAAGGCTTGCCAAGACACATTGCTGGACATTGGGATCTATACCTCAGATGGAATATGTATGGTAAAGCCAACCAAGTTCAACCAATATGTAATCAAGCCAGGTCATTGGCACTTGAGAAATGTTCTCTGTGATGGCAAGGGGTTCAAGATAATGTTTAAGCCTATTCAATGATACACTAGTTAGCCAAGGCTACATATAATAAACAAGAATCATTCACTTGCTAAGCTTACACCAAAACACTGGGTCTTTGATATTCCTTATGATCTTTTACATCAATTGCTTGTTTTCTGAGCACCAACCAGTGCTATCTTGGAATGCCTCAGGTTTGAGTGTTACCAGAGAGCAGAGTGTTCAAGACTCAGAAATTAAGCTAGAGAAAGATAGAAAGTGAGCTGTTCAGTGCATAATTGACAGTACACTGAAGCTATGGGTCCTGCCAGTTGCCTGAACTTGTTCCTCATGCAGGGGATCAAGTAAATAAGAATGATTTAACATCCACTGCATGATTTCTATTGCGTTCACTGCAGCTCTCACAAGCCCAGATTTTAGATGCAGGATATCCCCAACAATCAGATTCACCTATCAGACACAAAATTGGTCAACATCAATCACATACACCCACCTCTCTACTCACCTGATGTGCCCAGCAGTCAAAAAACAGTATATGAGGTCTCATATGGTGCAAGTGAACTTGCATTGCTCTGGAATTGCCCCCTGCATCCAAAACCCATGCAATAACACATATACCATACCCCTTTTAGGCCTTGTCAATATCTGAGAGTACAGCATTCAAGTGATTTTCTGCTGTTTTGCATTGGGCTGACATATTGTGAACCTTGACAGTGTAAGTCTTTTCACAAATGATTATTATATCACAACAATCTATAAAAAATATATTCAACTTATAATCAACTGATAACATTGACACCAGTAAGTAATTTCATTTGATGATCTTCCAGCCATTGCTCATGCCTGTTGCTATGTGCCCTTTCATGGCCTTGCACATTGATGCATTGGCAAGCTTGACCTCCTGGTGTAACACATCACCAGATGGCTTGTGCTGATCAGGAAGCTTGGATTCAGGAATCCATTTCTGGAAGAGTAAATGGGTCTGAGGTTGATTGACTGCATGCCACAAAAATCCACTGGCCACCCATAGCTTGCAGAGGTCAAACTCAAAGCACTTCTGGTCCTCTTTTGACAGGCTGCTCCACATTCCAGGTGAGCTTGATCCCTGGAGGGATACAGACTGCAACATTTCACAAGAGGCATCAGATGTCACACAGCTTGGGGTACACAAGCTTGTTTCATTTTCTAGACATGCTTTAGCTTGGGGATCTATGAGCTTGCACTTCTTTATATGAGCCTCAAAGCCTTCTCACATTCCTGAGACTGGTTCAACTAAGGCTTGGGCCAAATCAAGCATGGTCAGTTATGCTATCAAAACCAATGGTCAAAAAACAATTTTACCATGCTCCTTTAGCTCAGCATCTGTACAAACCAATATTGGTGAGCTACTTTCTTTGACTTTGCTGTCTTCTTGGTGAATAATATTGATTTTTTCCTCCAAGCATGCATTACATCAAGCATTGAGAAAGGTACACTAGGCCACAAAAGATTTGCAGGCATGTGACAAGTGTTCCACAAACAAGCACTGCTCACATGTGAAACTGTAAAAATAAAACAAAAATATATTTGAATGCATGCATACATATATATTGTACATGTGAATTGTTGAGAGAAATTGCCCATGAATGAATGAGGTGTGAAATCAACACACCAAAATAGCCCTGCAAATCTTTCATAGCTTGCATTTGCCAACAACCACTCATTGCCTTGAATTATCATGAGTCCATTAAATACATGAGCATGGGCACTAACATGAATTCTGTAGGGTATGCACAGGGTCAGGAACACATCTCCTGCCACTAAAGCTAGGATTGTCACTTTGATTGAGTCTACTCACAAGACCTATGCTGAAGTGGGTGAGGAGGTTGCCTGGGATGGAACAACTCTGTCCTGGACATACAAATGATACCACAAGTCACACAATTTCACAGCTGTGTCCCTTTGGAGTGGCCATCCATGCAAATTGACCAAATTCCAAGGAGAGCCTGCTGCATACAAGCTTGCAAAGGGTACAGCCACCAGTGCTCCCAAGCTACAGTGCTGGCTTTTCCCCATGCCTCTGCCAAAACTGTCCAGAGAAGGGTGAAAGATGAAGGACTCAGGTGCTTCAGATGCTAAAATGTACCTTATGTCACAAACTGACATGCATACATCCACTCTACAATATTTTCTCGATTTACTACATTTTATGAGATCATCTTCAAAACATACTTGCCTTTTATGGTATATCTGTGTCATGTGACTCAGGGAATGTTCCGGACCAGTAACCAAGATGTATTTCAACTCCAATGTGAAATTCTGCAGTTCCGCAGCTGCTTCTACTGCTTCTATCTCTTATCTGTCGTGACTCACTGTACAGACTTGTTTGTTATGATGTGGCTCATACTATGTATATAAACCAGGTCAAGTTCGCAGAGGACTCCTCAAGAACTTGACCTCTTGTCGAATACAAGTTCTTTTATTTTTCTTACTATTTTCCTTGTTGCCTGACTTGTCGTCGTCGACATCAGGTCAAGTTCTTACAATCGTAAGTCTCAGTGTCATCTGGGATACTTCTGGAACGCCATCGGCGTCGTCTCGAGATAACTCCTTGTTGCCTTCCCCAATCCTACTCCACCTATCCACAGCCACGAGACATCATTGCCCTATACGCACCTCTGTGAAACCTTGCATAGCCAGGTCCCTCACATGTCGTAACAAGCTTTGGTTCTCTAATCTCTTTCGTCGACAAGAGGTGGGGTCGCTCATTGCCCTTAAGTAGCTGAGCAACGGAGGTCACCTTCCTATTCCAATAGACTCGGGAAAGGGTCTATTTTTCTTGTTTTATCTTGCTTTTGCTTGAGTACGTCTCTGACGGAACGCACGGCCCTCAAGTGGCACAACCTTTTACAGAAGACCAGCGCTGCCGTCTGTGTGGGTGGTTTGGACACCTGTTGATCCATTGCTTTACCCTCAACTTGGTCGAAAGTATCCTTGAAGAAGCCGGGCACATCGACTTCAACCAAGTAGTAATCATCAAAGTCCACCCCCAGAGAGTCGGGTGTGCTCAACAAGCCTTTGTCACCGAGCCAGGTGCCCCTGAGTGCAAAATTTGCCATCGGGCAAACGGAGCCACCTTCCCAGTGCGCTGCCCTTATTGTCCTAAGAAGGACAAATTCCTCTATTACTACACCATTCCCCACAACCAGCTATAAGCTGGAGAACCTTGGTCAACAACTTCTTCGTCACCTGTTAAACACTATCGAAAATTTCCAAGACAGGTACCGTTATTATCGAAACAAGTACGAAGAAACCTGTGAAAAGCTTCACGAAGCCGAGGCCCGTTGCACATACTTAACTGAGCGCTTGCACGAACACCAGGAGGACTACCTATCCCTCCTCCAAGACCATCTCAGACTAGAAGCCATAGTCCGAGAAACAATTGAACCCCACAAGTATGCCTTCCCCGTCTTCTCAACGCCGTCAGACCTCCCTCACCCCACCTTTTTAAGTGGCATGGGCTTGCCAATTCAGGAAGAAACACCCCTTCCGGCAGCCCAAATCAATTCTCCCCAAGGAAGCACTCCTTCAGGATCAAATTAAACTAAAGAGGGTGGAGTGTCCATATCATTGCCAAGACACCAAAAGCTGGGACTTGGACGATACTTGGTTAAGGTTCGCGGGAATCGGGAACTTTGAAATTTATAGACTTGTGAGGGGGACGGAAATCCTTTATTATCAAAACAACTCTCAATTCCCTGTACTTCCTTACCATCTCCGTCGCCTTTAAAAAAAATCTACTCAAGTCCCTTCTGAAATGGCATCGCCAACCCCTGCCCCTGCTTGGGCGAATATGTCTGATGGAGATAAGGTCATCTATATGCTTCGATCAATGGACGAACTGCGAGAGCGAACCAATAATCTCCAAAATGATATTGGGGACGTCAAACACAATAATAAGACCTACACAGACTCACTCGAGGCCAAACTTACCACGAATCAGACAAAAATAGATGCGGATGTGGCTGGACTAGCCACCAATGTCAACAACCTAGTGGGAATGTTAGCCATTCTCCAAACTACTATCACGCGCATTGAAGCACAAATCAACACCACAGGTGGCTCAGGCGCTGTTCAAGTACTAGCTCCCACTGGTACAGTCCAACCACAACCAACAGCACCTGCTCCCTCTGGAGGGTCGACTGCAAAGGTGAAGATGGCTGCCCCTCAAAAGTTTGATGGCACAAAACGGGAAGACGCCATCTCATTCAGAATTGCATGTGCCCGATACATCAACACAAACATGAGTGGGCACTCAGCTGACCAAGTGGTCACCTTCATCACCTCTTATCTCAAAGGGTCAGCAGCTGAATGGGTTAATTCGTATGAAGAATTCGAAATTCTAAACCCTGGAACTGCGATCCCCTGGCTTCACGATGCCAATTTATTCTGGCAAGAATTTACTACCTGTTATGGGGACCTGAACTGCACTGAAAATAACCGCGACAAGTGGCAGAAGTTGAAACAATCCAAGATGGTTCAGGACTACCTCACCCTATTCAACTTATATTCCACAGGCCTCAACTACAACGATGCCGCCATGTGTGATCAGTTCTATGACAGTCTGTCGTCAGACGTAACAGATAGCATGGTGGCCCAAAACTATGACCCCCACACCAAAACCTTTGCCCAACTCACCCAGCAAGCCTTGGAAATTGACTGCCACCTCATCTCATTCGGTAGCAAACGAACGTCTCATGGGAGTAACAAGCCCAGCAGTAATGCCTTGTCCAGCAGGCCGACCAATAACCCCCAAAGCACTCCCCAAAAGGAGAAATTCAAAAGTGGGGAACGGATATATAAGATTAAGGACGGGAGAGCTGTAAAAGGCCAGATTGTGGCCATTGGGCCCAATGCGAAGGGTTTCACAGTCCCAACTGTCCGCTACAATGGCAGCAATGCCAATGTACAAGAATCCTTCAAGGACATAAAGAAGGATAATCATCCACCAGTGGCTCCCAAGGCAAAGGATCCAGATGCAATGGATCTAGATAGCGCCGGAAAAGGAAAGGGGACAAACACCTGCTATAACTGTGGAGGACGGGGTCATATCGCGGCCAAATGCCCATCAGCTAAGATGTCAGGATACAAGGCAGTGGTTGAGGAGGTAGAAACAACTGACGATGAGTCGGTAAAAGAATGAGCTCAAACCGTGCCAGGGGGGCGGTCTTGGGCACTATGTTACAAAATGCGCATAATGAAAATAAAAATATGGAAATGGAATGTATGTTGTTAGGAAACCAATCACAACTACAGTTTTTCTTTCATGCATTCCCTCTGCGCATAACCCCTGAACGAAAGTCTGCATATAACATGAAAAAATTCAATGGATGGGCCATGATTGACTCAGGGGCCACGTCAGTATTTATACATGAAGATTTGGTTAAACAATACCGTATTCCTACCGTTGCCCTAAAAACACCCAAGAAACTGAGGGTAATCGATGGAAGGGAGATAGACTCTGGGTCTGTGACCCACTACTGCACCTTTGAGCTGTGCATTCAAGAGCACCGAGAGATCCTCAGTGCCTATGTTGTGAACGTTGGCAAAAATGATTTAGTCCTGGGCATGTCATGGCTCAAATTCCACAACCCCAACATTGATTGGGATGAAAAAGACATGAAGTTCAACTCGCCAATATGCCTGAAGCATTGCATCACAAAACCCTTGCATGTGCGTGCAAATGAACCTAAGGAGCTTCAGCTGGACTCCCTAGACTCCCTCCCAACAAAATATAAAGAATTCCAGAAAATATTCGCTGAAGAAGACGACGTCCAACCACTACCACCCCATAGAAAGTGGGATATGGAAATAGATTTAAAACCAGATGCCAAGCCAAGGCATGGTCCCATATATAGCGTGGGTGTCAAGGAAGATGCAGAATTGCGCAAAACCTTGGATCGCCAACTGAAAGCAGGGCATATCAGACCCTCAAGGTCACCAATGGCATCTCCAGTAATATTCGTCAAAAAGAAGAATGGGAAGCTGCGCATGTGCATCAACTACCGGCGGCTAAACAAAATGACTGTCTCCAATGTGTACCCGCTCCCACACATCAACGATATTGTGGAAACTTTGCGTGGGGCAAAGATATTCACCAAGTTTGACCTAAAGTGGGGCTTCAACCTCATACGAATTCGGGAAGGAGACGAATGGAAGGCCGCTTTCAAGACCAAATACGGGCTGTATGAGCCCCTAGTCATGCAATTTGGTCAAAAGAATGCACCAGGAACCTTCATGGCCATGATCCAAGAGGAATTCCAGGACATCAAAGGCATTTACGTTGTAATTTACATGGACGACATATTAGTATTCTCAAAGAACCAGGAAGAACACGACAAACATGTCAGAGAAGTCCTGCGCCAGCTTCAAAAGGCTGGTCTATACTGCGCCCTGGAGAAATGCGTTTTTGACGTCACTGAAGTGGACTACCTAGGAATAGTAGTAACTCCCCAAGGGATTAAAGTAGACCCGGCCAAGGTTGAAAAGGCCGTTGAATGGCCAACCCCTACAAACCCAACTGAAGTCCTGGAAGGGTTGGGGTTTGCAAACTGGTTAAGGCACTTCATAAAAGACTTCTCAAAAATCACAAAATGTCTCTACGAACCTGTCAAGAAGGACACAAAGTGGGAATGGACAGAAGAAAGGGATCGGGCATGGAATTTGCTAAAGCAGAAATTGAAAGAAGCACCCCTCCTAATTCAGCCAGAACCCAGCAAACCATTTATCTTAGAAACAGACGCCTCAGGCTATGCCACAGGTGCTGTTTTATTGCAATATGGAGAAGACGGAATGCTTCACCCAATCTCCTACTATTCCAAAGCAATGGTCCCAGCAGAAAGAAACTATGATATTTACAACAAAGAAATGCTGGCGATTATAAAAGCCCTCAAACACTGGCGTCACCTACTAGAAGGAGCTGAACACCCGGTAAACATTGTTTGTGACCACAAGAATCTGGAATACTGGAAGACAAACCGGCCACTGAATGGCCGAGTCACACGATGGCATGAGTTCCTGTCCAGGTTTGAATTCAAGATTCTATACATCGAGGGGGCAAAGAATGGCCAGGCAGACATACTCTCTAGGCTGTCAAGGCACATCCCTAAAGAGGGGGGTGAGAGCCAAGCTCTGCTGGCACAAAACCAATTTTTGGAATTAAAATCTCTGCAGCTACAAGCAATCACACCAGACCATGACCTGGAACAACTCATTAGGGACGCTATCCCAGGGGACAAGCACCTGTCAAAGGTGCTAAAAGCCCTAGACGACAATGAAAAAGTCAAAAATTGGGAATGGGATGAAGGACTTTTATGATACAAGGGCAGAATCTATGTCCCAAACAACAAAGAACTTTGCAAGCTGATCATGGAAAGCCGTCATGACAACCCAGCTGCAGGACACCCAGGACAGTTCAGAACATACAAATTGTTAAACCGCAAATATACATGGTCATCAATGAGAAAATCAGTCAACGAATATGTCACACATTGTGAATCTTGTATAAGGAACAAGCACAGCAACCAGGTTCCCCCAGGGCTCCTAAACCCAATACCAGCACCAGAAAAACCTTGGGAAGAAATCACCTACGATCTGATCACAGGACTACCCCTGTCAGAAGGGTTCGACGCTATATTCACAGTAGTCGACAGACTAACAAAAATGGTCCACTTTATCCCATGTCAGTCAGAGGCCAGTGCCATGGACTGCGCAAACTTGTTCCTAACCTACGTATGGAAACTTCATGGACTACCACGGAAAACCATTTCAGACCGTGGCCCCAACTTTGCATCCAAATTCCTAAGGCACCTGTATAAACGGCTAGACATAAAACCCTCCTACTCTACAGCATATCACCCACAAACAGATGGCCAGTCAGAAAGGGCCAACCAAGTAGTAGAAGGGTACCTGAGACACTACGTATCAGACTGGCAGGACAACTGGGTCTCACTCTTACCTCTGGCCGAATTTGCCTACAACAATGGCGTCAATGCCTCAACTGGCAAAACACCGTTCTTTGCAAACTACGGTTTCCATCCAAGGCTGGCAGTCGGAGACAAGGAGGAACAGGAATTCCCTGTAGCAGATAATCATGCAGAATGGCTTCAAAAGGGCCATGATGAACTCAAGGCTGCTCTGAAACTAGCAAACCAGAGGACCAAAGAATACTATGATCAGAAACATCGGACCCCAGAAGTCATCAAGGTGGGAGACAAAGTCTGGCTCGACACCAAGAACATACGCACACAACAGGCCTCCAGGAAATTGGCCCACAAGAGAGTCGGACCATTCAAGGTGGTAGCACAACACGGCACTCATGCCTTCAAACTGGACTTGCCAGTAACCATGAAAATACATCCAGTATTTCATGTCTCGCTCCTGAATAAACATAAAGACGACCCCTATGGCTGTCAGGTTCCCCCACCACCACCTGTGGTAACTCCTGAAGGGGAAGAAGAGTTCGAAGTGGAACAGATCATAAAGTCACGATACAACAAAAGATCTAATGTTTTCGAATACTATGTCAAGTGGCTTGGCTATGACAAGCGACAATGGTTAACCTATGACGATCTGGTGAACGCACCAGAACTCATCGCCGACTATGTCAAGTCACATCCAAAGGCACCCCAGGACCCCTGTGCCTTGAAGGGGGGAAGTGTCACGAACTGACACGCATACATCCACTCTACAATATTTTCTCGATTTACTACATTTTATGAGATCATCTTCAAAACATACTTGCCTTTTATGGTATATCTGTGTCATGTGACTCAGGGAATGTTCCGGACCAGTAACCAAGATGTATTTCAACTCCAATGTGAAATTCCGCAGTTCCGCAGCTGCTTCTACTGCTTCTATCTCTTATCTGTCGTGACTCACTGTACAGACTTGTTTGTTATGATGTGGCTCATACTATGTATATAAACCAGGTCAAGTTCGCAGAGGACTCCTCAAGAACTTGACCTCTCATCGAATACAAGTTCTTTTATTTTTCTTACTATTTTCCTCGTTGCCTGACTTGTCATCATCAACACCTTACCTGAAGCCTAGCCATATTTCAGGGTGTCTAGGATGGGGTATAGATCATCTTCTCTGGACACCAGATAACTGGTCTGTTGCTATTTTTTCTGGTGCCTCTTGGTTCAAGTTGTTTGGGTTGGATGGGGCTCCAAAGTGTTGGCAGAAGTGTGGCCAAGCACTAGACCCACATTACACCAATAAGAAGGTGGCTAATTGTCATGGCCTAGACCACAAGCACAGATTTACTCTGATTTATTACAATTTTATTTATCTCTAGTTTTGGACAAGTCCTGTTTATTCAGATATATGTGTAGAATTATTGACTGAGTCATGTGACCTTGTTGTTGTTGACCATTGTTGATGTATTCCAGAATATTCTATTGACATGGCACCATCCCTTGTATCATACAATTTCATCTAGCTTCTCATTTCATATGTACAGCTTTCCCATGAATATATAAGGGAGAGTCTGAGAGCCTTAAGCCTCAGAACTCAACCTCCTGTTGAACTATCCCTTCTACCTGAGTTGGTCACCAAGCCACTTAGTTCTTGCCCAGTGCTCTTTAGCACAAGTGCACTTCTTACTTCCCTGCATGTTGTTGCATCACCTCCCCTCACTGCATGTCCACTCCTAGATGTTGTGGTTTGACCTTTGGCCATCATAGCCCATAGGTCTGCCTTCACCTCACCAGCATTAGGCTTTGTCATTCAGGTTGTCAGCTCTGACACTAATGGCAGGGACAGTGTCATGGCCTGGGGCTGTGTCACACAGTGTGGTGTTGGGCAAATTGAATCCATCACAGACTGGATGACATCTGCAGGATATGTCAAACTCCTAAATGAACAGTTACTCAGGTCCCTCAGTGACCATAATCTTGACCCTCAAGATGTTTTACTCCAGCATGACCAAGATAGGAAGCAGTGGACAAAACTAGTCCAAGACTTTCTTGAGTGGCATGGGATTGATTCTCTTCCATGGCCAGCTTGCAGCCCCAATATGAACATCATTGAGAATCTTTGGGATCATCTAGACTGGCAAGTGCATGCACAAGTGCCTAGACCCAGCAATGCCAAGGAGTTATGGCAATACCTACAAGAAGAGTGGTACAAGATTGATCAAAAATATATTGACCATCTATATGAGTCACTACCTACAAGAGTCCAGAAGATGGTTGATGTGAAGGGGGGGATTATTGAATATTAATATACTATTTTTATGCATACTGTGACTCAGAGATTTGGGTCCCTGTTTTCAAAAGTGGTGGTAGGCCACAAAAGATTTGCAGAGCAATTTTGGTGTGTTCATTTCACACGTCATTCATTCATGGCTGTTTTTTCTTGACAATCCAAATGTACAATCTATATGTATTTGTGCATTCAAATATATTTTTATTTTATTTTTACAGTTCCACATTTGTGAGCAGTGCTTGTTTGCAGAATGCTTGTCATGTGCCTGCAAACCTTTTGCAGCCTAGTGTACCATTTTTGCTGTGATAACCTTTTGCAAGTTTAGGGTTGTTTGAAGTAGCCTGAGATGAGAAATAGTCCCAGTGCCATAGTTTTGGGGGCATCATGAATGGTTCAGTGAGGCAACAGAGAGGGAGAAAGGCAGAGTGTAAGGTAAAGTGTAGGAAAGGACTATAATGCATCAGATAGCCACTCCAAGCCTTATATATGCACATGGGCAGAGCTCTAGATAATTCCAGCACATCAAGGCCACTTGTAGCTTGCTCAGCTATTAGTGATCTACCAGACACTGACTTTAGGTGTTTGGTCTCCATTTACATATGAGCTGACTAATCACAGCTGGTTTCACTAGTGCATGTGGCACTGTTTAGGAGTTAATCCCCTGTATATTGCTTACACCTCCTCACAGACATCCTGATTGAGATGAAAGTATGCTTGTTAGACTTCTCTCAGGGAGGCAAATCAAATGATATATATGTTCATGTTTTCCACTGGGATAGGGGTACCTGAATGATTGTGCACCCCCCTGAATATTTTTCTGGAATAAATGTGCATTGATCTTGTTCATTTTTCATCTCTTACAGACAGTATATATATTGATGGAATGCACTGAATTTTGCATGTTTAATGGTGTATTAAAATAATTCAAAATCAGGAGTCATGTACTTGTGCAGGAATGCCATATGCAGGAATGCAGGAGCTCCAGGACTCCACCCAGGACTCCAGCACCCCTGGGGCCATTGCTGCACCATCTCTGTCTCCTGCAGTGCCAGAATATGCTGGAATTTCATATGGATTTCCTACAAATTCCTGTGCATGGAGCCTGGCACAGCTCCCTTAGTTAATTACAAAAATTCAGAGCTTTCTAATCATGGGAACCTTGTAAAACAAGGGGGGAATGCACAACAGGAGCTGAAATCACACTACATCCCCCCCTACAGCATCACTGAGTGATTTCTAGCAGATTTCTATGAGTACATATTACTCAAAAGGCTTCAAAACCATATATCTCATCTCTACTTTATATCCAAACTATTCAAATTAAATGGGCACTCAGGTATTTGTCTGGGGAGACTATGTGCTGAATGCCTGTGCAGTATGTGTTAAAGGTCAGGGTATACTTTAATATCTAAAGCTTAAGCAAAAGTAGATATGTTAGTATACACTAATTGTACTCAATACTTCTTAGACTAGAGTAAGAAGGCTCAAAGTAGTTGCAATGCAATCAAGAAACACTCAAGGTAGTCATAATCTTTCACAGTGTAAACTGACTAATTTATAGGTATAAAGAGCAAGGCTACTAAGGTCAGGTTCCCTTAAATATCTTAAATGTAGTTCAGCCCTAGTTGCTTGGACTAACTGGTACTAATCTTAATTCTAGACTTAAGTGATAGCTTATTGGATAAATGGTGGGCTGCCTAATGCATGTACTTCCTCAGCTACAGGCACTTAGATTTCCTCTAATAGCTGGTACTTAATGTCACACTCAATCAGGCAATATTGTACACTTATATATCTCTGTATATAATATACAATGAATCAGGCAATATAACTAATATGGTACTTTATTCCTCAGTACTAGTTATATAAGAAATCACACACAGACAAGAGAGAAAAGAGAAAAAGAAGCCAATAGCCAGTCTGGGTCAAGTAGTAGGAGGTGGTCCAGAAGGGCCTCAGAGGAGGTCCTTTTATACCCTGAGGAGGGCATTCCAGAGCCAAATAGATACATACATGCCAGTGCAATCATCAAAAGAGGGTACTGCTATACTTGGGGTACACCCTAGCCCAGTATAGGATAAATGAGTAAAGACAGGGTGTGGACCAAAGGCATTGATGCATCTGAGGCCTGCTATTGGCTTGTAGATCATATTATCATAGTATATACATATAGAGAACAGAGGCTACATCTCAGCAAGTCATAAAGTGAGTCAGAGAAACTTCAAGATCAATTTAGAAGGCTCTCCTGACTCACTGGGGTCATTAGATCTTGATTGATGGTCCAGTAAGATCCTAATGATTGTCAGACCATTCTAGCACAAGGATCTGGTGGATAATGACAAACTTTAGGCAGGAGATAATGCCAAAGCTTAGCTATCAATAGAGCATAAGATCACATTGATAGCATAAGCAGTTGCCAAGACATGAACAGTGTGATGTTGTAATCAGAATTTCCTGATAGGAGGGAATATTGATCCCTCTGTATCTCACTGAGTTATCATGATATAATATGCATTGGAAAGAGAGAATTTTGTACTATTTAATGGGTTACAAGTAGTACAAATTCAGATGCATACAAACTCATTTAATTTCAAGAAAATTACAGAGGCATCACTTGAAGTTGGCAGAGCAGACTAAAATAAGAGGAAATGTTAGTAATCCTTAACAGGGGTTGCACTGACCCCTATTTCCCCAGATGCTGACCCAAAGTAAAGTAAAGAGATTGAGCAAAATCCTATGAGGTCAAAATGATGCAGGCACTTAAAAACCTCTATAACCAACATATGTCATTGGTAGCTGCCTTGGATGAATGTGAACTGCCATGCTGCACTAGACATTCAGCATACAGTCTCCCCCAGGCAGATGCCTCAGTGCACAGTTAATCTGCAGAGTCTGTATGTACATTATACATGTGATGTATGATTTTGAAGTATTTAGAGTAATATGTACTCATATAAATTTGCTAGAAACATCTCAGTAATGCTGTAGGGGGGAAAGTAGTTTGATTTCAGCCCCTGTTGGGCATTCCCCAATTGTTTCACTAGGTTCCCATGATCAGAAAGCTCTGGATTTTTGTATTTAAGCTACTGAAACATGTACACTGCACAGCAAAATGATTGCAGCATGTGATGGAAAATCAATTGTTCTTGACTCCAGAGATGGTTACTACATTTTGTGTACATACATCAGTGTGATTCAAGAGAGCAGTACAATAGATGTGTAAAACAAAAACAACAAGCAAAATTGATAATTTGGATGACAAGAAATAAAAGAAATAAGGTTGGGTTTGCTGCAATCATTTTGTGTGATGTAAGCAAGTCATCCTGACATTCAAAAAAGTGACAAAGGTACTCACATTCAAGCATACTGTTCAGTACTTAGTGTGCCCACCTTTCACCTTCACCAGTGCTGCAACACGGCTGTCATGGCCTAGACCATGAGCATGATTTTATTATGAATTTTCTATATTTTATAACTTCCTTTTTATGATGTTTTGGACAAGTCCCGTTTATTCAGATATATGTGGTTTATTTACCTTCATGTCATGTGACCTTGTTGTTGTTGACTCAATGTTTGGTGTTACCGGAATGTTCTGTAGTGACGTGGCACTGTTAGCTTCTTATTGGTCCTGGTATTTGATTTGTACTGCCTCGGCCATGAATATATAAGGGAGAGTCTGAGAGCCTTAAGCCTCAGAACTCGACCTCCTGTCGTATCCTCTCTACTACCTGTGTGACTTACCTGTCCATAGTCCCTGCCCAGTCCTCTTAAGGACAAGCGCACTTACTACCCTACCTCCTTGCGTCTTATCGCACCCTCACTGCACGTCCCACCTTAGACGTTGTCAGTAAAGCCTCTGGCATTGCTGCCCATAGGCTTGTCGTCACCACTTAGGTGTTTGACATTACCGTTCAGGTCGTAGCTCTGACAATGGCAGGGCATTGACTTATAGAGATTGCATATATATTGAGCAGGAATTTTGTACCATTGCTGCTCCAGAGCCTCCCACAGCTCCCAGTGATTTGTTGGCTGGGGCTGTTCAGTGTGAACAGTGGTGTCAAGATAAGACCAAATGTGCTTGATTGGGTTCATATCTGGGCTGTTTGATGGCCAGGGAAGAACCCTGAGTCAACAATCAAGGAGCCACTTTTTGGTCACTTGAGCCATATGCTTTGGATCGTTGTCTTGCTGGAAGATTACTGATGAAGGACAAATGCAGGATTTGAGCAGGGGGTGGAAGAATTCAGTGGAAAGGATTTTGGTGTATTTGATTGCCATAAGTGTGCCATCTATAAGGTGCAATTGACCAACACCCTCCACTGTAATATACCCCCAAACCATAACATGACCACTGCTGTGTTGGACAACTTGCTTCATATGTTCTGGCTTCACTGGGTCACCAACCTTCTTATAGTAGATACCTGGCCCTCCAACCCCAAAAACAAAGAACTTGGACTCATCCAAAAAACAGATTTTAGACCAGTCTACCTCATCCCATGTCAAATGCAACTGCCCCCAGTGCAGCTGCCTCAAATGCTTCTTGTGATTGAGGAATGGAACCCTACATTGATGATAGACATGAAAACCAAGCTTGTTTAGTCACCATCAGAGTGTATCAGTGCTAACATGGGGGAAAAAGTTGCGTTTAAGATCAGCTGCAGTCTTGACAACACCATGAGACATCAGCAACACAGCCCAGCAGCCCTCAGATTCATCTAGTTTATGTGGACAGCCAGTACTTTTCTTTGGTGTAAAGATATTATCACCATGTAAACAGATTTGACCAACAGTAGTGTTGTGTACCCCACTCAGCCTGTTAGCCACAGCATGGTCAGTCAGACCTTTCTGCTTCAGGAGGATTATATGAGCACACTTCAAGGGTGATATAGTGGCCACCATAGCATCAAAAAATCAGGTAAATTAGCTCTAGAAAAGAAAAAAACAGTTGTGGTGAACCATGGGTGGTTCAGGTTGCTTACATCATGCAAAATGATTGCAGCAAACCCAACCTTATTCCTTTTATTTCTTTTCATCCAACTTATTGATTTCACTTGTTGTTTTTGCTTTACATGTCTATTGTACTGCTCTCTCAAATCACACTGATGTATGTACACAAAATGTAGTAACTGTCTCTGGAGTCAAGAACAATTGATTTTCTGTCACATGCTGCAATCATTTTGCTGTGCAGTGTATATAGCCAGCACATACAAGGGAGCAACTTTTGGATGGCTAGATTCCTTAGCGTCTCTGGCAGATTTCAGGGGTAATGACCCCTGAGACATTGTATCCCCATTTCTGAGGCAGAGTAATTTTATTATACAATGATATGTACATATTCTGAGAGCTGGAATTCTTCTCTATCTTATGGTATAGCTTGCATGAGAATGTGGTGGGTTCTCAGGTTGGCCATTTTTCCTGTTATGACATAGTTGCACATGGTAAAGTATTTTGCCTTGCAATTCACTCAAATCAAAAGCTAGAAATACACAAAAACATTGTTGGAAAGCACTGGAATATGCAGGAAAAATGAGCACTTAAACACCAGAATCCACCAGAATTCTGCCTGGATTTTGGTGCATTTTATCAGTTCCTGCTCTGATTCCCACTCCTGCAATGCCAAAAATGCAGGAGCAGGAGCTGAAAAATTGTTGAAATTTCAGCATGCCAGAGTTTGGTGTCACATGCTTACACCATTGTAGTCAGTGTCAGTTTCACTCCCCATCATCCATCTAAACTCCTCTTGGCCTTGTTCACTGTCCATCCAACCTCCTGTGCCATCTCAACATCTCTCAATGCCACCAAGTCCTTTGGCACTTAATGTACCTTGCCTCAAGTCTAACAAAGTACACCTTTGAACTCCCCTGTGTGCCATTGCAACCACCCTCTTTGCCACATGTCCCCCTCTAGATGTTGCAGTCTTGATCCTCAGCCCCTTAGCCCTTGGATCCACCCTTGCCTCACAAGGATTGGGTCTTATTGTGTTCAGGACATTGGCTCTGACAGAGCCCAACACCTCAAGCTCAATGCTCCAATATCCTTTGCTTTTTTTCTAACCAAGCAATTATTTTCATGTGGAAACACAAGTAGAACAAACCAACAGCTGTCCTCAACAGTTTGGCCCAAGGCTGTAGGTTGCTACTTTTGCTTCTAAATTACACAAGTATAACCATACCAAGTTACATTGCTTGCATTTGAGTAACAACTGCCCCAGGAGTGGATGGCTGCTTGCATAAAATGACAGCATAGATTACACAACCAGATGCTTGTTGTAATTTGCCAGATCGGGATATATGATTCCAGTGGCTACGAATGGTCATGTGACCGCTCTGTCATAACCGCATCGGGTGACCGGATGCATCACGAAATTTCCGACTCTATCACCGTCACTGATTGTTCAACACCTGAGCACTAGCAGTAGTCATGGGTAAGTGAAATATATACAATGCGATCCAGAACTTACATTTCTTTGTAGCGCCGAAGAAACAGAAACAAAAGATGGCGTTGGGAGACTTTTTGGCCGATGAGAGTAGGTGCAGTATGCCCTAGACTTGTCTGAACAGCTGCTCATTCGCACTTTTCTATGTGCAGACTTCGGATCATGGGCAGATGAGATGGACAGCCTCCCAACTGCTCGTAAGTGGCTTGCAATGCCCATTTCCAGCACGAGGCTGACATCAAGCTATCTGCAGCGGCGGCTAGGGCACCCGATGAGAATCCATCCGACAGCAGGTTCAGCCGGGGTGGAGGCGGTTATGGGGACCGCGACTTTTCTTCTCGTCCAGGTAGGCTTACACCTTGATCTGTTTCCTCCAGACAACCCACCGAACTCGCGCTGATTTTCAGATCGCGGCCCGAGTGGCCCTCCGAGAGAAGATCTTCCATTGCCTACCGCGCCACCTTACACCGTGTTTGTTGGCAACCTTGCGTTCGATCTTGTCGAGGACGACTTGGCTGGGTTCTTTGCTCCCGAATCCGTAAGTTTAACTGAGACACTAGTGGTTTACCCCCTAACTGGCCCCCCGCTAGTTGAAATCAGTGAAAATTATTCGTGACCGAGATGATAAACCAAAAGGTTTTGGATACGTCGAATTTGATACGCTGGCCGGACTCAAGAATGGCCTTGCAAAATCGAACAGCTCACTGAAATCCCGTACTGTGAGAGTAAGCGTTGCTGAACCGCGTGAGTCTCTCCGTATGCGTGAAGCATTTGCCACCTCTCACATACCCTCAACCAGCCAAAGAGCGAGAGCAAAGGTCAGGGTTTGGATCTATGGGCGACGACGTATCCAATTGGCGTCGAGATGGCCCACCCGCAACGGTTGGAGGCGGTCGCTCGCGCTTTGATGATCGCCCACCACGGGAGCCAGCCGAGCCTTCAGTAGCTGAATCTGTCTCGGACTGGCGCTCGAACCGACCGCCGCGCCAGACACCCGCACCGGAAGAGCCCCCGCGCCGGAGTGGATCTGGCTTCCGCGATGGGCCCCCGCGGGGGTCTGAGATGACGTGGGAACGCAAGGGGACGCTGGCTGACCATGCCACGCAGGCTGATCGGCCTGGAGCGTTCCGGAGGGGGTCGGGTTTCAACACGCCCTCAGGGGACCGAGATGGCGCGCCTCTGAGCGCCGCCGAGACGGACGAGGTTTGGGCCCGTGGGCCGCCTCGTGTGCCGGCTCAATCGGAGGAACAGCACCCTAGGCGAGGAGCGTTTGGTGGACGGGGTGGAGAAGGGCCGCATCTTGGGACTTCTGGTGTGCCCGACAGTGGCGATTGGCGCTCGCAGATGAAAAGCCCAGCCGTGCGGCAAGGGAGTACAGACAAGAGTCGTAGGTCTCAATTACCTTTGGCATTGCGCGAATGCGCCCTAACTGAATGGTCGATAGCTACGACTTCCCAGCCAACGACCCCACAGGGGAATAGAAAGCGGCTAGAACTCCTTCCTCGTTCACAAACTGGGTCTAATGTGGCATCGCCTCTCTCTTCTCCCCGGATGAACGCGGCACCCGCAGCGAAGCCCAATCCATTTGGTGCTGCCAAGTACGTCACGATCAGATATCTTCGCTCTATCCAAATTTAACTTCCTACCATCAGGCCTATCGACGTATCTGCCAAAGATCGTGAAATAGATGAAAAACTAGAAAGGGAACGCGAGTCGCGGCAGCAAAACAAGTCCACCGGGGGTCTGTTTGGCAGCGCACGACCGATGCCAATGTCGCGCCAAGGCTCCGCCTCGGGCGGACCCAGCAGCCGAACACAGTCTGCGCCTCGAGACGGTTCACCGGCCGAGGGTGACAAGGAAACGGCTGCGGCACGAGTGGCCAACAAGTTTGATGCCAAGGCTGCGCAGGTTCGTGCCCAGACTAGCTTTGCGGCTGCCGCAGGCAAAAAAGAGGACCCGAATGCTGGCGTGAAGGAAGTTACCGACAAGATCTCCGAGGTCACTGTCTGAGCGGACAACATGATCGCCTCGACCGAACGGCCTTGGTTCGCGCATCACAAATATTTTGGTCTAGTGTTGGATTTCATTTCTTTCATTTCTTTGAAGAGATACAGATTATATTGTATTGGATCTACGGTCAACCCCTGATCTGCTCTTCCTTTACCCCTTGTGCTTTGAGTTTGTATATGTATACGTGTACAGTGTGAATGGAAACAACGTGCACAATTTTTTGATCGCGTGGATGGGTGATTGAGTTAGATGAGATCATACAAGATGGGATGCACGGGGATAGGGGGCTGATGTGCGAGGCGTGCTAAAGGGCATTCGGGGGAATAAAAGGGGCGATCGTGTGTGTGTGAAGGGAAGGAAGGAGGGTAGGTATGATGGATTAATTAAGAAGGTGAAGGTGCGATGTCTGAATGGATAGGGCGAAAAGGAAATAGAGTAGAGACGTAAGGAACTTTTTTAAGTTACGGAAGGTGACTAGCCATTCATGGTCTCATGGTCGGATCCGAGCATGGTCCCTTGCTGGCCGTTCTCACAGCCCAGGCAAGAGGGGAACGTGAGAGAGGACTTGCTCCGGACAAACAGAATAGCAGTAGAGTGATCTTGTGACACGACAGCATCCTTGGCGTCTCCCCCCCGTGGGGTGATTCATCTCCTATTCTCAGTTTGGCTCGTGGTAAGGAATCTGACCGGGTTTCTTGATAGATTGGCCCTGGTAGAAATTAAGATTTTGCTAGTGTACATATGGATTATTCGATACGGTCTGCGAGAGACGGTGGCCGGTTGTCGGTCTCGCGATACTTCATCTGCCCCCGACCTACAGCCGTCCATGAGTGAGGGAACGAATCGGGTGGGTAGGTAAACGTACCTTTGTACCTAATCCCATCGCTCTCTTTCGCCCTCTCCAGCCGCCTCTTTCGCTCCTCAGCCTCAGCCCGCCTCCTCGCCTCGATCCGCTCGTTTTCCTCTCTTTCGAGTCGGGCGTCGTACTCTTCCTCCGTTTCCAGCGTCGGTCCCCCAAAATCTTTTCGTTCTAGTCCATCGTCGGCCGGGCGAGACTTGCGCTTTTTGGATTTGGGGGACTCGGATCGGTGTTTGGATTTTTTATGCTTTTTGGATTTGGATTTACGCCGCGGGCGGTCTGGTTCGGAGCCGGACTCGGACTCGGACGAAGGTGTTGGGGAGCGAGATTCCGGGCCTGATCGACCATTTGAACAATTGTACAGAGATGTAGACACCGAGAGAAACGAGACCACATACTGGGCGAGCGCGGCTTGGCTTTGGGCGGGGCCTTGCGCAGTTCGAGTTCCCCACAGGACGCGATGACGACCGGTTTGAGCGGGCGAGATTTTTCGTCTACTGGCAGTTTGGATATGTGGACGACAATGTCCAGACCCGAAACGACTCGTCCTGTTGGGCCGATATCGGGGTTAGCCAGGACGAATGGTGGAAAGAAGTCAACGTGGGGCGCGCACCGAATACTACGTGTTTGCCGTTGAGATGCGGGCATGGTCGAACGGTGATGAAAAACTGGGATGAATTGGTATTCGGGCCGCGGTTGGCCATGACGAGGAGTCTGCATGGCTATTTAGCTGGGGGGGAAGGCGGAAAAGCGGAAAAGCGGAAGACGGACCCCTCGGCATCGACGTCGCGTTCAAAGCTCTCGTCTTCAAAGGGATGGCCGTAGATCGACTCTCCACCGGTTCCGTTGCGTTTGGTAAAGTCTGAGAGACGAGTGAATAGGGCGGGAGAGAGGACAGAGAGAACTAGGGACCGACCTCCGCCTTGGATCATAAAGTTGTCGATCGAGCGGTGGATGATGCATCCCTTGTAATACAGTGGGACTTGAGAAACCTGCGAGAGACCCTTTTCACCTGTCGCGAGCGCGCGAAAACTAGTTCAAGTTAGACCGGGCGGAAACGAGGCCGCAGCAACGCACTTTTCGACTGTTTTTGGAACCTCGTCGCGAAAGAGTTCAAAGACGATCCTGGGGCGGATGAGCGCGGGTCACAGGACAGCGGAGAGACGGACCTTCCGAGCGGCTGACCGTCGGCCTCGACGTTGAAGAACACCCTCGGGTTGACCATCGTGGTGGGCCGGATCAGGATTGCCGCGCGACGGACGCGTGGGTGGGACCGCTGTCTTGGGCCCTGAGCCTGGACTGCGTTTAATTATCCCCATGTGCCGAGAGTCAATCGCCTTCCCCCGGCTTGCCATCCCATCATGCGCACGTACAGCGTCATCGTCCTGGGAGGTGTGTCCGACGTGTGTCCGTGTCCTGTCCGCCGCTGACCAGACCCCAGCGGGAGGTGTCGGCAAGAGCTCCCTCACGCTCCGCCTCGTCCAGGGTGTGTTTTTCGACGGCTACGACCCCACGATCGAGGGTGAGTAAGGCGAGCTCGGCGCGGACCCGGCTGACGGCGCGCGCAGATGTGTACACCAAGGCGATCCGGGTCGACAACGAGCTGTGTTCGGTGCGTGCTGCTGAATGACCTGTGCGCGTCGGACTGACCGCTGTCCAGCTCGAGATCATGGACACGGCGGGGGCGGAGCAGTTTACGGCGATGAACGAGTACTATCTCAAGGTGGGCTCGCCGGCGGGTATGACGTGACACGAGTGACTGACCTGCACCTAGGATGCGCGCGGGTTCATTCTCGTGTTTAGGTGAGCCCCACATCTCGTCATGCTCCACCCTGTGCGCTCATCTGTTCCCCCAGCCTCACCCAGGCGGCGAGCGTGCGCGAAGTCGAAAACATCCGGACGCAGATCCGGCGCGTCAAGGGCCACAACGCCCACCTCGTCCCCATGGTCCTCGTCGGCACCAAGGCCGACCTCAACACCGACCGCGAGGTCAGCCGCGAGCAGATGCAGACCCTCGCCGACCGCTGGCAGGTCCCCTACTACGAAACCTCCGCCCGGCGTGGCTGGGGCGTCGAGGCCGTCTTCGAGGACATCGTCCGGCAGATGCGCGCCAGCGGAATGGCGTCCGCCCCCGCCAGCTCGACCCCGTCGCGCCGCGGCATTCTGCACAGCAGGTCGGGCAACAGAGACAAGTGTGTCCTCATGTGAACGCATGCTCGGTGGCGCGTTATACCCCCTCTCCTGCTATGCCCCTCTCATCATACCATCCAAAACCAGGCGGACTTTTTTCCACTATTTCCACTGTTTCTCGACTGTACCACCATGATTGCCCTGTACCATCTACGTTCGATAGAGATCTGCTGTATGTTGTCCCAATTCCAGGACTCGTTCGTTTACCGTATATGGTTCGCGCCTCCGTCGCGAATTTGCAAAGAGTGTCAGGGGGGGCGGCTGACATCAGCACGCGCTAAGGTGTTTGCGGAAGGTCCGTCGCTCCTCTTCTCTTTGCTTCACCACCACCAAGGTCTCTCCCCCCTTGACCTCTCTGCCGACCAGCACAGTCTCACAGGTGAGCTGACCCACCCCTATATCCAATCGACGCAAGTCTGACCTGCGTAGGAAATAGCCATTGTAGAACAATGTCTCGGGTTGGTTCTCTCATCTCCCCCTTTTTTCATTCTTTTTTTTTCCGACTTCTGATGTGCGGTCGTTGCCACTCTGTAGGCCCAGCTGTATCGCGAGTACAAGCTCGTTGTTGTCGGTGGAGGAGGTAAGCAATTCCGCTCTCGAATTCCCACCCCGCACTCGCGCGGCCGCTTTTTCTGTTCCTAACATGCCCTTTTTTTTTCTCTCGCTTGCAGGTGTCGGCAAGTCCGCACTCACAATCCAGTTCATTCAATCCCACTTTGTGGACGAGTACGATCCGACCATTGAAGGTATGCTCAACAACGCTCATCAGTCCAATCGAGGGCCCTAACTCAGCCACTCTGTCCAGATTCGTACCGCAAGCAGTGTGTGATTGATGAGGAAGTGGCACTGTTGGACGTCCTTGATACGGCCGGACAGGAGGAATATGGGCAAGTCTGTTCCATTTGTGGCCTATTACTCTTGCTGACAGGTATAATGAAACAATAGAGCCATGCGTGAGCAGTACATGCGCACGGGCGAGGGTTTCCTTCTTGTCTACTCGATCACCTCGCGCAACTCGTTTGAGGAAATTAGCACATTCCACCAACAAATCTTGCGTGTCAAGGACAGGGACTCGTTCCCCATGATTGTGGTTGCCAACAAGTGTGACTTGGAGTTTGAGCGTCAGGTCGGCATGAACGGTGTGTGGTTTCCTGTTCCTCGGACTTGCAGCGGCTGACGTTTCGGACAGAGGGCCGCGACCTTGCGAAGCACTTTGGCACCAAGTTCATCGAGACAAGCGCTAAGCAACGGATCAACGTTGACGAGGCGTTCAGCAATCTTGTCCGCGAGATTCGCCGATACAACAAGGTACGCTGTCCCTCGCTTCTGGCTCATGAAGCCCTGGGCTAATATTAATTGCGCCCCGTCCAGGACTCCGTAACCCGACCTGGCAACACTAGCAGTGCTCAGCCAATGAAGCAAGAAGATGAGAAGCAGGACGCAGGATGCTGCGGTGGATGTGTCCTCGTTTAGAGCGTTTGCTCGCTTCTTGCTTTCGTGGCTTTCTCCGGATCGGCCTTTTTCTTTCTTGTACTGTTATCTTACGGTTCTTGTCAGCCCCCTTGTTCTATCGTTTTTTTTTCTTCTTGTTTAGCTTCCTCCGTAAAGTCAAACCCAAACCCAATCAACATATCGTTCTTGTTTCTTTGTTGTTCGTTCTCGGTAGTCGATGGTGAAATATGATTATCTCGTCGCTCGTTATCATAGTTCATGTGAATCTCGAGGGCGTTAGTGACGTAGGATGTGCGAGCTTGGTGAAGATAGGGGTCGACCTAAGAGGACACGGGATGTGAATTTGCAAAGATAGGGGCTGATTGTATTGGGATGAAACCCCAGAACGCTAAAGGAAAAGCAAAAAAGTGATAAACAAAATAGAAAGTCCACATCCCGAGGAAGGGTTGTTCCGAAAAATTCGTATGCGACGTTAGCGAGGCAGACCCACGGTCAACTCTAGTAAAAGGCGAGGGTTGAATGCGTTATGTGTTCACCTCCGTCGCTGAATTCTACATAGCTTCTGGGGTGCTGGTGGATGGCCAAAATAATTGATTCCGGCTTTGTGGGTTTGGGGCGCTTATGGTTGTGGTCATGCTGATTCAGTTGGTCTGTCTTTGACCGTCATTGGTACGTCAATTCACTTGGTCTAGTCAGGGGCTCTGTTTTATCTAGTTCACCAGCGCAGACCGGATTGAACTGAACCATCATGTCTGGCCCATGGGTTCAAGCTTTGAACCGCACGGCGCAGGTCTTGCGGGATAATACCGTCAAAAGTACATCCATTCCCTCTCGTTTTTGTTTTCGCTCTCACACGTCTCGCAAGTCATCCGCATGGAAGGTATAAATCCCAACACAAGCGCGCGGACTCTGTTCAGCTTTCGTACACCTGAAGATGTGAAGCAGTATGCCGTCGGGAGCGATGGCGATCTAGGAGGGAACACCACGGCGCGACTGGATCATCATCTGGACGGATACGCGCGGTTTTGGGGAGAGATGCGGCTGGACGTTAAGGCTGGCTTGGAGGGCAAGCTTAGGCCTGGCTATGCTGGGTTTAGAAACAAGGTGAGTGTGTGCATGGGTGTGTGATGGAATTGAACAAAGAGGGAGGAACGAGGTTGATTTTGGGCGCATGTAGTCTCGTCCGACGTTGTTTGGGCAGGTCTATGACGACTTGTCGTTGCACAAGTATCTAGCTCTACGCGTCCGTGCTGCTGGAGATCCGCCTACTCGAAACTCGTACTTTGTCAACATTCAGACGGACGGGCCTGTCCAGACGGATCTATGGCAGCACAGGCTGTACTTTGAAAAAGATGAAGAATGGGAGGATATTCTTGTACGTGGCCATCTGTGTCCTTGGATTTATAGACTTATCCTTTGGGGTTTGGTAAAGATTCCAATTTCAAACTTTGTCTTGACAAACCAGGGAGATTTGGTTAAGCACCAGGTCAAGATGATGAGTGAAAAAGTTCGGACGATCGGGATTTCGATTCTGGGAGGCAAGTCTGGGACTCAGGGAAAGTACGAGCTCGGTATTGAATCTATTCGAGCCGTGAACGAGGTAGGTATTGTATTGGCCAAGGAATTGTTTGGGGCTTACTTGGGTTGTTTAGGAATCGGAGTCTCCAGATGATATCACAGCTTCGAATTAGGCTATGACTCTGTTTGATACATTTAGCATAGAGCTTTGTATCATACAGCTGTGGTATTGTCTATCTAAAAAGTACAACAGTAATCCCCTCAACCATCCCATTAAACAAGAATAGAAGTCGGCAATAGTCATCCTCTTATGATCTTTTGCTAGGTTTTGTAACCGACTTGCCGCTATTAAAGAAGCTCTCGATGCCCCCTTTTGCCTTCGATTGTTTGTCTTTGCTCTTGCCTTTGCTCCTTGGAGCGACGGTCGGTGTTGGCGTTCCGCTCCTTGAAGATGCTAGGCCTTCGCTCTGCTCGCTCGAGCCTGTGTTGCTGCGTTTGGCATAAGGAGGGGGTGATATCTCCACAATATCCGAATCACTATCTTCGATCACTTCGACAACTTTGCGTTTGACTGAGCCAAAAAAGTCGTGCTTGGACTTGGACTTGGGGGGATCCGTCATTCCTACACTAGGTGACGCTGTTCGCCTTCGAGTGTTGGTACCAGAGCCTGAGCTTGCAATATCTAGTCTTTTCGAAGTGGCAATAGCAGTGTCGCTCTCTGACTTTTTAGCCGAAGACAACGCTCCTTTTGCACCCAAGAATCCTGCGATCCCTTGTTGGCCTGTCTCGAGTGCCTCTAGACCACCAAAGCCAAGACTGATATTGAATACCCCAGGATTGATGTGGCTTGAACCTGGAAAGAGAATCTTCCACAGTCGTTCGGCAGGAGCAACGATAGTCGCCGCGCTGAATGAGCGGACAAAGGGGAACGGGACCTGCTTGGACTTTGGGGCACTACCACCTGCAGCGTCCAAATTTGACATAAGCTTACAAAAGACACGCGAGTGCGCTAGTGCGCACCTTGTCTTGCATGAAGAACCAGCGTCTTTGGCCAGACTGTGCTATTGATTTTACGTGAGTCTGTGAGACGTACTGTAAGCTCTGCGGCTAGAACGGCAAGCCAATGTTGCGCTTGTTCAAATGTTGTGATCGCTGGGCGTACGTTCTTGGATGCTGCCATCGACTTGAGTGCGGTCCTCTCCTTGACTATTGAAGTGAATGTACAGATTGAGTCTATCATAACCAAGGGGGTCTGGTCAGCCGTACCTTCGCTATGGTCTATTCCCTACAACACAAAATTAAAGTTATGAAGACAGATGCGACAGAGAAGAAAGGGCTTTGGCTCACTCGAAGTATATTCCATACCCAGATTGACTCTTCCCCACATTGTCTCTGCATGTCCTCTATGGGGAAAGAGTATAAACCCAGGACATCAATCCTATTCGGCTATCTGACATACCAAGGTCTATTTCTTTCATCCCTGCGACAGTAGTTGCCCCAAATTGAGCCGCCATAGCGTTTCCGAGCTTGCCCCCGAGAAATCTAATCTAATCCATTGATGCAAGTAGCTTAGGAATGGTTTACGGTCGGAATGAACGACGATAACGTACTTTCTGAAACGGCATAGGTCCAAGGTAACCCGGTATCGCAACATTCCGCAAGGCAGTCTGCGCCATTGGCTTACGGTAGGATGCTGAAAGCTGTTATCGCGTAAGTGGATTTTATAGGTCGATAGATGCCTTGGTATACCTTGGCGAGCATCTTGTTTCTTGCAATCCCCTATATCTGACATCTGTATCACAATAGCTAGCATAAAAACATAACCAAACTCACCGCAGAAAGGGTGTATCCTAATTTCTCATATGTCACTTTTCGAGTACTTCGCATCAGTTCAGCTCCAATCGAGAGTGCTACGTCATGCCAAGTGGGAGGAGCATCACTTCCAGGCTCTAGCTCTAGTTCTTGTCCGTCCGGGGGCAACGGCTCGCAGACTCGTTGGGGTGTTGACGATCCTGAAGCGAGAGCCCCATCGATTGCTCCTGGAGAAGAGGGTTGATCCGTGTCTAGAGTGGGCGTACCAACTCTAGAAGCCGTCGCTTCGCTCTTGGGGGATTCTGATGGTGCTGGAACAACGTTGGTCTCTAGCGCTGCCCAATCAATGCGTCCAGGAGGGGGTGGAAGTGGTGTGTCTAGATCAAATGGACCAGGTGGGAGCTGGAGTTCAGGGTAGCGCTCGAGCATTAGCGCACGGACGGGGTCTGTGTAGTCAATAAATACTTCTGCGAGGTCAGTATCTGGTGTTCCAATGGTACTACTGTGTGAGCACACCTTCATCAATGGATGCCTTCTCTGTTCTAACGGTCAGACCATGCAAAATGTTATGCGCCAGCCCAGGGACCCACCGATTTCTGCCCCAGGCGGCAGCATTTCTTGAAAGAGCTTGAAGATCCTAGCACTTTCACGGCGATAATGGTCCAATGATACCTGTATCAATTCTATCAGATGTCAACCCTACACATTTTTGGCATCACACAAACTTTGTGTGTCAACGGGCTCGGATCATCCCAATAATGTGGCTCGCTATCGCCCTCCTTGTAGGTTGCAACATGCACGGCCATGAGGTTAGGACATTTTTTCTTTGCCTCAGCTACCTGAACTCCGATCAGCTTCGCTCACCGAACTAGAAGAGCGACCTACCGACTCGTGTCGGGTTATCCCGAACTTGCGCGCTGGATAGTTTACGGCAATCTAAGCCATAGAAATAGGATCTGCATCAATAGGCTATAGAAAGCAAGGCTCCCACGTACAAGGCTTGTCCACTGTTGCACCACCAACGGCTGTTCCGGGTCTATATTTAGCCTGACGCGTTCGCACCTTAGTGTCTAGTTTAAGTATGGGTATAGTTGATCGGATTGGAACGCGAGATACACACGCAGCATAGAACGCGTCACTATCACATAGTGCAATCACGCGACTAACACAAACCGAGCCATGAGCTGGCAGCACGCATGTTTTGTGCCAACCCCATGGCTACTCACAGTGGGTTACTGGTGGGCATCCTGAAATTAATCCTTGTACAAGTTATACGAACAAAACATGCTCACTGAACACCGAGACTTTGGGAATGCAAGTGCCTGTAGGTGAGTGTCGGAAACAGGTCGCCATCGCTGGTGATGTTCATTCGGCCCTTGCCTTTCAGCGTATGCTTGGGGCGTGTCGGCGAGTTTGGTGCCATACTGCCCGGGGCTATCGGTCGTCGCCACGAGTGACTCGCGACTCGACTGATGGTCAGCGCTTGAGAGCGAACTTCACAGTCAGCTGACGCTTTCTCACACATCCCAGAGCACACCCACGTGACAGTAAACAAACATGGCTCGGTCATTAACCATGGGCGATGCCATTCGATACCAGCTAGTGCGGTGACACCATTGTCTTGTGAGTTTTAAGCCAAAAAGAACGCGCGTGCTTGGAGTTGTACATCGCTGCTCATCCCGGTCTCAATCACTTGACTTCCCTCAGTCTTGTATGTCCTGGCGAAATCGGCACTTTCTCGTGAGCCCTGCTGATATCGACCGAAGGCGAGCAGCGTCTCGTAACAAAGAGTAAGATATCCCAGGCAGCTCACCTATATTCGACCCCCCCCCCTTTATTTATTACACCATCCCACGTGTTCGACCAAGCACAAGTGGCCCTTACCTGCTGTGGGATGGTTTGAGCACCAAAGGGTAGCCAAGGCAGCTAGAGTTGAGTGGCCTTTCAAGAACCTAGAGTCTAGCATGGGACAGCTCCGTCGCTGGTGCGCGGTTCCGCTTGTTCAGGCGCCATGGTGCAGATAGCTCTCTCTCGCTCTGCAATTCCGTCGATCTACCTTCCCGTACACCGAGTGATGCTTGAAAAGAGTACGTCTAATAGCAAAAGAAAGCAGCAAATAGGCTCAGTGGCACAGTGAGGCTATAGCCAACAAAGCTCGATTTGCAGATCGATTTGTATACTAACACCGAATCTTTCAACTATCCACGACTGGGGAGGTGCCTATGAAGGAACGATTAGTATTACAATTTACTCAGATATAACGAGCTCTCTTCTCAGCCTCTTCCATTTTAAGCCTTTTCCCTTCAAAAGCATCTCGTAGCCTTCCTCTGGGCACTATATTCCATATTCCGTGGTGTCGAATTCATCATCGGGGACTCGCCCATATATGCCAGGGGTAAAGTCCTTACGAGATGTTAACCTTAGAATAAAGCTATCTTGTGAATAGCTATGGCAGTGCGATTAAAACACGTATCCACCACTAGCATGAGGAGAGAACATAGAGTCGCAAATCAACCACATGTCTAACCAAATATATGTGGGTGTATTAGGAACCATGATTAGGAACAACGGAGCGAAAAAGACAAAGTGGGGGGCATTCATATCACAAAGCAATCCGAAACGGTCCATTTAAGTTTGCTATAGCGCAGGTCCTTTGGAGTTGTCCAAAGTCCGTCAGAGTCAACAAAGGTCCATCTGCCCAGCCGGGCAAGAGTCCACAAAACGAAAATCAAGACCCAGAAGCGGGTGAGACGGTCACGCGCTCACTCCTAACTACCTTAAGTCCATCCCGCTCCGAGCCGGTAAGAGCCGGTGTCATGGGGAACCATAAGATCTGATATTGATCTTTTTTCCTATATGCATATTTTAATATAAATCGTATATGTTGATTTGGCACTGATCTAGGACATACCCAAGTTGAGAAGCGGAAACCCGAAATGCGCTGAGCGTCCGTCCAAGGTCTAGTCCTTGCGCCACATCTGCAGCTGGAGCGGCCTGTCTGTGGTTCGCCCCCACAGTAATATCCTGGTCTCCGTCTTCCTTGCCGTCAAGTCGCCGTCCCTTGCCTCTGCCCATGGCTTCCCAATCGTCGGGCTCTGCGCTTCCGCCACGGAAGCGTTTCGAAGCCTGTTCGTCCAACACCGTGCGTGAACGTTTCTTGATCACCCGTTTAAGAAAGTTTTTAGCTTTGCTCGGCGAACTGTTGTTCTGGGTCTGTTGATCCCACTCTGAAGCAGACGGTGATGCGGGCTTCAGATGTGGATCGGCAACAGACGTAGATCCTGCGTGTACACGTAGCCCTGCCTTGCGCAAGGCGGCAGTCGGTCGCCTATAATTGAAAACAGCATCAACATGGGCAAGTGTTGGGACGGGAATGGTGGAACGCTATATTCGGAGGTAGATGTTCCGCAACTTACCTAGCAGGGTCATATATTAACACGTTTGTCTCCCCAGACGGAGCAAACTCGAGCCCAACTACCGTTCTGGAATGGCCCTTGTGCTGCAACACCACGGGCATCCGTGTACTCATAACCACGCTCTGCCTGGAATGTGGGACTGATTCCCCGTCCCCGTGTTCCAAAAAGTGCGCAGTGAGCCACTGAATAAGTGCCGTGTGTGCTTTGTTACCATCAATAAATTTGCGTGCGAGCAACAGGGTTGGGGAACAGCTTGAGTTTCAGAAATCTGGTGAGAAATCCAGATACATACCATGGCCGTTCTTCGGAAAATCAACAAGACGTGCTCTGCGCAATTTCACATAGAATAAACCTGCATTAGTGACACTTACTTAATATCTAAGCCAGATACATACGGTATACCTCGGGAAACGAATGCCACATAGAGCTCTAAACTCAGGAACCATGGGATTTAGAGTATATCCAAACACGTGCACGAAGGAATGCGTTAATGTAGGGCATATATATGTTCGCGAATTCCAGAATATCAATGGAGCGGAGATTGAAAGAGGCGTGAGATTGATAGAGTTGACGTGTGGAAATTGCGCCAGCAATAGGGATGCGAGGAATATTAGCGCAAAGGTTAAAAAATAGGAGAATCCAGCAAAAGATTAGCCATTCGATGATCAAGTAAGAAACATGTCACCAAGAAAAGCCATAAGCCAAATGCCACAGGTTGCCAAAAGCCAAACGAGGCACGGTCAGTTGATATTAGCTAGGGGATTCGCACGCTCTATGTACGCACCAGCCGTGCCAATCCATTTCCGAGTGCCAACTAGATGATGCCGTAGCTCGTCCGCCCCCCGAGCATCATATCCTACAATTTCAGACAATCAAGGTCAGCGGATTGCTACTGTCCAGATAAATCGAATAATTTATCGCCCAATCGGCAGATATAATAATAAGGATGTCAGGATGAATGAGCAAGTGGTACGGGAGGTAGGCATGTGGCGTTCATCAGTTTATGTCAACACGGACAAGCAAGATCGTCCAGCGTCGTTTCATCGAGGCCGAATCTTGCAATCAATCTATTTCGCTTCATCCGGACATAACACTCATGATTTGACCCGAGTAATGTGGAGCTTTGCAGCAGAAGGCAAAGTGCGTTGATCGGTAAACGCGACTCACCTCGGCGCCATGCATCTTCGATCCAGACCTGCAAATTCCGTACCCCAGGCGGACCACATGCGTCGTTCATCAATAATTCCCTGTACTCGGGGCGTGCAGTCTGTGCGGTCAGTGCACTGCACGCCATTAAGAAATTCCGATAGCCGCAACCCCTGTTCAATACCAGTAGTCAATAACTACGGAAACCTAACGGAAACTCAAAGCAGTTTAGTGAGTGCGGATCAAGGACCCGTTAGCACCGGGGACACCTAGCACCCGGCGCAGTACGTTGTAAAATGCCCACAAGCGGCAAGAAGGTGATCAAGAAGCTATACTCACCACCCTAGGTCCCACAGTTCTGTCCCATAGTGTACAATCAATGGTGTACATAGAACACCTCCTGATCTTGATCTTGCAAGTGCCTGCTCGAGCAATGGGATTACGCCAGGTGTAATTATTCTACTCGGCGGGAGCGACGGGCATGCGGTATGCCAAAACACGTTTTCCTTGGATTTTAGGGGGTTGTTTCCCCGTTCGTAATATAGACGAGCAACGGGAGGACGTGCGCCACGGTGCGGCGAGGAACCCTGTGCGAGGCCTGTGAACGGGGGTATCGTTAACGGTATAGCGCTCGGACGATTCGGGAACACTCACTAGCGGCAACCTGGGCATCGAGCTCATTTACTTCGAGCCCATCGCCGTGGTTGAAGTGATCTTCGTAGTGGGCCTGGCGATTTTCCACAGAAAGTTCGTGTAGTGGCTCCCGACAGAGCTCACAAGCAATATACACCCTGCAACCGAGTTGGTTCAACATGTTTGATTCTGGGAGTAGACCACTAACTCGTCAACGTCGTCGTTGGCGAGAACCGGGGAGTCGTTCATCGTGGTAGGCTGCAGGCGGAGCCGAGCGGTGACGCGTGAGCCGAGGACCGAGTCCAGCCTAGCCCCGAGAGGTATATTTGCTATAAGTGGCATGCATCAGAATCACACGGAATTTTATAATTGCGCAACGCCTTTTTTTGGCAACCAGGCTCAATAAACAAGGGATCGTACATTTATACTACAAGCTACCGTTTACGGACTGTGTCACGAGCGATCAGATTAGGTAGAGGTTTCTTGTCTGGCAGAACCATCTGCGCCTTTGCGTCCGGGGTCATAATTACATCTTTAGAATAGTAATCTCCCCATAGATTACCGTCCAAGACGTATGGGTTGAGCAACAAAAAGCGACAGAACTGTTTATTTTCTTCGCCGTCCTCGATGTCGGGGGCTTGGGGCATACTTTGCATGCCGAAATGGACAATCTGAATCCAGAAATAAGTCATCGTTACGTGGAATGTGCGACCAGTAGTCTGGGAGCTCGTCTTGATGTATTTCTCGAGACCTTGAAATATCATAGTTTTGCCTGGCGAAAAAGGTGTTAGAACGATCCACATGATTGCTTTTAATACCCACCCTTTTGTCTTCCATATGTCTTGAGGATCGTGTAGGCAATGCGAATGTGGGTATAATGATCCCAGGATGGGAGATCCACGGCTTCAAACTTCTTCAAAAACTCTTCAGGTGACACATCCTTGGACGCGCGCTCCGTCCAGGATGTCAGCCTTTCGGCAAGGTGGTTCTGTGGGGCTTGCCCGGCTGGAGCCTGTTGCTTGTATTCACTCTCATTGAGGGCATCATACAGCCAGTCCATCGCGGGTGTCAAAGTCGCCAACCAAGTATCTGACATGAGAGACGTCGCAAACACGGCGCACGACGGGCGGGATGCGATTATGGGTGCCAACTTTATACGAATCTCGTCCAACCCCATCGCTTTTGGCAAGTCTTGCTTGTTTGCTAGGCTGTTTAATCATTCAACGACACGTATAACATCTTCGAGTGACACTCACATCAAGCATGGCAACACACTATTGCTCTTTTCGGCCCGCCTGTCTTGCTCCACATACCCTAGCATTTGCTTGAATTCCTCAATGGCTTCAGACAGTCGCTCGCGGTCGTTGGAATCCAATATCCACACGAGCGCCTCGGTTCCTGCGGTGTAGTGCCGGATAAGAGGCCTAATCTTGTCGCAGCCACCAACGTCCCAGCAGGTCAACGCCAAAGGCTTTCGCTGGCCAGACGTCTGAGCCCGGACACTCTCGACGTTGAAACCTACCAACCCAATTATGGAACCCATACAAGGAGAATCTACGAGACAACAAACGTACCAATAGTCGGAATAGTAGTCACTATCTCGCCCAGGCAAAGCCGGTAGAGAAACGTAGTTTTACCAGCCGCGTCAAGCCCAGTTATCAGTACGCGCTTCTCAGTCTGTCGCTGCGGGAAGAGACGTCTAACAATATCCGGGAGCATGTTTGAGTTACAAAACTTGGATGCTAGAACTCGTCAATGCCAGCTGTTAAATATACAGTCGAAACTCTCAAAGCCGATCTCTCGTTCCGAGATAAACTGACAGAATCACTCGGTTACTCGCTCCCCTTCTGAATTTCAAATTATGTCATACCTATCATCTCTGAGCGCCCTCATTGCATATTTGCCCTGTAGGAGCTGTCAATCAGCCACCCAACTGTATGCGCGATAAATGCGTGAGTGTCGCAATAAATGCGCATACACTGGCGCCTCAGACGCCTGTTCACAATTTATATAATGTTTGCTTGAAAGCCGAAAGTCTGAAATGATGTTTTCAGTATATATACCAAGGGATAACTGAGCAACTCGACACTCAAGTTCTGTTCACCTCCTTTCTTCAACCCCATACGCTCGTTTTTACCTCTTCTTCATATTCTCATGGCAGTGGTCTCTCCGACTTTGTTCAACGGCGCATTGTTTCAGGTTTGTAATATCACTTTGATCTCATCTGCACTCAAACTAACACATACAATAGGTTTACAAGCCCCAAGCGCATCACGGAGGCACTTCGAGTACTTCAAGGCGCAAGAAACTCGACAAAATCTCTCTTTCGGCCAGTCAATCCGCCCTTGCCCCAAAGCGACTACAGCTCACCTTCTACGACAAGCTCCATATTCTCGACTTCTACCATGAGCATAAGTCAGAATGGACTCAGCAGGGGACTGTCTCTCAGTTACGTACCATGGGCTATCCGACCTTTTCCCAGTCAACACTCTCGACTTACTTGAAGGATGAAGAGCTTCTTCGTGCCTACATCGCTGCGCATCCCACTCATGCACACTACAAACGACCTCCTCGCGTACGCCTACCCGAAGTTGAGGCGGCTTTGATGGAGTGGGTACTTCAGAAGCAGGCTAGCAACATTCGGTTGACTGGTGCCATCCTCTGCGAGAAGGCCCGCAACTTTTGTCGGCTCCTTTCTGTTCCCGAAGCCGACACTCTTTTGTTCTCGAATGGTTGGCTAGGCCGCCTGAAGGCGCGCTTTGGTCTGCGCGTCTATATTTTCCATGGCGAGGCTGCATCTGCTCCGATTGACAAGCTTGCGCTTGAGGTTCCCCGTCTCATCAAGATCATTCGGAGCTATCGCCCTTGCAATGTTTTTAATGCAGACGAGACTGCTTTATTCTTTCGTCTCCCTCCCGACCGTGGCCTTGCGACTCACCAAATGTCTGGAATCAAAGCTGATCGTACTCGCTTGACTTATCTATTCTGTGCCAATATGAATGGGTTGGAGAAGCGCAAGCCTCTTGTTATTGGTCGTGCTCGCCGTCCGCGCTGCTTTGGAGGGTCGCAGGCTGCCGATTTGGGGTATTATTACTCCTGGAATAGCACTGCTTGGATGGTGCGGTCGATTTGGCATGTGTAAGTTCATTTTAGCTTGTTTTATTGATATTGAATTAATCCCCCTCTCCAAATCAAGTTTTCTGTCTGATTTTAACGAGGACATGAAAGCGCAGGGTCGACATGTCCCTTTGCTCATCGACAACGCTCCCTCGCATCGCCACGACCCTTTGCTGTACTCGAACGTACATGTCGAATTCCTTGCGCCCAACCTCACCGCCTGGATCCAGCCTATGGATGTCGGCATTATCCGTTGTTTCAAGGCGCATTACCGTAATGCGTTCGTGCGCTTTGCTATTCAGCGCGATGCCGAGGGCGCTGAAAATATCTACAACATCAACCAGCTCGAGGCTATGCAGCTTGCATCGGCAGCTTGGAGCGAGGTTGACGCTGGCACGATCGCCAACTGCTGGCGCCACACAGGTCTCGCTTCAATCGAGCCTCCCATCATTTCAGCGGAGGACTCGACCTCGGTGCTCCGTCACGAATCGAACGAGTTGGAGGCTCGTGCCCAGCAGCTCCCGAGGCTTTCAGATCCAAACTTTCAGCGTATGTTGGATATTATTGATGGAGCATCTGTAGCTGAGTACCAAGACACCGAGGCAGAAATTGTGGCACGAGTTGAGCAGATGGAGTTGTAAGTACATGACTTAGAACGTTCTCTTTTCTACTCGTATTTTAATAGTTTCATTTTAATATACATTCCTTAAATCCATATTTCACTTATCTATACCCAAACGTGGTAAATGTCTTTGACTACACACGTCGACGCCCTAAAAGCTCGCATGACCAATCTGCTTGCACATGTTTTCCAAATCCCCTACTCCGCGATAAACTGGCATTTCAAATCTCACCATCTTTATCGCGGAAGAGAGTTTCGACTGTACTCAAGATCCACGACTCGGGCACAGGAACAGACGTGTTGACACGTTGATATACGCTAAAGCAGTGTGATACGACAGGTGTCGAGTCATGCCAGGATATTGACAGTTGCAGGGGTAGTGGCGATGCGACAGGTTGCGAACTACGGCAAACCCCGAGGTTACATTATGGCAATAATGATAACCGGACGCATATATAGATCTACAAACTAACACACGGACCGGCAATCAATAAAAATAACCCTGATCTCCGAGACTCCCCTACCGAAGGCGCCGAACACACTCGACGCCAGCTTCAACTCAACACAGCTCAGATCCCACACACACGGACGATTGACCAAAAAAGAATTATTTTTTCTAATTAAGACAACTGTATGACACTTTAGACAAGAAAACAGACACGGGAGATGGCTGATTATTCAACGAGGGCCATCGCACTTAAGCAGAGACCATGTTATCGTAGGTGTAGCACAGGCGTCCACCACTGAAGCCGGTCCACCTAGAATCGATATATCAGTACGAGTTGGGATATGTGGTATAAACTGGCTCACTTGTTGGTGTAGTTGCCGGTGATGCTCAGGACCTCCTCGACGGCGACGTCCTGGGGCTCCATGCCGGAAACGGGGAGGAGCGACTTGGTGTTGACCATCGGGGGCTCACCAGTCGGCCACTGGTCATAAGTCTCGAGGTGCTGGAACGATCCACCAGAGAAAGACTGGGCGTTCTCAGGGTGCTTGGCTTGCCACATCGCGAAGACGCGGTCCAACATCTGGGGATGCGGTTAGTCCGACAAGGTACAATGCATAAAACCAGACACTTACTCCGTGGTGCAACCAGAAAAGCGGATCGGAAGGAGTCGGCGAGGGGTCAGACATATCACTAGAGCAGAGTAAGATATTGAGCACCTATCAAAGCAGAAATACTCACCCGCCAATCGACAAGTGGACAGCGTTGTGCACACCCTGGGCACGAACGCCCTCCATCGCACCAAAGAACGCATCCGAGTCTCCGCGGAAGTTGTCAATCATATGCTGCATGTTCTCGTGCGTAGCTGTCTCGTTGGCAAAGAGCTTCTTGTTCGGGTACTCGAAAGGGAAAATCAAGTTGGTGCCAAATGGCTGAGGAGTCCATTGACGGCGAATGATGTGAGGGACAGGGTAGGCTCGGATGGATTCATTGAAAGCACCATCGGTGACGTGCCAGTCGTTCTCTTTCTTGCCCCAGGTACCAATGCCATACACTGGATCAGGGTCAAAGATAGGAGACTTGGAAAAGTCGGCAACGTCTGATGAAAAATAATCAGTTGCCGGATAAACGAGTTATTAGTCTATTTACCAAGCGACCAGTTCCAGTAAGGCATGGTGCCGTTGAATCCACAGTTGGTCTTCATCGCACGCTCGAACGCATCCAAGTACCAACGGTGCCAAGGGAAGAACACTAGAATATACAGTTTATTCGATGTCATGTTACTTCACCCAATCCCACTTACAGGCCGTGATGTGCGTCTTGACATTCGAGTCGACGTGGAGGTAGGTCCAGTCATCATAATGCGTGCTGTTACGATCGATCAAAGGCACACCACCCGCAATACGAGTCTTGTAGAGCGTATCCGAGTGAGGCATCTTACCCATGCACTATTCGTCCCTCGTCAATGCCGACTTCAGACGCGAGTGTATGTGAAAATGGCCTACCTTGATACCATCAATCCAGGCCTTCTTCTCAGCCTTGGTCAAGGTGCGCCATTCCTTGCGGACACGCGGGTTTGTGCAGACACCAGCAGCGTTGACCTTGGCCTTGGGATACACCGACTTGCCAACATCGGGGGTTAGCTCGTTGGCGACGCTGGGAGTAATGGTGATCTCGTCCTTGGATGTGCTGATATGCAAGTCGAACGCAGAGGCAATCGGGATCGCCACAGCGGCCAAAAGAGCAGCAGAAAAACGCATGATGAAGAGTATTAGTGAAGCCGACGAGACAAGAGCGAGAGGAAAGAATGTGATGGCGATTCGGCCTCAGAGGGGGAGCGCATTTATACGAACCGTTCACCATGGGCGCGAAAACGACTCTGCGCTCAGGCGAGTTCAACGGCCCCGAGCCGGCCGTCGGCGTATTCCCCACCTTGTTCACCACTCAACTCCCAGCCAGGCCCAGGAGCTACCGGAGCAGAGTGACAAGCCTGCGAGTCGATGATAGCTACACATTAACCACCATCACCGAACCGTCAAGAATAAAACACATGTGCCGGTTGTGCACCTAACAAAAGATACGCTGTCAACCAAGCCTCGAACCTCGACTCCCAACTCGGACAAGGGACAATTGACGTGAGCCTGATATTATAGCATAGCCACGTGCGCATTAGAGTGTGAATCATCGATCATCCGCGCAAAACGGGCTCTCAAGCACGAGCAGTTTTGGCGGCCGGCACATGCATCGATCAATCCGGCCGCGATGCGTTAAGCCCGTCATCCTGTCCGATTCGTCAAGACACGCCCTCAGTTCCACCCACTTGCTCCGCATCCCGAGTCCCCCATGCACCGTGGCTCTCCGGCATCCGGCTGATCCCAAGCGCCGTCCGGCATTGCTCGCTGTCCGGGCCGAGCTCGATGGCATACCATTTGTGAGCGAGAGTAGCCCATTGCTTGGCAGCGACAGCACTAGACAGGGCCGTTGAAGCAGATACCAAGCGTGACGCAGCAATAACTTACTCTTGGTGCCCAGCGGCGACATGTGCAGCGTCAGCAGCCAACTGCCCCCTCCTGTCGGCGGCATGAGTCGCCATCTGCATATAGCGAACGTGCTGCTTACTCGCTGATGTATCCCTCAGTCTCCCCTATCGACCAAATACGTCTTGCCAGTTTGATGGCCTCGGCGCCCTTGATTTCACCCTTGCCCCACCTACCATCCAATCAGCCGAACCGCTCAAACCGGAACCAAATGAACACACTTGCATGGCAAACATCGATCGCAAGTCAACCATAAGCCCCAATCGCCTGTCCGAAACGAGCGACTCCTTTTCCGGCAACGCACATACCGAACACGCACAGTCGAAATGGTAAATCTCGCGGAGATACGCTCTTCATATCTCCAGAATTGAGTGTGGTGGGCTAGGCGAGAAACGGAAGCACCTACTGTCTATCTCGTCGTGGGCGTTTGGTGTCGGTGTACGTCGTTAATATCTCCTACGCCCCAATCAGCCGAGCCCACGAGACATCCTGTGCGCGACACTCACCTGTCCCTTGACGATGTCTCGGATGGCATGCACCACTGTCCCAAACCAGCCTTCAATACGAAAAAAAGCTCTTGGCATCAGATACAATCCAACTTGCCTAAAACGCCCTCGGCTTCTCTCCAATGATACACGGCCGAAAACGCCTTGGAGCACCCATGATTCAATCGCGCCGTCTGGGGGAAAAGCCCAGTCCCGGTCGAGCCTGCACTAATCGCGTTGGTTTGGAATATCTCAAATGGGATGTCGGGTGTCGAGATATTTGGCTTGGCGTAGGAGAGCGCGAAGAATGCATCTTGCCCGGACTGGGGGAGGGAGAGAACCGTTTCTCGGATCAGAGTGCGCGGATCGGTGCGGTCTGTGACTGGCCGGGGCTGAGTGATATTGGGCGAGGGTTGGATGAGGTGCTTACTTCGTCGCGGCACTATGAATAACGGGCTTTCTTTGATGAGGAGCTCCCCTCGCTAGACACGAAATCAACAAAGCATATTGATTGGACAAGGCAATAAGACCAGCCTTGATGTCACGATTTGCAATTACTCCCTTTCCCCGACCAGGTATGTCCACGACATCAAACGGGGTCGACTTGACTTCCTTTGACCAAAAAGGAACAGCGAGTGCTGTCCAAATGGTTCTCGGCGCATCAGGCGCAAATATTCCGACTGCTGCAATGCTAATTATAGCCACAAGTAGTGCTGGCACGACGCTGGTCAATGGAGCACTGTCCTTTGGTGCCTGTCGTGGGGTCAATGCGGTTGCATAGCTGGGGACAGATGATGCACCTTTTTCGGCTTGCGTTTTGGCGAATCGGTAGACATTGCTACGAGGGTGCTCTAAGAGAATGAAAGATCAAGGCACAAGATGGCGGGTAGTAACCAGCCCGCACGTTTGTCACTGAGCGCTTCCAACATTGCATGGGCGGTTATCGGTCACGCTGGCCCACAAGCGGTTAGAAGTGGGCCTCATGTCTAGGCTCTGATATAGTCTACTCGAGGGAAGAAGTCCACTATGCAACAGGCCTAAAGCCAGCTATAAAGAGCGAGTGGGATGGATTACGTAACAACATCAAGACGTTTTGTGCACGGTCCGTCACTGCAACCAGACGTGCCCATGCATGCATAGACAGCTTGGACTGGCGGACTTGTTAAACGTCATTCAACTTTTGTGCATGTATTTGTCCTGTGGGACAGTCAGTGCGGGATTCTCGAGTCTCATGCGAAACGTACCCGAAGCATGACGCTGAGTCTTTGGCCACCGTTGCCGACAGCCTCGCCTTGAAACGTCGCCACGCTGGGTATTTCATGCTTCCACCCATACCTGACATTGTCTCTAAACGGCAGGATATCGATTATATGCAGGCTGAGGATTGAGTGTCGTACCTTTGGATATATACTGAACCGGTCTCCAATAATACATCAAACGCCTCTCGATCGCGACTCAACCTCAAGACTCGGGTATCCCCAAGGCTGACGCCCGCGATCATGCTACCACTAGCCTCGACGTTGTCTACATGAGGAAGAATGAAGCCGGTCGAAGCCAGATGGAGCACGTGGGTTTGCACATTGTGTGGAGTGTCTATTCCGGGAGCGGCAGGGGTATTCAGAGGGTCGACAAGCTTGTAGAGTCGGAGGAGAACATCGGCAAGTCCTACAGGCGAGGTCACTGGCCAAGACGAGACGGTTATTTCGCGATAGTCACGAATCACGCCGTCAAAGTGACCCTACTTGGCCCTCGGTTTGTGGGACAAATACAAAGCGATGTGTTGCTTACCTCTTCAAAGTCGTACTGGCTATCCTCCCCGAATAGATGCTGCAAGGGGTATGCATCTGCCGAGCGGCCGAATGGAACAGAAGGCGGGCCCCGTGTTTTTCGACGACGTTTGACACCTAGCTTTGTCAGTGCCGATTTTAACAACACATTCTGCTCCTCTGATGACAGGAATCGCGGATAAACCGTGAAAGAATGACTCGGCAGGCTGGCAAGCTCGGCAAGCGTCGGGGGAGAGAGCGTCGTCATATCAATCAAACTATGAACGGGCGGGTTTCCTCCCTGGAGCTGGATCCGCGCTGCATCGCTCAGCGACTGAGTGGTAGAGGTCGAAAATAGTCGGCCTAGCTGGGGGACGGAGCGGCAACGGGCAAGCATATTGGGATGATGTTTCATGCGCAATTTTTCGTCCCAAGTGGCTCAAGAAGTCGCGAAGAGCTATCCCTGCGATGGGATCTGTAGTCTAGAAGCAGGAACGCGGAGGCCCGATGATAACAAATGTCGCGTTGTCTTGGCATATAGTCGTGCGCAGTACTGCGTTTTCCTGCGCATATAAATGCGATAAAATCCAGAGGGAGTGTGTGTGCCGAGGCTCGGAGGGACAAGGGACCACGGTTGTGGGTGTTGCTATCGGGGTGATGTAATGATCGGCAGCGACGGACGGCTTGGCGGATCGACGGCGCACACAGGGCCAAACAGCAACGGTGACAATGGAACAGTCACGGGTGACACATGCACGGGTAGATAAAGACGACAGAGTGTCGCTCTGTCCGCCATCTCTCGCATTCTGTTGCCGCCGCTGCCCAGCCAGCCAGGACCGATAGTCCCCCCCACTTGCTCCACCCGAGCCGCCACTCTTTTCACCAGCCGCCTAGTTGCGTCTTAAAACCGTTCAGTTCGCTCGTCTAGACCCAGTCCGCCATGCGTTTCTCCACTCTTGCCTCGGCTGCTGCCCTTCTCGTCGCCGCTGCTGCCCCAGCGGTCGCATTTGACTTTTCCATCTACGATCCCAAGTGCCCTCTCGGCCACTTTAAATGGCAAAACGAGTGCTGCAAGGTCGGCGGCCAGTCCGGAAACAACCCTCCGTGAGTGTGATCCGTGTTGTTGCGGCTCGCATGCTGACTGTTTTGCTTTGCAGGCCTGGCAACTCGTGCCCGAGGATGTGGTACTACAACGGCTCCAAGTGCTTGCCGAGCTACATCCCGCCCTTCAGCCAGCCTTCGTGCGACAACGGCTGGGTGTGGAACGTCAGGTGAGCGCATATAGCCACCTCCGCACTCGTGACGTCCAACTAACGCGAGCACACAGCTCCTGGACGTGCAAGCCCCCTGCCACCCCGCCCCCGTCGAACAACGACTGCAAGGACGGAAAGTTCTGGTGGGGGGCGCGCTCCTGCTGCTTGCCGGTATGTTGCCTCCTATTCAATCGGAACACGGAAGACTGACGGATACGTGGCTTAGCACGGCGGTCCCCCATCACCTCCGCTCCCGCCCCCGAATACGTCGTGCCCGCCCAGCTATTACTGGCACGGTGGCCAAGGCTGCTGTGTCCCCCAGCACCCGACCCCTCCTCCGCCACAGTGCCCTCCTGGCAAGACCTGGAACCCTTACGTTCAGTGCTGCAGGCCCGATGCTCCCCCGCCCCCACCTCCCCCTACTCCTAGCCACCATCCTCGCTCGGCTGCCGAGAAGCGTCAACACAACGCGATCCCCCAGCACAAGAAGGCCGCCAAGCGTGTCACGACCCAGCAAAACTTTTGCGCTTCCGGCCTCGAGAGCTGCCCCATCAACGGGATCTTTGGCAACGAGAGCGAGTGCATCGACACCACCTCTGAACTCAAGTCGTGCGGTGGATGCACCTCGATCGGCCAGGGCCAAGACTGCACCAAGATCCCCAACGTCCAGGTCTCGACCTGCTCCAGCGGTGTCTGCGAGATCATGTCTTGCAAGCCCGGCTTCAAGCATGATGCCACCAACAATATCTGCGTTGCCGATCTTTCCTAAGCGTTACGGACAACTCCTTTCTCTCTTCCTGCGAACTTTTTTCTTTCTCTTCCCGGTTGAATTGGTTTTAAACGTGCATCGGATGTAGATAGCTGTCTTCTATCTTCTCGATGTTTATTTCTTGGGACTATCTTCTGTGCTTTGCGATGTTGCATGTACGGAACCGAAATCGCGCTGTACCTGTATCTCGTCCCCTTTCGCGTTCACGCATGCCGACTTCTTTCATCTACTCTACGGACCCTAACGCATACAGCCTTGATACTGTAATGTCAAACACTTTAAAACCCTCCCCAGTGCTAGACAATAATGGAAATCTCATCTCCCGCTTATCTTCGCTAATGTTTTTCAACTGGGGACACCTCGCAACCATCACTTCTTTCATGTTAACTTTGTTGTCACAAGTATGCGTCCGTGACTCACGACTAATACAAACTGCCTCCGTGGGCGGAATTAGAAGCCGGCCAACCATGCGGGCCGAGTCGGGGGATTAGAAAGACGCCCACGCCTAGGACAAACCTCTTTTACGTTGTGTGCTATCGAAATACACATAGTCAAGCAGATTGTGCCTCGCCGCCGAAACGTGCCTGATGACCGAGCCTGGTGTCTTTTGGGGTGCGCGCTACGTTTGTTAGATGACAGAGCGCCGCCTCGTACTTTGCTCCTATAAATGCTGGTTCGCGTACCGTATGCTATCGGCTATGATATTCCAACCGAATAGCGGCGTGGTTCTTTTTTTTTTTTCGTTGTATCTACAGAGGTCCCGCCGGTTTTGGTCGGAGAGGTACATTCATCTGGGAGCATCAGGGATGTCTGTGCGACTATATTAGCTCCCTTCTCGGTCTCACGCCATGGGAAGATGGCAGCTGAGATGAATCTATTTATGTAGGCTGATGGATACGCGAGGCGTTGAACTCGTGCAGACGTTGGATTCAAATGAGAATAATAGGGCATATAGCGTTCATGTAGGATAACGAATCTCGTACTTCACACAGCTCTTGAAGAGCTCTAACCGATACTTGCCGCAAATGGGCTCAAGTGCCGAGTGCGACTAGGCGCGCATATATCTATGCATCCTCATCCGACATGAGTTCGGCCAATTCTCGTTCTTCTTCTTCCGACATCACAAACTGATCCGCCTTTTTCATTGCAGATCCCTGTGGTGTAGACTTGACGTCTGGGGCAACAGCTGCCCGAGTCGATTCGGCGCTAGTGTTATGTTTCCCATCAACCAAGTCTAGATAGCACCCTCGTTACTTCATCACCATGTTGGATCACGCATGTTGCTCACCCGAGAGCTTCCATCTGCGCAACGTCCCATCAAGACTGGCACTCACGACCCAAGCCTCGACCCGCTCCACGGGCTTGATCTCATCATCATCATCATCATCTGTCGTCGTCTTGTCCTTTTCGACAGCCGGGTCCCGCACCCACAAGGCCAACGCGCTCACATCATGCGAATGCACGTCGACGATCCCTCCCGGACTCGCCTCGCGTCCATCGATCAGACCCGCATCGTCGCTGTCTTGGAGCTCCCAGATTCGGATCGTGCCGTCCGAGTCGCCTGTGAGGAGCACGGGTGCCGCTGCGGGTGTAAGGTGTACCGGTAGCAACGAACGAACGTGGACCGGGTGGGGTATCGACACAGCGTTTGTGGGGCTGTCGAGGGATTGTACGCGAACGGTATCGTCCGTGGAGGCTTTTGGCGGGGCCGAAAAAAAAAAACCCGGAACGCTCTCAAAGGTAGCTCATCAAACGCGTATAGGGGAATAGAAACTCACAGCTCCAGACTCTACCATACCCGGCCCATATGTCGGTTACCCCCATCGTGTGGGCTCTGAGTTCACCGGCGGAGGTTAGCCGTCGACTCGGGGTAGGAGCTGGGTGCGATTCGACGTCCCAGACTTTGATGACACCCATGCTATCCGCAGAATACACACGGGTGGCGCTGGTAGGCTCTATCGCATCGGCGACCAGACATTCTACAGGTCGCGTGTGGCTGGTTGACGAGCCGATTTGGGGCAAGGGACCGGGCGTTGAAGTGGTTAGAGTCGTCAGATCCCTAAACCGTTCCAGGTTAAATTTGGCGAGTCCAACGGGCTTATATCCGTACCAAAGTTTAATATGTTTATCTGAGGAGCCTGACAAAAGCAGATTAAGGTGTGGTAAGACCAGAAGCGATTTCAAAAAATCTGAATGGGCCTTGGTAGTCGATATTAACGCGCCAGTCTGCAACGAATAGATGAGTCGCGTGCCAAATGTGTAATACTTGGTCTGACCTCGATGTCCCACGCCCTGATGGTCTAGCAAAAAAAGAAAAAACGTGTTGAGGAATACTTGATGTGGTATTATTCTCTGGGTACACGCACCTGGTCCCAGGAGCCACTTAGCAATATCGCTCGCTCACCGATCTGAAAGAACGCGAGGCAAGTAACGGGTCCAGTGTGGCCTTTGAATACGTGCAGGGATTTGCGTGTCTACCCCGCTCGTTGATATGAGTTGGTTTTGATTGATATATCTTGATTTGCGCATACCAATAGATCTGTTCTGCGTATAACCCCGCCGCTCTCAGCCGTCCACGCGTCGCCGTTGTATACAGCGAGTCTGATGACCTTGCCCTTGAGCTCTATAGGATTGCCCAAGTTTTTCGTTTTCAGGGCTTTCCGAGCGCGGGCCTAAGGATTGCGCACTGGGAGGTCAGATCGATCGTTGCCGCAGAACGGTCGTTTAGGACATACGTCCTCTGCAATCAAGTCAGCTTCGGATCGAAAAAAGTTGGAGGCGTCCGAGGTTTGCATTGTGGCGTCGAGTCGAAAAGCACAAGTTGAATGTATTCCGATGCGCGAGTCGTAGGGCGAGGATCGAGCGAGGCTGGTGGCAACTGTTATGTCGAGCACAAAAAAAAAAAAAAAAGTCCCAAGCGCCAGGTTTGATCGGCGTTAAACACGGAAATTAAGCAGTTGATTGCGACGGCCATGACACAAAGTCGGTGACTTGGATGACTCGCGTTGTTTTCGTTTGCCTCACGAATATGTCTTAGACTCGCCAACGACCGAGAACCGTGTTCGGTATATGCGGCTTGCGCTGGAAGAGGCAGCCAAGTGTGTGCCCACGCCCACTGCCTTTTGCGTGGGCTGTGTGATCACAGTCGCGCTCGATTCGGGCAGCACCGTCATCCTCGCCACGGGCTACTCGCGCGAGCTGCCCGGAAACACGCACGCCGAGGCCAATGCGCTGGCCAACGCACGCGCACGGGCCGGTTCCGACGAGTTTCGCGACACATTTGGCCACGACGCCGACGTCGAGCGCCTCTTGCGCACCGCAGACGTGTATACGACGCTCGAGCCGTGCTCCGTTCGGACCTCGGGGCTCGCTCCGTGTGCGGATGCGCTGATCGCGGCCAAGATACGGACGTGCATCGTCGGTGTCAGCGAGCCCGACGACTTTGTGCAGTGCGAGGGAACGCGGAAGCTCCAGGAGGCGGGGATAGACGTCGTTCGGTTGGAGGGCATCGAGGCCGAGTGTCTCGCTGCTGCTCGGAGGGGACATTAATGTGTACATATATGTGCTAAGCGCCAAGACCATCGAGTCAAAGCTGTGCCGCGCAGCTTGATCCCGCCGACTGGTACGACTCGCCGTCGCACCATCACTCCACGCCGGGCCACGCGTCGCGCCCGCCGTCTGTCCCGCCGTATTTATATATATCGCTGTTTGTGCATCTGCGCCCACCTCGTGCTCGAGAAAACCCCGTCGGCAGACAGACGCCACCAACCACCCGCCAAGCCATGGCTCCATCGTCGTTGCGTTCCCGAACAGGCTGTCTGACTTGCAAAAACAGGTATGTATCTCAAACTCTCCCCCCCGAAACAACCTGGAATTCACACTGCGCAAGACGAAAAAAATGCGACGAGGCACGGCCACGGTGTGATCGTTGCGTCAAGGGCGGGTTCGAGTGTCTGGGATACGAACACAACCGCAGGCCACAGATGTCCACGCCGGGTTCGGACAGCCCCAACTCCAACGGACCTACCCAACCCATGGGTCCGAACGACATTGACCTAACCGAAGGACTGTTCGCTACCCCGCTGGACGGAGACCTATCCACCCCTGGTGCGGGCCCGTCGTCTGGAATGACCCAGGCGGCTGCCATGAACATGCACCCCGATTTCTCTTCTGGCCTGCCCCCTGGTGCTGGCGGCCTACCTAGTCCAACCGGCACTGGTCTCACGGGCTTGCAAAACTTTCTCGAAAGTTTGGGTCCACCGCAGCCAAATGAAATGTCTATGGACGGAATGATGTCCAATAACGCGTTTGACGGGTCGGATTTGTTTGGTGGGTTCGGGAACCTGCTCGGTTTTGGAACCACTCCTACACCAAACTTTGACCAGCCTGTGCCGTTTGCACACATTGAGCCCACCGACGTGGACATCCGTCGGACGGCTGCGGCTCAATCTAGTGACGCAGCATTCAACGAGCTTGGAGCCGAGCTTATTGCTTCTCATCAGTCGATAGCTCGACCCCACCAAGGCCTCTTGCTAGCCGACGACGAAGAGGACGATATCGACCCAGAGGGGCTGCTGGCAGAGGTGGAACGGTCTATGAGGTCGATTAGGCTAGATGGGGTAGAAAACATCAGTGACCTTTACGACTTTTGTAAGCAGAATTTACGTTTCTTCACTGTATTGGGCAGTTGCTCATCGAATCAAAGACTTGATGTTCTTTTCGAGGCTGGTGTTTGAACCAGTTCGGATATACCAAAACTTGGCCTCGGTCTTGCTCGAACGCTTTCAGACGTCAGAGGTCATGAAGCATTCGATGATGAGCATCGCCTTTTTGTATCGTTCACTATACGACAAGGCCGCCTCCCCCATTCCACTGCAGGCACACGCCGAAAAGCTGCACCGGATGGCGAGTAACCAGATGCAGCTCGATATCAAAAACCCAAACTTGTCCCCGGCCGTCAAACTATCCAGCCTCATGGAGGTCCTTTTCTACGAGGTATATTTCTAGATCAAATGATTCATAACCCCGCTAACAACGATACAGTACAGCTCGGGAGGATGTGACTCGTACTACCAACTGCTGCAACAGGCCCAACCGTTTGTTCAAAGTCTGGTTGGAGGTGACGTGATCGACTTTATGTCTCTGAGAGGCAAGGAGACATTCGATATCCGTGTCTTTGCTTGGTGTGATATCCTAAGTGCTATGGCGCTCTCACGGCCAACCCTATTCAGATACGAGACGGACATTGAACCTCTGCTCATCGTTGACCCAGACGGACCACCCCCGATTGCCGATGACGATGACGTTGGTCTAGAGTGGATGGTCGGATGCCCGAACGTTATGATTGTGTTGATGGCGAGGATTAGCGCTCTTCGGGATATGAACGTTTCCCCCGAGGAAAAGCGTGCGCGAGCAGAGGCAATCGAGAACTCGATTCGAGCGTGGCAAGCCCGTCCGAGCCAAACGAGCAATTCGTTCCTCAAGGTTGTCCGTATGTCCGCTCAGGAAATATGGAGGCACGCGATGGTTTTGTTCCTTTATCATGTGGGTTGGCTATTCGCAAATCGTTGATCGGTCTTCTTTTCTAACGGGGGTTCGTTAGGCGATCTTCAAGGTTGGACCCCTCCATCGAGCAGTAAAGGATGCGGTTCGGCAAATTATTAGCCTAGCACAGACTATACCCGCTGGGCGCAATCCTGACATCTTTCTACCGGTTCCATATTTCCTTGTGAGTGCTCTGCACCCCCTTTTTTTTCACCCGTGGCTCATATCACGTTAGGCTGGCGCGGTCTCTATTTCACGCAAGGACCGAATGTTCCTGCGGTCACGACTATTGGGGTGCGGCAAAGAGCGAGCCTTGTTGGATTTGGTGGCAGTTTTGGATAGCATTTGGAAAGAGATGGATACCACTGGTAACTCGGTCGATTGGTCTGCCCGTGCCCCTCCTGTTATGTTCCAGTTGTAATATCAAGTGCATTGACCCCTTTTTCGCATATATTTTTAACCAGTGAACCGCCTTTACGAGAGTCTCATCAACTCGGGTGCCCGCGGGTGTTTGGCCATTTGTGCTCACAGGGGCTTCACAGCCCGGCGGTTGATTTCAATTATCCCTCTCCAGGTTCCGAGCCTCGGACCGGCATCAGGGACAGGAGCCGGCGCTGCTCCGGGGTCCTGCTGAAGTAATCTCGGTCCCACGTCCGTCAGAGTGTGTCGGTTGAGGTGACATATCGCCATGGCATATGATCGCATTAGAATACTCGCTGAACAATGCCGGGGGATCGATGATCTATGATGCAGAACTAGGCTACGCTCTCAGATACGCGGCCTCCATCAGCGCCCGTTGACGTTTGCATGCCCCCGATCTCCCGCCCGGCTGGGGCTCATGTCGAGTCGGACCGCCCAACCATGAAAACCGGCCAAGTCGCGATTCTACCATGGGAGGACGCAAAACGGGCTCGAGGTATTTAATAGCAATTGCCAGAGGACAGTTGAGACCATCTCCTCTCGTTTGCTCTCTCTCGTCCCGATTTAATCTACTCTAATATCCCCCCAAGATGCGTTTCACTTCCGTCGCAGGACTCTTTGCCCTTTCGGCTCTAGTCAACGCTGCCCCATCGCCTGCTCCGCTCGATACTCGGGCGGCGAACAAGTGCACTAATCCAGTTGTTCGCAAGGAATGGCGGAGGCACACGATCGCGTACGTGTATCCCGTCACTCGATTGCGTCACCCGTGCTGACTATTTACGGCGCATATAGCGAGAAGAAGGAGTTCGTCCGCGCCTTGCAGTGCATTACCAAGATCCCCCACCAGCCCAATCTGTACAAGACTCGTATCACTGGCGGTATTCCGCTCATCAACACCACGGCCACTCATTATGATGACTGGGTCTACCTCCATATGGACTCCAACATGGCTACTCACGTTGTCGCTCGTACGTATTAACACAGCGGATACTTTCAAACAACTACTAATCTTGCAACGCCCAAAGCATTCTTCCCTTGGTGCGGAATCGGCCTTGCAGATCCACATTTACGAAATCTAATGTTATTTTCAGGCATCGCTGGTACCTTCACGCTTTCGAAACCGACCTCAAGAAGAAATGTGATTTCAAGGGCACTATGCCTTGTAAGTTCCCGCAAACCCGTACACGGATCATTTCACTTATTAAATGTTCTCAAGACTGGGACTGGACTTTGGGTATGTGATAGGCTCCGCGAGCACATCAAAACCGGCGATTAACATTATTCCCAATCCCCAGACGCCCATGACATCTACAACTCTCCTATCTGGGAGTCTGACCCCACGTATGGATTAGGCGGCTGGTAAGGCTCTTCTTGGCCGGGCAAGTATTGCCTCCTAAAGTATAGCTTTATAGGGGCACGGCCGAGAACGACTGGCACGTTATGGATGGAGCCTTCGCAAACGTAACCCGCGCCTACCCTGTCCCTCACACAATCCGTCGCCGGTTCACTCCTCAGCCGTTTGGGGAGAACCTAATCTTCCCGTTCGAATACGCGAACAAGACCGCATGGGCAAACGAGACGGCCACTCCCAACGCGATCGAGTTCATGGTCGATAACTTTGAAGGTGATTCGGCGGCATTTTTTGCTGCAATGGAAGGTCCCCGCGTTCAAGGTGTTCACAACGCGATTCATATCATGATGGGAGGGTAAGTGTCTCTCGGAAGACTCCACTAGGGTTAGAGAGCTCACGCACGGCCATGAACCTTAGTGACATGTCGGATCCCTCGCCGACTCCCTCGGATCCTCTCTTTTGGTTGCACCATGGCGTGAGTGAATTGGCAGTTACCCCACTAGAATTACACGCATTTACCTCGACTTCCCCCCCTTAGCAATTGGATCGTACTTGGGCTCGCTGGCAAGCTCGCCGCCCCGCCAACGCTCGCTCCTTCTACGGTGGTAGCGTTCAAGATCTCCCCCGCTACGACGAGTACCCCGTCGGTAAGCCACGAACATCACTCGCCCGTTGTGCATCGGCTAACTCGTACTCCTATCTCAAGGTGTTTACCCCCTTGCCACAACCAAGACTCTCCTCCCTGTTTCCGGAATGGAAGCCGCAGACGTTCCCATTGAGGAAGTGATGTCAATTACAGGCAACTACACTGATCGGCAAGTAGTTCCGCAAGGCTTATTCCTCAGCAGCCGCTGATTCTCTTCTGAATGCAGGGTCTCTGGGTTCTCTGGCGGACGCCTCTGCTACACCTACGACTCCATGTAAAGAATCGAGGGGAAGCGAGCACTGACAATAGAGCAGCCCCTTTCTTGCGACCCTTCAGATCTAAAGAATTTCATTCCATTTCTTTTCGGCTTCCGTGTATGCATCGTTAATACAGTTCCCCTGAACAATTCCATACGAATTCTCGCCTGGATATGTGTATAGAGCCGTGTTAGAAGATGAGATCTTGGCGCATAGGTACCCCTGTTGGGGGGAGCAACGGGGCTGCTCAACCGGACAATGACCCGAGGTTGTCATCGCACACGTTGCGGAAATGTGGCTCAGGCAGTACTCTCAGCTCAGCTGGAGAGCTCCCTGCCCCTATATTCCCAGTTTTTTCTTTACGAATAGTCTTTGGATTACCAATGAATGAATCATCTCATTCTTCGATTTAATTCAGGAGTGAGTAGTACGTAGGCAACAGGCAGTGGCGGAAACCCGCTTAGCGAAGCTGAAATAAGGTTAGATCATTTTGACGTCTTTGGCGCTAATTAGATCCCTGTCGGTTTTTCCTTCTTCCCATGGCGGGTCGGCCGCAACCACAGCTTCCCGTCAAGGATGACAACCAGGCAAAAACGTCTGAGCAGTCAAATTCAGTCTACGCCGCTTTGGCCCGAACTTCGTGCGGAATATTGTTTACACGGCTATACGCGTAAGCTCACTCCAAACCCTTATTAGTGCCAGGGCAGCAGGTCTTTATTTCGCGCGTCCAATGAGACTCTTCCGACCAACTAAACGTAGAGTTTTAATTCATATATCAAATCGAGGGACTAAACTATAAACTTACAGTCAGTGGTTGGACATCTCTTCGCCACGCCGCGGTCTCCCAAGGCACAACCTTTTCTTCCAGCTTCGTCTGGAACTTGGTTCGGACACAGGGGGTAAGTACCACAGCTTGGGTATGTTGGAAAAATCTGAGGGGCTATGTAGCTTTCAGCCATACCTCGGCATTTCGTGCCGCCTCTGATCGTTAATACCTGCCTAGGGGCACTGCTATTCACGACTTACTCCGTCACGTACGACACAGTACATCGGCATGACGTATGTGCTAATAGTACTGCCGCCTCCGCCTTGGCCGGCGCTGCAGCCGGAGCCGTTCAATCGATAGCTGGCGCTCCTGCCGAGAATGTTAGACTTTTGATGGAGGGAGGAATTACAGGGCCGCAAAGTAGTGTCAAAGGGTGGAGACACGCGTGGAAGGAAGTTTTCATCGACACGAACCAATCCAACGTGCAGAAGAATAGGCACGCATCTCGCCGTGAGGCCCGAGAGGTTCGAGAATGGATGAAGGAGGTTGGAGAGATGGCGGGGCGGGGGTGGGATGGATGGGGCTGGAGCTGCGCAAAGGATATTTGTGGTAAGTTCTTTTTGGGAGATACCATGAACTTGCAGATTGTAACGATCTGCCAGGGTTTGCTCTGTTCTTTGCCGTGTTCGATTTGTCTAGGCATGTAGCAGAGCGAGCATCACGAGCTTTCGCGGGGACTGATCGCGAAGACCGATCAAGAACCTGGCGACCCTTGTCCAGCACGGACCGCATAGTCCAAAGTTTGATACTAGTTGGTGGGGGAGTCGTTGGTGGAATTGGGCACGAAATAGTTGGCCGGCCGTTTGATATTTCTCGACGAATTCTTCATATCAACGAGTCTCACGTTCGAACGGAACGCATGGTCTCAGCGAAGCCTCAAGCTGAGCGGTCTGGGGGGAATTCAGTGTCTATTATACGAGGCTCGCTCTGGGCCCGTACGAGATCTGCATTTAGCGTATTGCACCAAACTGCGCGGGAAGAAGGATATATGTACTTTTTTAGAAGCCCGACACCGACTGCGTTCGACTCGCATTCTAGTCCATACCGAAGGCTATATACTGCTCTCCGTACTCTAGGACGAGTAGGGCCATGGGGGGTTGCATTTGTGGTATGGGAGGCGACTGGAGGTATTTCGGAATAGTTTCTTCAATCAGATTTAGACTGTTCTTCCTCCGATCAAGTTCTTTTTCTTTTTCTTTTCTTTTTGCACTATAATTCTTGCTTGTATGATGCTGAAGATATGAAATATCAGTGTCTGCCTTAGCGTAACTTAGAGCCAACTACTTCCCCTCTTGGCTCCGCATATATATGACATGATGATCTCATTCATTAATTTTAAATCGTTTGAATTCCGAAACCTGGCGTCGATAATTGATTTGACAAGCGTGGTAGATTTTGTCGGCCAATGTAGGACTAGTCTGGAGAAATTGGCACCTCACTGAATCAGGTATACACGTAAGTTGATTCGCACCGCATGTGACGGAAGGTTCAATCTCACAATAATTGTCTTTTACAGGTGTCATCCGCTCCTTCTATATTCGGCGCGACATGATTGCCACGACGCCTGCAGCAGCTACCTCATGCCAATATTGATATTCGACGGCCATGACAAGTCTCCGTCACCACTCAATGGTTTCGTTCTTTCCCGAGGGATTAATGTGCTGCAAGGGCCTATGTCATAGCTCCAATGTTGAACTTGGTCTGGATCCGTGTGGTGTACTCTCACGGGTGGTGATGCCGTCATGCACGAAAAGGTGCGTGTTCACCTCCAGGTAGCGCAGCGCGGGTCATCCTCAATGTGATAGCATGTGCTGTTTTCTTTCATCAATAGATCTTTCGGTGTTATTAGCTTACTGCTCATGTCTTTCGGTCTAAAGTATTGACACGACCTTGACTCCAAGGGCTTAGCCGTCTACAAGAATCGCTCACCGGTACCGCAGTCTCACACGCTCTCTCGGCATAGCATACATCCTTTTGAATTTTAAACCGTTTGCTTGTACCTAAAAACTATTCCGGTTAGTAAGTATATAGTTTGATTCGGGTGTCTTGGGTGCTGAATATATGCGGTCTCGAGGGTGATATAGGACCGACCCCAGCTGGGAGGAATAGATCTCGTTGAGTGTGATTTTCAATATATAAGAGAATGTTCCTGCTGGAAATGGTGTCAAACCAAACAATGTATACAGGCAAGGTGTAGTTATGGAAGGTGGGGTACAGGCTATCCGGTTTCACAGGATAATGTCCATTTCCTGTTCAGCTGGATCCGGACGCGATATATAAGTACTAGAAGGCGAGATCTACGGGCGAACCAGATACAGTAAACTGCGTTGACATTGGCAGGGCGTGCTTTATTTCAGGTAGGAGTCAAAGCATCAGCCCTGAAGAAGAAACAACAGTCACGAACGCAAGACTGTGTTAATATTTCATAACAGTTCAATGACATTAGTTGGTATGTACTTACGGCAAGTTCACCACGGTCCCGCTATGCTCTAGGCGAATGTGTGCAATTTTGGTTCCCTAATGATAGGCAACACAAGAAAGGCGTTTATTTCATTTGATTTCAAACCAAGACCACACTCACGTCCTCGGATAATTCAAACGACCTGACCTCCCCAAAGGACTCACGGCCTTCGGCATCGTAATAATACACGCGTGCCCCCAACTGGTAAAGTTTAAATTGAGTGAGTCTAAAATGTCGCGCGAGCTGAGTTTGTAATTGACTCACCTCCAACTCACCCGCCATAACACGGAAGAAAATGTTTGAAAAAAGAATTGAAAAGAAAAGGTATAAAGACGTGTGCGACCAATGGTCCACACGAAATCGCTGGCGGGGGATAGGGCCGGAGAACCCACCATCGTGAGCGGAGGGGGTTATAACCACTTAGGACTTGAGCTTCCAAAAGCATACATTCGTACCAGAGGAGTGGGATGAGCCAACCACCCGCTTTCGTATGCCTACGGAGATCGGCAATCTGAAAAGACCATCCGAAGCCATGGACGAGGAGAATAGGTGTGTTCTGTAACAAACCAGGGCGCAATATTAGGTAATTGAAGCTGGCACATGTCGGAGATTCGCCGTCTGGCATCAACCCACAGAAACCTCATGCTCCTGACTTTTGCAAAACGACAAGCAATCTCATATTTGATTTCTAGATATTAGCTTCAGCACCATCCAGGTGGGGATTTCCCGTCAACCCGAGACAAACACGGTCTGGCTCACATCATAAGTTCCAGAGGGCCGAGAACCTTGTCTGGACGGGGGCGGCGTCCCAAGAGCACATATTAAGAGATATTACAGTAGAAAATAGAATGCGACCGCTGGGCTGGGGCTCAGCCTTCCGAAGCTCAAGGCTGCCGTCAGCCGATCCAGGATGTAAGCACTTCACGTCTGGGTCGATTTTTTTCTCCACAAGTTGTACGCGTAGCCAGAGCTCGTGTTTCTTCGTGGAGGATAAAGCATAGAAGAACAGAGTGATCGTGTGAAATAGATGCATCCTAACCAAACTTACTAATATGGCGGTTTGATCACCAGTCCAATCATAGTGGTGTTTAATCCCACCAAGCCCCCAGAGTTGAAGAGAAAGGTGAGTGATGCCTTACCAGTAGGGGTTTCCGCGGATCGGCGTAAGAAAAGTCTTAAAGGGAAGCTGCTCTTGGGCCACCCTGATTTCAGAGAAATACGTCAGTAACCTGGATTCGCCAGCGCCCCCGCGTCGCCCGAGCGATCATGCAATGTCTGGGGCCTAGACCATGAAGCATCGGCGAATGGACGCAAAGGCATACGAGCACCGGCTTCAACCACGTGGGGGCATCATATGTTTTGTCGGTAAAAATGACGTCGAACGAGCCCCCGGCAAACTGGCCGACTGCGCCCTGAACAGCACTCCATCGGCCTGACCGAACAACTCCATTACGATTCTACCTCCAACAAACCTAGATACCCGACGATGGTTTAATTACCTCAGCGCCCACGCAGGTTTCCGATCTGGAGCAAGCGCTATGATCTCGTATGGATTGTGCTTCATTGGACTGTAGCGCTAATCGCGGCCTCCGTTGAGGTACATACATATCACCGTTCAAGACCCATGGTCGAAAATTCGTCAGCGGCGAAGATAGCAATGCGTGCTAGGGCTACGTGATCTTCGTGCAAGACACAACGCAATATAGTGAAATCAGGAAAAGCGAGGAGGCTTGGCCGTGATCGGCCAATGTTAGAACTCCGCCTTTGGATCGCTATAGTACAAGATTTCGGTTCTGGGGGAGTGCCCGATAACTATGCAACTCGCACGCGCACGCGTTTGGAAGGCGCATCACCAACAAGACCGAGACCTATGTGCCTAAACTTTGCTGGTTCTAGTCATTTCATTCCGCAGCCAAGGCAAGTTACCTTTTATATATGTATGTATATTCCGATTTCAGACTCAGAGCTACTTTTTTGGTAAATTTCACACTCCTGCTATGATTTGGCAAAACAAGTTGTTTTCTTCATCCGGACGCGAAACGTGGGGGAAATCGGTCCTTGCATCCTTGATCGAGTCGCATGAGCTGCCCCAAAACGAGGCTTGACGAGATCTCTTCTTCGAAGAGCCTGGGTCAAGATCCCTGATGTGCTAGACCTTTCGATTCGATAAGGGACGCCTCGTGAACAACCTCAATCCAATCTGCCCCAGAGTGGACTGTCCAATCATATCACTGCCGTCGGCGACCTCCTCAACGCCGCGTCTGACATTCTTCACCGTTCAATACCTAATCGGCGAGCCTAAATTATAAGATCTACCATGGACGGGCCGTGGCTCACGCACCGTGCCTCCTCAAACACTCCACAGTGGAGTGGGCTCGGTTATGGACTAATGGTAACTCGAAAGCAAGGAAGCCGTCGGCGGTCAAACTATCCTTGGTAAACGGGTGCCTGCCCCAAGTCCCGTTTAGTAGCCGGAGGAAATGAGACTCCGCACTCCGCATCTCGCTGTGAGTAATGGGCGAGGGAATCTTGCGAATATTGTTGATGGATGTGCAAGATCGCTCGAGCGCACATGTGTCGGAGCAACTCGACCTTCTCACACCAGAAGTGAGCAGAGCGGGTTCTGCAGACGTCGGGGTTGAATGTGCTCGGCTAGCGAGGTCCCTAATAGAACGAAGATCCGTCGGGGTGAGAAGCATTGTCATAATAAGGTATGTTGCTCCAAGAGCCAAGATCTAGATGTTCGTATCAAGGACTGGGGAAGAGCATGACGTTCGGCTCCGTGTCTAGCACCGAGCAAACGCGGCAAACATTGCTACCGTGAGGGCCGTTGTGCTCATGTTCAAACTTGCCAAGAGATGGCCGCTTGGGGGCGGCCCGCATAGGGAGGCCGCTTCCCCGCCTTCTGGCGTTGGGGTTGTTCGTTTCGCCTCGGCGGCTTGAGATGTGAGCTGCCTTATTCACCGACATGCAGACAACACGTCGCGCGGGATTGTTAATTGCGCTACCTCCATCGATGACACGAGGCTATACGCTGGCGATCAAGGTGAGGGGTGATTGGAGTGGGCTGTACCTGCGGATCGACCTTTTAAGTTCTCGGCTACAGGGAGTGGATAGAGTATATGCTACAAGATTAAGATAGATCCGTTCCTGAGCCATGAGTCATAAACCGTTTCGATGGGTAGACATAGATCCCGATCTTGAATGAATTAAAGTCAATCAAACGAAACGCGAGCACGCTTAGGGAGGTAGGGGTTGTAGATACCTGATTAGGTGCTAGAGAGTGGTATGGGTTTACTTCGGGATCGATCTCATAGCCAGCCATGATAGAATGGATCACGTCTACACCTGAGATACCACCGCAGACGTGCATCATTCAAGTCTCCGATGGGCATTGCGGCGCTGTGCAGCAGAGATATTGTGATCGGCTTTCACCAGGGCCCCAACCGGGTACTTGCTACCCAAAATAAGGCGTAGCGTGTTGATATGCAAATCAAGGCACTGCTAGTGACGCCATTTCTTGAGGATATCGCTCTGTTGCTGCGAATAGGCCTGTCTCTTTGCCCAGTCCCACCTCGGGATATATATGGCTTAAGCCATGAGTTCCAGACAAACTACTTCCAATTTAGTTATTTCATTGATATATGTAGCTGCAATGTGACATATGCAAATTGAGCATGGGCCATGAAATCCCCTTGGCCAAACTGCCGCATCAAAGCCAGAACAAGCTGGTGGTGTAAATCCTTCTCCAATGTTAGAAGCTTCTTAGCACAGTGGTAATCGGAGAAAGAGGCGGATGTGCCGAGAGCGTATACGAGATATTTGATGTCACCAACGTTCTCGAAACAAACTGCGAGTTGAAATCATGTTGCACAAAGTCCGCCAAGCATGTGTAAGCGCCTATGAGAGTAGATCGAGGGAAGTTGGGTTTCCAAGTCCGTCGCCACACGCAAAAGAAGGGTGGTGAGTGTTCGGCCGGGGGACACATTGGCCAGGACCGCATACAGCAATGTATGTCACGTGTGAAAGTGATCATCGAGGCCGAGAGATAACGAGTTGTCATCTGATAGCCAAGGATCGAGCTTGCGTTCAAAGTCAGAGGATGTCCCACTCGCTCGCGGCCGAAGATATCTATGGCGTGGTGATATCACCTTGTCCGACCCGTCCATCAGTGGGGAGAGCCACATCGGAAATCCCCCCGGGCCGCATCTCGTCGGTGTCTGTTGAGGTGTGTGCCTGCTTGCTGACCGCAACCAAGCCTGGGCTTTCGGACTGGTTCGGGTGGAGCGGATTCCATACGGGCATCGATAGAAATATCGTTTGCGTTGCAATACCCTACCAAGCCCGCATATATCGTGGATAAATGCAGCACAAGTAGTACAGTTTGGTCTAAGCCTCATCAGCGAGGCGAGGAATAATGTAAACACTCGGGATTTGTTTGGTTTTAATGATGGTGATCAGTTCCGAAAAGCCGAAGAGATCTCTCAAATCCGAAATTAGCCGGACGCTGATTGGGCCTTCATACATGAACCCCGCACCTCTCCAAAATTCTTGACTCGAACCACCACCACCTCCTCTCTTCTGTCGGTTGTCCGCCTGCAGGATAGGAGTAAACCCACCTATCATCTCACCGCCGCTGTTGATCTACGACACTCAATAAATCTCACTAAACGATGATCGCACCGAGCGGGAGCTCCTCGAGCTCGGATTCCGCCAAAATTCCATACGGCAGCCCTCTTCCGCTCGTTGCCGATGAGGCTGAAGAGAACGGGTTTTCTGAAGTCGAGCGCGATCCCGAGTCCTGGGCTGAATCGCTCCCAGCCGCCTCTGGCCTGTACTCAAATGAGAACGAGCGAGATGCGTGCGGGGTTGGCTTCATTTGCCAGATCAAGGGCCGGCCGAGCCACAAGATAGTATCCGACGCCCGTTCGCTGCTGTGTGCGATGACCCATCGCGGTGCTACTGGCGCAGACAGCCGGGATGGCGACGGTGCGGGGGTGATGACGGCCATTCCGCACTTGTTCATGGTTAGAGAGGCCGAGCGCGAGATCGGGTGTGAGTTGCCTGAGCCTGGGAAATATGCGGTGGGAAACGTGTTCTTCAACCCCAAGGACGAATCGGAGCGTGAGTCCCACAAGTCGATATTCGCGAAGCTCGCCCACGACCTCGGCCTTCGTGTGCTTGGCTGGCGCGAGGTCCCCACCGACGGCAGCATTCTTGGTCCTGCGTCCGGCAGCAAGGAACCAGCTATTCTCCAGCCGTTTGTTGTCTTGCGCCAGCACTACGGCGACGGCAAGACCAGCCAAAACGGGCCGTTCGACTCGCGGTCGTTTGAGCGCCAGCTTTACGTTCTCCGTAAACATGCGACGCATACGATGTAGGTGTAATTGGCGCCTTGTTCGTTTCCGGACTAATGACTGATCGACCCTTGATCGAACAGAACGCTGGCCAGGTGGTTCTACATCTGCTCGCTCTCGACCTCCAACATCGTCTACAAGGGCCAGCTCTCTCCGCCTCAAGTCTACAACTATTACCACGACCTCAACCATGTGCTCTACAGCTCCCATTTTGCCCTCGTTCACTCTCGCTTTTCGACCAACACCTTCCCGAGCTGGGACCGTGCCCAGCCGATGCGATGGGCCGCCCACAACGGTGCGCTGCTTCTCTCTTGGCAACCGTGATTTATCTCACATGTATTGCAGGCGAAATCAATACCGTCCGAGGCAACAAAAACTGGATGCGAGCACGTGAAGGGGTCCTTCAATCCTCCCACTTTGGTGACCAGTTGAACCTGTTGTACCCCATTATCGAAAACGGAGGTTCCGACTCGGCTGCATTCGACAACGTTCTCGAACTGCTCGTCGTCAATGGCGTCGTTTCGCTCCCTGAAGCTGTCATGATGATGATCCCCGAGGCGTGGCAAGATAACGAGCTAATGGATCCCGAGAAGCGCGCGTTTTACAATTGGGCGGCTTGCGTCCAGGAGCCTTGGGACGGTCCCGCACTCTTTGCTTTTAGCGACGGCCGTTACTGTGGCGCAAATCTCGACCGGAATGGACTTCGTCCTTGTCGATATATCGTCACCAACGAGGATATCATGGTCTGTGCCTCAGAGGTCGGCGCACTTTACATCGAGCCCGAAAAGGTCGTCGCCAAGGGCCGTCTCAAGCCCGGTCGTATGCTCTTGGTCGATACAGTCGAGGGCCGAGTTGTCGATGACAAGGAGCTCAAGCGAACTACCTCCCGCAAGCAAAACTTTGCGTCTTGGGTTGAAGGCAATCTCATCCAACTTCCTCTGATCGTGAAGCGCGTACAACGCTCTATCTCCGTAGATCCTGTTATCGACGAAAGCTCCCTCGCAACCGATCCCAAGCTCCTTGCCTTTGGATACACCGCCGAGCAGCTCAACTTACTCATGCTTCCTATGGTTTCCGAGGGCAAGGAGGCACTCGGTTCCATGGGCAACGACGCTCCGCTCGCGTGTATGGCTACGCAGGCTCGCCCGGTCTACGACTACTTCCGCCAGCTCTTCGCTCAAGTTACGAACCCACCTATTGACCCGATCCGCGAGTCCGTCATCATGTCGCTCGAGGCTTATGTTGGCCCCGAGGGCAACCTTCTCGAAATGAAGCCCGAGCAGTGCCACCGCATCGTGCTCAAGTCGCCTGTCCTTGGCATTGAGGAAATGAATGCTCTCAAGAACCTTAGCGCCGCCTATCCCAAGTGGTCTTCTCGCACGATCGACATGACATTCCCCAAGTCCGAAGGCTTACCCGGCTACCATGCTGCTCTTGACCGTGTCTGCAATGAGGCTACCAAGGCCATCGAGGAGGAGCAAAAGGTTATCATTCTCTCGGATCGAGCTGTGGCTAAGGACCGTGTTACTCTGAGCGCGCTCGTCGCCTGTGGAGCAGTTCACCACCACCTCGTCCTTCAGAAGAAACGTGCCAAGGTCGCGTTGATGGTCGAGACCGGCGAGGCTCGCGAAGTTCACCATCTGTGCGTATTGGTAGGGTATGGCGCCGACGCCGTTTGCCCGTATCTTGTGATGGAGGTTATCCACAAAGTCTCCCGCGAGCGCATGTGAGTCAAATTCGACCCCATGGATTAACGCCACGAGGCTCATTATTTTACGTACCATGTGTTTCAGTGTGAAGGGTGAGCAAACTGTGGAACAATTATTGAGCAACTACCGCAAGGCCACCGATAATGGTATCCTCAAGGTCATGAGCAAGATGGGTATCTCAACCTTGCAGTCCTACAAAGGCGCGCAAATCTTTGAGGCACTGGGGCTCCACAGCGAAGTCATTTCCCGATGCTTTACCGGTACGGCCAGTCGAGTTCAAGGCGCGACGTTCGACTTGCTGGCGATGGATGCGTTTGAGCTGCACGAGCGCGGATATCCTTCTCGCGAGACTCTTCTCCCACCCGGAATGCCGGAGTCCGGAGAATACCACTGGCGAGACGGCGGCGAGGCGCACATCAACGATCCGGTTGGCATTGCGAATCTTCAGGATGCGGTCCGAGAGAAGAACCAGGCTGCGTATGATGCTTATAGCCGCAATGCTCGCGAACAAACTAAGCAAATTGCGCTTCGGGGGCTACTTGATTTCCGATATGAAGCCGCTACTCCAATCCCTGTCGAGCAGGTCGAGCCTTGGAACGAGATTGTACGTCGGTTCGTGACTGGAGCTATGTCCTACGGGTCCATCTCTATGGAGGCTCACTCCACCCTTGCGGTTGCGATGAACCGACTCGGCGGAAAATCTAACACAGGCGAGGGTGGGGAGGATGCGGAGCGTTCGCAGGTCCTGCCAAATGGCGATACTATGCGTTCGGCGATTAAACAAGTTGCGAGTGGACGCTTTGGCGTGACGAGCAACTATCTCGCCGACGCGGATGAACTGCAAATCAAGATGGCACAAGGAGCTAAGCCTGGTGAAGGTGGAGAGCTTCCAGGTCACAAGGTTTCGGGCTCTATCGCTCGGACCCGCCACTCGACGGCTGGTGTTGGTCTGATTTCGCCCCCTCCGCACCATGACATTTACAGTATTGAAGACCTGAAGCAGCTTATTTATGACTTGAAATGTTCGAACCCCCGATCTCGCGTTTCTGTCAAACTGGTCTCGGAAGTGGGCGTTGGAATCGTCGCGAGCGGAGTAGTGAAGGCCAAAGCCGATCATATTCTAATTTCTGGCCACGATGGAGGAACGGGTGCCTCTCGCTGGACGGGGATCAAGTACGCTGGACTTCCATGGGAGCTTGGTCTGGCCGAGACTCATCAGACACTCGTGCTCAACGATCTTCGCGGTCGAGTAACCGTGCAGACAGACGGGCAGATCCGTACTGGCCGTGATATCGCGATTGCCTGCTTGTTGGGAGCCGAGGAATGGGGCTTTGCGACTACACCTCTTATTGCTATGGGGTGCATTATGATGCGAAAGTGCCATTGTGAGTGCTCCCCGTAACCCATTCAAGCCTAACGCTAATGTGTCGATCGCTTTGCTTCTCAGTGAATACCTGCCCGGTCGGGATTGCTACGCAGGACCCCTTGCTTCGAGCCAAATTTGCGGGCCAGCCTGAGCAAGTGATCAACTTTTTCTACTACCTCGCAGAGGAGCTTCGTGGTATCATGGCCAAGCTTGGATTCCGCACAATCAATGAAATGGTGGGGCGTGCAGATATGCTCAAGGTCGACGAATCCCTCCGTACCCCCAAAACTGCGCATCTAGACCTTTCACCAGTTCTCAAGCCAGCATGGCAAATGCGTCCCGGCGCTGCGACTTATCGTATTCGTCAGCAAGATCACAAACTCTACATTCGCCTGGACAACAAGTTTATCGATGAGGCTGAACCTGCGCTCACCCAGGGCCTGCCTGTTCATATCGAGTGCGACGTTGTCAACACCGACCGTGCTCTCGGAACGACGCTCTCGTATCGTGTCTCGAAGCTCTATGGCGAGGAGGGTTTGCCCAAAGACACGATTCACATCCTCATGCGCGGCTCAGCTGGGCAGTCCTGCGGGGCCTTCCTCGCACCCGGTATCACCATCGAGCTTGAAGGTGATGCGAATGACTACGTTGGCAAGGGTCTCTCTGGTGGGCGGCTCATCGTGTACCCACCCAAGCAGTCAACATTCAAGGCCGAGGAGAACATCATTGTTGGCAACGTCTGCTTGTACGGCGCCACGTCCGGAGAGGCCTTCATCCGTGGTGTAGCTGCCGAACGCTTTGCTGTCCGGAATTCAGGTGCCAACGCTGTCGTCGAAGGGACCGGTGACCACGGCTGTGAGTATATGACTGGTGGTCGTGTTGTTGTCCTTGGTACTACCGGGCGCAACTTTGCTGCTGGTATGAGCGGAGGTATCGCATACGTCTTGGATATGGCCCATACCTTCGCCTCAAAGGTCAACCAGGAGATGGTCGAACTCGGCAAAGTTACAGACCCCCGCGAGATTGCTGCCCTCCGAAGCTTGATCGAGGATCATCGTCATTACACCGGCTCCGAGGTCGCCAATCGTGTGCTCCTAGACTTCCACCACTTGCTTCCTATGTTTGTTCGTGTTATGCCTCTCGACTACAAGCGCGTGCTTGAAGAAAAGGCCGCTCGTGAGAAGGAGGAGAAGAAGAAGCAGAGCTTCATCGACCTTGTCCCTTCACATACCGCTAGTCAGGTTGACTTGGCCTCGGAGACGCTTGAGGATGTGCTCTTGCCCAAGGAGCCTCTCGCCGCAGCCCTTTCGAACTCGCAGATTGCACCTGCCCGTCGAAACGAACCAAACATTGTAGACGTCGAAGATTCGATGGTGGACGAGCAAACGACCAAGACTCGGATGGCCAAGCTCGACAAGACCCGCGGCTTCATGAAGTACAAGCGCCTCAACGAGGCTTACCGTCCTCCGCGGAAACGTGTCAAGGACTGGAAGGAGATTTCGAACCGTCTGACGGAGAGCGAACTCAAGTATCAGTCGGCGCGCTGCATGGACTGTGGCATTCCGTTCTGCCAGTCGGATAGCGGCTGCCCAATCTCCAACATTATCCCCAAATGGAACGACCTGGTGTTCAAGGGCCAATGGCGTGACGCGCTGAACCGATTGCTCATGACGAACAACTTCCCTGAATTTACCGGGCGTGTATGCCCTGCACCTTGCGAGGGTGCTTGCGTTTTGGGTATCAATGAGCAGCCGGTGGGCATCAAAAGTATCGAGTGCGCCATCATTGACAAGGTTTGTTTTCATTTCGGCTTTCGTAATTCGCCGGCCTGACGTCTGTTTGATTTCCAGGCTTTCGAAATGGGATGGATGAAGCCTGTCCAACCGTCCTTCCGTACGGGCAAGAAAATCGCGATCATCGGCTCTGGTCCTGCAGGCCTCGCATGTGCTGACCAGCTTAACAA
>JARWMV010000026.1:0-192650 GCA_030998015.1 Ceratorhiza oryzae-sativae
GCGCTTGCACACGGTTCGTATCCGCGGCCAGAGCAGCAGCAGCAGCAGCAGTCGTACGTTGCCCAGCAACAGCCGCAACCATCCCGGCCGCAGCTTGGTCAGCCTCAACCGTCCCGACCGCAACTCGCACAGGTTCAAACGTCCCGACCACAACTCGCCCAGGCTCACCAGTCGTCGTCGCAGAGCACCGCCATGGGCGCGCCGATTCTCGTGGACACGCCCTCGCCTCCGCCTCTGCCCGAGACCGACCCGACCCCGCCGAGCCCGCGTCAAAAGGTCGGGTCGGGCGTGGGTATGCCGCTGACCATGTCCCTGCCGCTGACCAATGCCCCGGGCGGGCGGGTGACTCAGACGCGTGCGTGGGAAGACGCGGATGCGGATGTCAAGGTGCCTGTCAAGGAGGTTTCCTCGCCTGGGGGTGGAGCACCAGGAGGTGGCGGGCAGGGGCGAAAGAGCCGATGGCCGAGTTTCAGTGTGCATGGGCATCGGGTAACGGTTGGAGCCAAGGTCATGGGCGCTGCGTACGCTACACGATCTTAACATTGGCTTGGGGCAGATTCTGACACTGAATCGGTGACGAAGATCCCAAGGCCGCCCTGCGCAAGAAGATGCTGACATTGGCCTGGTGCACCATGCTTTTTTGGTTCGACACTTTTGTTTAGAGGTGCTAGATACATGACTAGGGCTCTCGCTTTTTTTCGCTGTTTTCTCTATGGTGATATCTCTTGTTTATTCTGTGTTATACCTACCTCTTTTTTTTTGATAGTACTGTTGGTCTGATGCTTTTTTTTAGTTTGTAGCATACGATGCCTTGAATGTGATGAGTAACGAGTGAGACTGGGGCTACGTATTTTGTGAAGTCATCTAAATGGCGCAATGCAAGGCACTCCGATGGCACTTTGAAGAAGCTCCGATCAAGTGCGTTCTATTTTCTTGGCGGCGGGTATTCAAAAGAAGGACACTGAGACACTTGCGCCGTGATGGCCCTGTCCGATCTCAACAATTTGCCAAAGGCCTCTTGCATACCTGGTATCGCACTGTTTTTGTATGTAACATACCCAATTCGTCGAACGGATGGTAAAGTAAGTATGGCTCGCAGATTCGGTTCGAGCCGCCGACACTTATAATTAAATCCAAATTCGATCAAGTCGAACCGTATGCAGCTGGGTGAGCGCACCCGCGATCTGACCGAGTCCTCGGGAGCTTGCTATCATCGGCCTTGTGAATGGCAAGCGTGAGACGCTCCAGCTCGGGGCAACACGTACAAGCGCCCGGGCTGAAACGAGCTCCAGCGTTTGAAAGAAGACATGTCCGACGCTGCGATCCCTGCATAAAACTCGACGACCGACGGCCCAAACGCCATGAACTCGCAGTCGCGCGGGTCGAGCTGCAGATCGAGTTTTGTGAGGTCCGGGCGTGATGAGTGGAGAGTGGCAGGCGAAGGTACCTGGCTGGAAACTCGCGTAGGTCGAGGGTACGGAGTTTGGGCAGATAAGTCGTTTGGATATCATTTACACTGCGAATAGGGCCGGGGAAGCCCCGGCCGCAGACGACCACGACGCGCAAACCAGGGCTTGTGCGGGATCAGACGGTAGACGTCCGTAAACAGCACGATACCGCGGACGTTGTGCCCAGCTCGACCAGGTGCCGACAGGGGGCAAAAGAGAGCATGGGCAAGTGTTGTTCTAGGTGCAGGGCACATAGTTGCTCCATCGGTCTTGGTATACCTTTGCCAAGGAACAAGGTATGGCTGAAATTTTCCATATCCAATAGTAAATGCTGGAGCGGCCTTGTTTTTGCGTTCGCAGGTCAGAGATCCACAGCAAATTCAGAGCGGGCAGCGTATATAAGGGCAGATTGTATACGGGAGGCACTAGAGGCAAGTAAAGGTACGACAGAGTTTACGGCTTCTCTGCTACCCGACCAAAGGTAATTGTAAGAGTGCCAAACGTAAATGTGAATGGGATAGGTTCGAGAGCGCTCTATGCATGTCTTTACGTACTCGGGGCCTTTCAGCCCATTCTTGCATCGAGCAAGGTCGATGTAAGACCATAGTGCCAGAGTACCTAGGGCCACATGACGCCAGTGATGGCATACATTTGATAAAAGTGCCTGATATTTGGCTGGGACAGTGATCATGTCTCTGAAACGGTCCAACGAGCGAACCATTTCAACGCCGACGATGAAGATCAAAGCCAGTACCTCTGGGGGAAGGCGGTTAATGTGGTCTGAGGACGGAATGGCCACCGGATGAATGGCAAGTTATTCGCGAGAGGAGGAAAGATCGGATGTATGATTGCGGTGCACTTGAACCAACAGTACGCAGGGCCGTTATGTGGCTGTGTGTATGATATGCCTCGCATGGCTCCTGGGCAAAAGTCCGAATGCCTAACCTTATTCCTGGGCACTAATGGCGTTACCCTGAGCCTAGCTCACGCAAATTAGCGCAGGAGTATCATAAGGTAGGGCTAGAGTGGCATCGGAAGCACTCAAAAGCATAGCTATACATTGGGCTTGTTGCCTAACATCTCCCGTTGTGTCATCCCTGGTAATCGGGAGGTGTACGCGACCCGTAGTAAATAAGCAATCTTTACCTCGCACCATGGTCTGTCAAGAGGAACAACCTCAATGCGTAGCGTCGATTCTTATCCTGCAATACCTTGCCAGCTGCCCGCGCAATAGACAAGTCGATGAAGCATGTTCAAGTCGAGGCATTGATGTCTAGAAGTGAAGGCACCGTTGATGATGCTTTTATTTCTTCTGGGATTCGATTGCATCGTTCTCGATGCGCAGTTATATTTTCAATATCCCTCCAAATGCTGGATGCCACCCATGTCGTCCTACAGACACGTGCCCGGGAGCGAAATACTTGTGTAATTGCACAGTGATCCCCTCGCCCGACAACAACCTGAAACCCCACTCAAATATAATCTTTGGCATAATAGGACTGTGCTCAAGATATCTAATCCGCCGAAGGGACGGCAGAATCAGTAAAGCCCGTAAATTCAGATCGAGCCGACGATATGTATGATGAAAGCTACGTTCGATCACGTCAATCGTATGCAACTCGTTAGGTTGGACTGTAAATTGATCCAGCGGAGTGCCTGGTGTTGTCCGCAGAGTTGACGGACAGAGTCAGACGCTGGAGCTCTGGCAGAGCATTTATTGCCGCTTCACAATAAGATGGCGCGGCTCCTACGATTTGATCAAATAAATATCTAAGAGCGGTTGTGGTATCATCACATGGTCTTCCCACAACAAATCATTCGCTTCTTGTCTCCTCCCTTAGACACTTGGATTCACACCGCTCCGTCGTGTGCCTCTATCTCATCTTCGACTTCCTTCCTGCGTCGCTCAAATACATATTTCTCAATGCCCTATGGGAAATGTCTTCGCATTTAGCCCAATACGACCAATGGTTCAGAAAAACGCACCTCCAGCTTTCGCATTCGGCTTCCGAGCGTGAGCATGCCAGCCACATTCCTCCTGAAGTCCCTTACAGCAGCGATTGTTTCTTCTTCGGACATCCCTCCCACCGCAACATTAGCGATATCTGCCTCTTCACGCTCTTCCCTATCCTGACCGTCCCCTTCTGCAATCCCAGCATTGATGGCACTGGCTCCGTTTTCATATTTGATTGAATGGGTACCACTTCTGACTCCCTTGCTACTCTCTGATTCTAGTAGCCGCAAGTCGCGTGCTTGAAGGTTCCAATCCGCACGCAGCAAAATTTGGGCCCGACTTCCTTCTTCCAAGTGCGCCACTAGTAGTCGACGAGCTATACATTCGAGGGCCACGGCATGTTCAAGTAATTCCTTGAGATCCTCTTCGTCAAGGGCGACCTTTGACTTCGCATATGAAGCATGTTGCTTGAGAATAAGAATGGAATGCATCTCGTCGATCTCTGCCTCCATTGTTTTCTCACCACCATTTTCGGAGTCGCCATGCGCATACCCGGTGGAGGCCTTGTTAGCCTTGCTGGCAGCCTCGGGGCTTGTTGGATCTCCCGCGGCCGCACGTCGATTTTCCATTCGTCTTGTAGACGTGCGTTTGATTATGTTTTGAATTGCCTGAACAGCAAAAGACGCCATGATAGGACTGCCAAACGTATCCAGTATTGGGCATGTCGTATTTCTTTACTAAATTAGAATGCTTACACGGCCATCAATGAATAGACGATCATTATAACTTTTAAACAGGCAAAAATTAGTGCATATATCAATTCCTGATGTATGTACGTACCCCTTCCGGCAGGAGATACAGGGGCTGATGTTGCGTATTGGGTTATTCTCACAATATCCACCTTACTATTCTGATACTTACCAAAATCACCATATCCGATTGAGAGAAAGAATACGTAACAGAAATAAAGTGCGTCGCCATATGACCAGGACTAAAGCCCCTTGTAAAGTTAGGGATTTTACAACTCATTAAGGCTTACCTCTACTGCCCCAAAAATGCCGGCTCCCACGAACCAGAAAGTTAAAAAGCCCAGTGCAGAGCGAAAGAGCTCTGCATATTGTTCTCTCCACCCTTGACGCTCGTGCAACTCACGCAAGAACTCTATTTCGCGCTCGAGGGATGGCTCGTGAGCATCCATCTGCTCCAGCTACAACAGTGTTTATAAATTAAACCTCTACGGTGTCTTAGACCTCAAGAAAAGCTAACAAACCTGCCATTGTTTCTCTCGTTCCGCACGCGCTCGAGCTTTGTGCTGCTTCTGATGCTTGTTGAAGAACGATACGATCATAGAAATACATTCAGCGAGAAGAGTGATGCCTTCCATTCAAGGTGAATTATGTTTCATTGAGCTTCAATAAAGTCTAAATCGTACCGAGCAGGGCGAAGGGGAACAGCAGCACCTTTGTGGAAGGTTTGGTTGGGTAGAAATCCCCAAACCCAATAGTAAGGAACGTGACAGTTGTAAAATAAACGCCCTAGAAGATTGTTAGCCGACTTAGAAGAGCAAAGGCAATTAGATTTGAGCTGCTTACATCCAAGTACGACCATTTCTCCTGAAATTTAGTGTCAAGATGTTTTTGGTTTGCTCTAACGAATGTACTGCACTCACGATTTTCGAGAAAATGAGCGCCGTTAAAGCAATGAGTGCTATGAGCATTGTGTTCTGAAGCATGAAATGACGGCCAGCTATACGAATTTGAATCTTGGTATAGGCCGGAGTCCCCAGGCCGTATTTCTTGAAAGACTTGTTACTCTTGAATTCGACCAACCAATGGAGGAGAAGTAGGAAGAGAATAATCCCTGAAGCAATAACAGATATGACACTTCATTTGAATGGCCATTTTATCAGGCTATCAAATTCTGGATTCAGACGGGACTTACGCCGCCCAAAAACCTTCAGCATACGAGAAGCCGGGTTGATTTCGCGTCAAGGCGCCAAAAACAATCAGGTTGACAATCCCTGTGATTACCTAGAAACAAAGATCAGTAATTATACAGCCAGTTTGAAGTGAACAAGAACCTTTATAAGCCAACACAGTATCGATATGCGCATGGCCATTCGCCACTTGGAACCGCTCAGAGAAAATCGGACAACCAGTAGTCCATTGGCGATTAAACTGAACCCAAAACTGAACCCGGACAGAATAAGTGATGCCTGTGGATCAGGCTGTAGTTTCCCATCCCGAGTATACCATTTTCCCTAATACATGGAATATTAGCATGGGTATGGAAATATAATGTGAGCGCTGGAGGGTGCTACCGTCAAAGCGGGTATGTCAAGGAGAACGGCTATCGGCGCTATTAACGACGCTGCGAGCGGCGATATGCTAGCGAATAAATGAATTCGAGAGGATACGTCGGAAGTCATTCTAAATATCGGACTAAGTGCTGAAGCTGGAGAAGTTGAGAACACACCAAAGACGAAATCGGTGACGTCACAGGCATAAATATAACGGCTCCACATTAGCGCTTGGCAATGGCTATGAACTTGAAGAAGCGGGCTGCGCGTATATGCCAACTGAGACAGATAGCTTGGAAATGAGGCACATATCGGACGATACAAATGAACCGATCTAAGTTTTTGTGAGCCTGGTGATTCGGCTCTGGCAATCTCTGGGATTGTCGACGGACTTGGGATGCGGCTGGAGCGCATGAAATTGTTTATTTAATCGTTAAATGGACTACAACCAACCGCAAAAGGATTTTCAGCAGCCCATCAGAGAAGAACCAAACGCGTTGGGTCTAGTCAATCTTGTCCCGACCTGAATAAATCGCCAATGGAAGCCTATAGCTAACATGAGGTCCAGGGGATTCGTAGAACTCACCTATATGCATGACGCGAACATCGTGCATGGTTTACTAACGGAAGAGACAGGGAGTCATTTCATATTCGAATTTTGAGGTTTCGGCGACACGAGCGCTTGCGTTTTCCTGGAACGTGGTCTCGAGGGTCGCGTCTTCGGGGCTTTCACCACAGCCAAAATGGTTAACGAATTTAGCCGAAGGGATTGTAATTAGAACCTGAAGATCCACATCAAGCCTGCTAAAGTTCTGGGTTTTGCATTTGTACAAATCGATGTTTCGAGTTTATTCAGCACTCCGGGTCTATGGGGTGATTAAAAAGGTACGACTTGAACCTGAGGTCCTCTCTGCACAAGCAGAGCATCCAAATTTTTTGGATGCTGAATTTGGATGTTACAGCCAGTTTATCCATATTGTGATGCAAAATACTTAAAGTTGGGTGTTTTGCCCATTTTCTAAATGCATTTGTTGGGACCAGGACAATCCCAACAACATGAATACCAGCCTACTGAAGCTTTTGTTGAAGATGCCACAGTCCACAGGTCACCTAAAATCTAAAAGTGGACAAAATGTCTATTTTATATGGAATTGTCCAAAAAGTTTGGACATTCCCAATCTGCAGAGCCTGGAAATTGGGAATAAATGGCAGCATGAACATTGGTAGCTGGACATTCTAAGATGCAAAGAAGTGACCGAGACTCGTTGAAAGAAAAGAGACAGATGATTGACAAGGATTGGGATCCTATGCTCTATAGATTCGATTGAGTCTACGAAGAAGCATATATTGCGCAAGCCCGGAGTAAGTAATGCCAACAGCCAAGGTACTACGCGCTCCGAGTGTCCATTTATTGCGGAGTGCCGAAGTCCTGGTAGAATGACTGGCGGCATATTGTCAGGCGACAGAATAACAGATCTAAGCCCGAACAAAGTTAGGGATAATATATTAGAATTGGAACTAATTACGTGAGATATATCGGTTGTACATAAGGTTCCTGTGTTGGATGTCACACGTGGCTGCACGCATTGAGTCATGTGATTCGTATCTGTGTATTTAGGCATCGCAGTAGAAAATTTTACAAGAGAGAGAGATTTCACCTAACCACCATGTAGCCTGCCCGCTACCTCGAGTTTAACATCCTGGTGGGTTTGCGAGGACGATTTCTGTTAAACTGTGACAAGAGATATTACTTAACCGAATGGGAAATCTTTCAAGATGAAGTCGAAGCAAAGGAGCAAGGCGTTTATCCAGATTCTGGTCGTAAATGTAGTTGGAATTCTCCCCCGGTCAATCACTATAAATGGCCAGGTCTTAAAGAGTGTGCTCCGTGAGTCGAGGGAACAAATCTGTGAGTGCGTTCGATCCACCACCGAGGTCATCGAAATTAATAATTAACGACCGAAAGTGGGAGACGTAGGTAGCAAGAAGATCTTTCATTTCAATTAGGGTCTTCAGATAGAATAGTACGGCAAGCGACTCCGGCTAAGCGCACGTGCATCATCGACACATTCGAGCGTCCAAAGTACAACTACACTTGCTCTATAGAGCCGTTATATATGGTGGCCCAGAGGCCACTTTTTGGTTGCAACATGTCGCCAATGTCCGCAAGTACTGGATAGTGATACCGGACACCGAGTCAGAGGCCTAACTCCATACTTTGCGGAGGAGGCATAGGAATGATAGGTGAATGTGAAAACGGCCGACGATAGCCCTGATGGTAGGCCGTTCACAGGCAGAAGTGGCCCTGGCATACTTTATGCTGTAGATGGCAAAGTTCAACTTGACCAAAGAGATGGTGGGAATTAGCGGAACCAGAGAGGTGAGGGTCAGACGAAATTCTCTATTACCTATCTAAGAAACCAAGCTTCAAATTGGCTGTCTTCGTATCAATACATCTCAAGGCAAGCTCAACTGACTAGCGTACTCGCACACACTGCCGAACTCAGTCCGCTCGTTCTAGCCGGCGAGAGCGCCAGTTCTACCTGGCCCAAACCAGCTACGGCAGCATTTACTATCTTGACCTCTGGGGCGCTGGTTCACCTTAGTTAGAATCTAGTACCTCACACTAGCAAATGGGACGTTGGTCGGGCGACTACGACTATTAGAAAAAAAGCCCAAATTAGAAGGAACGTAGAGCTGCTGTTGGCCCCAATTACAGGGACGTGAGGTGTTTATGGAACTTAGTTGTATGCGTGGATGACCCCGGTTCAAATGGCCTGTGTTTGACAACTGAGCGAGCAATAGTTGTCGATCTATGTGCATTGAAAGTAAGGTTGCAGCGTGAGTTCATGTTTTTCATGACGTAAACTGGAACATGCGGTGTCAGTCCCTGTTAAACCCGTGAAATCCGCAAGAACTTCGGACTCCGAGATCGAATAATTGGTGTTTTGGATGGCGTCAGTCCAGTGGATGTGCTTTGGATGAACGGATACGGGCGACTTAAGCTTCATTCCGTCCGAGCGATTGATTTAAACACATACGAACAATACCAAAATACTGGCCCGAGTTAGATGAACCAATCTACAAAAAGAAATCTAGCCTTGACAGACACCCGAGTTATGTATCGACATTGCTGCCTTATAATCCCCGTATCCCCTCCGTGTTAGTCAATTCCTCTCACTTGCGGGCTATATCAGGTTCCAGCTACAGAAACGTCGGGTTAGGATAACATACTGTGACTGAACCAATTAGAACACACTTATTCATTCTTGTTTATCAAGGTCGATGGTACAGCCATTGGTCGTCGGGTTGGAGTATAAATCAAAGCATCTTCCGGGCGGGAATACGGTATCGCGTACAGCAATGCTTTTCCCTGTCCATTTATACGGAATGAACAACGAATAACGCCAAGTCTATGATTAAACGGGCATCGCAGGATCACTTACAGGAAGTCTCGCCAATCGCCAGTTTTCATAAAACCGCCGGTACCGCCAGAGGGGGTAGATCTTTCTCATTTCACAATGCAGCTGAAGAACACTTTTAAAGGAGGAGGAGTGATACGCGACTACCTGAATCGACGGATTATTATCCAAGAATTCTGTAATCTCTGGGAATACGCGCTCTTCTTGCTCGCCAATCCAGAGGAATTCAAAGTGAACGAGGTTAGGCAATTGAATAGAGAGCCACGGAAAGTTGTAAAGATAGCCAACGGCGAGATATTCTAAAGATTGAAAATGTGGGATCAGGTTTGTCCATCCATGGGTCACTTCGGCCAGGCAGAGGCTTTGGAGGTCTGATGCGTGCTTTGCCAGGAAATCAAGGTTATCTCTGGACGGATCCCCGCCTACATCCAGGAATCTGAGTTTGGGAAAGTGTGCGTCTGGGGACAGAAGCCACTCGATCCAACGATTGGATTGGATAGATATGACATCTGGAAGAGGAAGGGGCGTTTGGCAGCTCGAGTCTGCCACACTCAAGCGCATTGGTAAATCGAAAAGCAAGTGCGTGGCTAAAGGCACACAAGACAAGATCCATTGCACGTCCTTGGCTGACCAAGCGAGAGGGTTCTCGTCTGGCGTATAGAAAAACTGCAAGCTGAAACAGGTGACTTGTCCCAAGTTGGGCGTTCGATGCCGTTCGATAGCAGCCGTGTCGCCCCTCAGGTCAATTTGGAGAGAAAGGGTTTTGAGGCTCAAAGCGGCCTCGAGATATAATAGCGATTTGAGTAGGTCATGCACAGGATGGGGCAGGCGGATCGTAAGGGTGGTAATAAAGCTTATCGCTGATCGAGGCACACCTAACTCGCGCCAGTCGGCTGTCATGGGTTCAGTACCAAAGCTACGAAGCTCTTTTAGGCGTGCTTGGTCGACGAAAAGATGTTCAAATGCGATAGAATAGATCTGATCCCTCCACATGCGGCACACAAGAGAGAAGTGGATCCAGCCTGTGACATTCAAACTATCAGGATGCAGATCGTTGATATACAGTGTCTCGTCTTGCAGAGCAAATCTAAGAATCAGTGTATGAATTTCGGGAGGGAGCATGGTTGAAAGTGAAAGACCTAGTTGCGATTGAGTTTAGGCGACCCTCGGAATGCTCCTCCCACAAACTGCCGGCGGCTCGTAGCCAATGTAATGATTATGTAATCGACGTCAAGTTAGAGTGCGGCCCGCCAACGCCCACAAAACCAATTCGGAACAAGTATCAAAGTGTGAGGCGCAATAGCATGTGAATATATATGCCAAAAAAGTCATTTGTGCAACCGAATCCTTATCTCCCCCTCGGCCGGTTTACTTTCGGCTTTGGCTCTCGACTCCGTAAATGTTGACCCCAGCCTGTTCCCACGTTAGCATCGACGAAAGTTGTTTTCAGGATGCTATGAACTTTACCTTTTTAGGGCAGGCTTCCGTGACCCGGTTACAACCAAAGCAGCTGATTTCCTCCACTTTTGGACACCCTTCAAGTAGATCTTTGATGACATAGTCATCAATCGCCCTAACAAATCCTACATCTATCTTGCGTAGTTCGGGGCAAGACCTAGCGATCAGCCGACAAGACTCTTCGTCTGTATCTTTCCACCCGTTGATCACCAGCTCGCGCGTAAAGCCCGAAGTCGGACGTTCGAGGAGCGCACGGAGTGAATTTGAAGCCAGGGTCGAATTTTGTCGCATCTTGATACACTCGAACTCGGCTTGCGTATTGTACTCGGCGAAGAACCGAGCCACGCCTTCATCAGTGAGTGAAGGCGAATTGGACATCTTCAACGTCTTGACTTGAGCAACGTGCGGCATCACGCCTTCGAGAAGCACCGCATCGGTTAGGGAGTGATGTCCACCAAGGTTCAGGAACTCGATATTGGCCCCGATCGTGCGAAGAAGCTCGATTACAGGCTCATCGGTGAGCGACGCTTCGCCGCCGGGGTATGCAAGCTCGAGGCGCTTGAGGTTGGTACATCTATGTAGTAGGGGGAGCCAAGAGTCGTCCAGCTTGCCGACATAGCAAAGTCGGAGCTCGGTAAGGTTAGCGGCACAGCTATCCACCATTGCCTGACAACATTCCATGTCAAATCGAGGAGAGTGTGATAACAGGAAGCTTTCGAGACGGCCGCCCATTTCTTTAAAGAATTCGATGAATGAGGGGGCACGGGCCAGAAATGCGCCAAAAAGCTCCAGATGGGTAAGCTGAGGAAGACGAGAGGCGAATTGGGGTAGGACGGTGGAGTCGACGCCGCGACAAAACTTCAGGTGGAGACTACGCAAGTTTGGGTTCAATGCAACCAGGGTGTGGAACGCTGAAGGTTCAAGACGACTAGCGTCGTACAGGGTAAGGCTAGTGTTTTCGACGTCGTAGAAAAGCTTTGCAGTTGAATCAGTGCTAAGGGGGGATGAGAAACTGCCAACGATGACTACGAGGAGCTTACAGGCTTCGTTGTTTGGCAAGAATCTTAGCAATTCTGTCCATGTTAACTTGACCAATATCGCCCAGAGCCTCGAGATTGTCGATGTATTTAGCAATTATCTACGTATAAATTTATCAAAGCAAGAACAACTATAGGGATGAGCTAGCATGCCTCTATACAATTCGTTGCCAGCGATTTGAAGACATCTTTTTGCTCGAAGTTGACAATCTTGCGCTTTTCAGCAGCCGGCTTGCGACCACGAGGGGCACCGCTCTTCTTAAACGGATCAGCGCCACTGGCCTTTGCACACGTATGGCACAAAAAGCCAGGAGGGGGATCGGCGGCCATCGTATAACGAGTCTAGAACATTTACTCAACAACCCAGAATAGCCCGTATATGAGGCACAACTTACCACCGTAAAATTCTTTCCACAAACGGCGCACTTCTCAAAGCTGCCAACAGGTGGCAGAGCACTCGGCGCGATCGGAGTACCCTTTGAAGGTGCCTTGTATTCATCTTCAGCTTCGTCCTCATCCCGCTTCTGGCGCTTAGCCTCATGCGCTGCCTTGGCCTTTGCTTTCGCCTTGGCCAAATCTTTCTCGGTTGACTTGCCCTTTGCCTTACCCTTTGAGGTCGCGGGCGCCGGTGTGGGCTCTTCTCCATCAGTGGCGTCCAGATCGTCTGAGTCCACATCTGAATCGTCGTCCTTTTTCCGACCACGCTAAACGGCAAACGTGAGCCATCTCAACAGGTTGCTAGAAATTAATGGGCTAACCTTTCCCGAAGATCGTCTCGAAGCTGCCGCGGAAGCAGGCGTTGCGGAAGAATCAGCCGAAGGGACAGCTGGATCAGTCTCCTCCTCGCCTTCCGCCTCGTTGGTCGTCCTAATCCGGCGCTGATATGGATTGATGTTTTGTACACTAATTCCTTGCTCCTGTAAGACACATTGTCAACAAAAATCCGGCCAACAGCTACGAAACTGACTCGTAAAAACTCGGTCAATGCCGACCCGGGGCCACGAACATTATTGGCCCTGGCCCCACCTCTTCCTCGGCCTCGATTCGACATGCCTAATGCTTGAAAACTGGTTAAATTGTGGGGGCGGGACGGGAGAAAAATTGGTCGGGTGGCGCGGTGGTGGATCAGTCGGAGATCCTCTCGCCGCGATCTGGAGCGGCTGATTCAGCAACACGCGATCACGTGAGTCTCAGGATGATTATCAATCGGGGCGCACCACCGCTACATCAGGACATTTCAGATGGGCTTGAGAGGCTACTAGAGCCTGTAGAGGTGCAAAGCCTCGGGCCCTTGTGAAGTGCCTCTGGGAGCACCAGAGAGCCTAGAAGCGCCGAGGCACAAACAAACTATGTATGCATACATTCTGCAAATATACAATTTTGTATCCGGCTATTGTACAAGTTTCCCCACAATAGAAAAACTACTAAATGGCATAAAGTAATCCTGTAGCTTTGATTGGGGAGATAGTAGGCAGTAGGCCAGAAATGGCTTTGGTGCATAGAGCCTAAGTCACCTGGCTCAGAGTGAGAAATCTCATCGTGCGTGCCTATGTGCGCAAATCTAAAATTGCTGGGAAATTTATCTGTCAATGGCCCATGCTTCCAGGGTCTTAAATCTTCAATTAGAATCTTATTGGCATGAGAATTGAGCGAGAAAGGCACAAAATACTTTCCTACACGCAACGCTTTTGGACAAAAAGTCGTTCATTTCATCTATTTAAAATCTATGCTTGCACATTGAGCTTCCAGCCTCTCTAAAGCCCCCAGTGGCACCCCAGAAGGACCTAAGGCTCTGCACTCCTACAGGCTCTAATGGCCTCTCGAGCCTATACGAAATCCCCTGATGTATATTCCACTGTAATAGCTTGAAGCTGCTGTCTCGTTGATCTGCTATACGGGGCGATAGCCGTCGAATGTCTCGCTGGGGCACCTGGAGGGGGCTCTTCTGACCTTGAACCCTTGCACAAGTTGAATAAACAGCTCGGCAACGATTGGGTCAACGTTTCCCCTGCCCTGTAGGGCTAATCATGTAGTTTCCCTTTATTGAACAGCAACCAACGATCGAGTTGAGATGCTGCTCATACAAAAATCGGGGAGACGACATAACGCCGAGGATTCGTCGCGTCACGTGCGGCACTCAAATAGGTTAGGCTCACCCTTACTACGACGGGCCGGGCATGGTGCTCAGCATACCGTTGTATGTCAACCACTACCAAATTGATGGGAACCCCTTTGAGCAAAACCAAACCACCCAAAATTCTGGCTTATGAACGACGGCTCGGACGGACCGTTTTGTAATCCCAGGTATCATCCGCGATATTGCCTATTTAGTGCTTTAACAATTTGGTGGTTGTGCTTGACGTTATTTCTTGTCGAGTTAACTCAGTGAAATAGGTCATACTAGCTCCCCATCAGCTCCCGCTCCGTCGATCATGCCAAACTCGTGACCTATGATCGCTGCCTATTCAGCCTTCACAGCGGCACGCGCTCGGGCCGCCATTCCTACTTGCTTTGTGCTTCCCGAAGCTGAAATTAACTTACAGAAGCCCATGTCCTATCTTATTCTAGCCGATGAAGGTGATATAATTGCTGCGCGCGGGGTCAACTGATCCTATCACATTCACCAACTCGGCATAACCTGGACGTTTTCGGCATCGATCACTCGGTTGGCACCCCAATTTATCTCTTAGACACGGGGCGGCGCCGGCTTCCGTATCATCTCAAACAGACGGTTGATTGAACGGGCCGTGTCGTGAGCCACACCAATCGGCCTTACCCCGGACTTATACCATGGCCCATATGACCTGTTTCTCAATTGGGCAATGCCAAGATTCTGACTGCCTCGTTTCTTTGTTGTATTTCCTCTTTTGTATGGTTTTCGCTTATGTACTAGGTTTCGATTGTATGCTACTGTGAATACATATACCAAAGGATCTCGAGCCTGCTCCGCAGGTCGAAATACCTTTGCATCCCCCTTACTGTGTCTGTCGGTTTTAGTACGAGCCCTTCTACGGGTCGTAGCAGGCCGCTTGGCAGCAACACTAGTGTAGCTACAAGATTTATAAAAGAGAACAATATGCTGAGTGAACGCCAAAAATACACGACATCGACACCTGGATGAACTGGATCCAGTTTATAGCTCTCACCTGCGCCTCTTTCACGCTCAACGTCCTCGCTGCGTTTGGTGTGACGAGTGGATCAGGCTATCTCAGTATTAATACGGGAGGCGCACTTATATTTCGGGGTATGACATCAATACCGAGTCTGATGTGAACTAACCAACCACCCCAGTCTCTACAACAAACGGTGACATCACATCGCTCACGTACAATGGGGTCGAGTATCAAGACTCTTCTAAATTCACTCAAATCGGCTCTGGCCTGGGATCCGCCACAGTGACGTCTAGTGTTTCGGGTAATTATGCGAAAATTACTGTCGCCACTGATACACTCGTGAGTCTCAACATATTTCAAGGTCTTCTAATATTTAAAACTCAGATTGATTAACAGACCCAGTACTACATTGCGGTTAGCGGCCAAAATACAATCTACATTGGTACATACATAACTGCCGAGCCAAGCGTCGGCGAACTCAGATTCATTGCGCGCCTTGCCAAGTCCAAAGTACCCAACGGATATACACAATCCGAGGTTGATGGTTCGTCTGTTTGCTACTCATTATTAAGTCCGTTCACTCGAAGAGTTATAGGGGGCACGGCTATTGAGGGCAGCGATGTCTTCCTGGTGAATGGCCAAACACGCTCTAAATTCTACTCCTCCGTTCGTTTCATCAATGACCAGGTTCATGGTGTAACTGGTAGCTCTGTTGGAATCTACATGGTATGGCAACAGACCTTGGGGTTTTTAAAACACGGAGAAACTCACTGCAACCACGTAGGTCATGCCAGGCACCGCGTACGAGACCTCCGGAGGCGGGCCGTTCTTCCGGGATATCAACAACCAAGGCTCTGCCCAACAAGAGTTGTACTGGTGTACGCATAATTTATTTTAACGTTGGGATGCCAGGATAACCGCATAATATTCAGATATGAACTCCGGACACATGGTCACCGAGTCCTTCCGGACCGGCTTCTTCGGCCCTTATGCCATGGTCTTCACCTCAGGCTCTGCTCCTTCATCGTCCCTCGACACATCCTTCTTCTCGTCCCTCGGACTCAATGGATATGTCGCAGCCTCTGGTCGAGGCACGGTCAAGGGCACGATCTCCGGGGTCGCGTCTGGGTTTACCGTCGTCGTTGGGCTGAAGAATAGCGCGGCACAATATTGGGGAACGGCTTCTGGGTCGTCGTACACGATCTCAGGAGTGAAACCCGGGACATATACAGCGACGCTCTATAAGAAGGAGCTAGAGGTAGGGACTGGGTCTGTGACTGTATCTGCTGGTGGTACTGCTACTCTCAACCTCGCTTCGACTGAGAGCGTCAAGACGACAATCTGGCAGATAGGTGTTCCAGATGGGACACCTTCGGGGTTCTTGTAAGCGTACCCTGGTCTTGATGTATTCCCTTTGCGTGGCTAACAAAACTATCTCCCAGGAACGCAGACAGTTAGGTGGAGTGTTTTCGTATTATACAATGATTGACACAACGGTTTGCTTCAGAGATTGAAACAATGCACCCGTGAGTGACCTCCTAGTCCATCGTGTATAGCATATATAACCAATGTTCAGGAGCGATACTCGCATGAGCTCGTGGGGGCCCATTACATATACTATCGGGAGCTCGTCCGCTTCTTCATTCCCGATGGCACAGTCCGTTTAGCCTCTATACTTTTTGGATACCTATTCACAGGTTGCTAGGTTCAAAGGGGTCAACAATCCAACAACAATTAAATGGACAGCAACCTCTTCCCAAATTGGAGCCCGTACGCTTCGTATCCGTACAACCTCGTCTTTTGCAAGTGGCCGTCCAGCTATAACTGTCAACTCGTGGACGTCGGCGACCCCTGCAGCTCCGACAAAGATTGACTCTCGCGGAGTAACTCGCGGTACCTGGAGAGGGTGAGTCTGATACGCAGCCGCCCGTAAATGATAGACTAACGTTGGGATATAGGTACAACCAGTTGTATGGTAAGTCAACAAGAGATAGATCGACTTTATGTCTTAAATTGTTACGGTAGAATATGCGATTCCCTCTGGAACATTGATTGCCGGATCAAATACTATTAATATTACCATTGCCAGTGGAGAGTCTGGCGATGCGTACTTGTCGCCAAATGTTGTCTTTGACTCGATTGAGCTGTACTAGTTACATTTGTATTTACTTTTGACGTGTGTGTTCACTACTACCACCACGCAAACGTACACAAACACTATGTGGCTTGTGCCTCCAGTGACTGAGGCAACCATCTCAGTCTGATTAAGAAACAGCCTGGGATCCTGCGATCGTCGAACCTTTACATCCAGTCCAAAGCCACATACGTCTTGACTCATGCCGCACATCCGGATGAACTGAGGTCGGCTGCGACTTCGTTTGGGCAGACACATGATCAACCGGGCTCACGGGAAGAGCGCAACCAACCCACCCTGGACCCTAGACCCATCCACTTTATGGCTTGAATGTTGCCTTCTGCTCTGGGTGAATTTGATCGAATTTCCCGGCGAAAAGTGGGACCTTTAAATACTTCGTAATCGTCTACAAAATGAATCTCTTGTGGTCTACCGAACAATTACGATGATTTTGTGGTACCATAATTTTCACAGATAATATTGTTTCAGAACCCATCCAATGCTATGATGTCATAACTGAGGCCGGCGATCAAGTTGTAACGAGGATTCGGCTTCAAACTTTTGCCTATCTGACGGGAATCATTGTCGATCCATGAGTGAGTACAAATGTCCTAAAGGCCATCTTGGCTGAGGGTTTTGAGGATCATACCTCATTTAGAAGACTATAATCGCATCATTACTACTGCGCTAATTCTCCGATCCCGGTGATAACGCGCTTACTGGGTTGCGGGGCAAACTATATAGCGATATACTAAACGTTCAAACCCCCATGCTGCATCTGGGGTATGAGTTATCTTCAGTGTTCCTTCCCAAAGGAGGTTGTGGACCACATAGCAACGTGGGTCAACTGATCAAGTCACACCTTCACAAACTCGGAGTAATTTGTCTTGGCGCCGGATAATCTTGCTACCTGAACCACAAAACTTGATCCTAAAGGCGTCTAGCCTAATAACACTCTTAGTCCGGCCTTCGTTATGACAAGAGGTCTGAGCGGGCCGCAAGCATGTGCCGGCATGTCATGTAGATCAGGGTATAAAAGTGGGACGATGTGCTGTTTAGGCTAGCATAATTTACACCTGATCAAAATGAACTGGAAAGGCCTATTAGCTCTCGCTTGTGCTTCTTTAACCCCAAGCGTCTTTGCTGCCTTTGGCGTTACAAATGGCTCGGGCTATCTTAATGTCGATACTGGAGGAGGGCTTGTGTTCCGAGGTAAATCAATTATTTTCAAGCGGCGGAACGAATTGCTTATAGCTCATTATGACGCCAGTTTCCACGAGCAGTGGCGATATAACATCTTTGAAATATAATGGCGTAGAATACCAAGACTCTTCCAAGTATACTCATATCGGTTCCGGGCTGGGGTCCGCAACTGTGAGTTCCAAGGTATCCGGCAACTATGCCACTATAACGATTGCTACCTCTACTCTGGTAAGTTATTTTCATAATGTGCCGACTATTTTCGGGCTGCTAGACTGCGTACAGACTCAATACTACGTCGCCGTCAGTGGCCAAAGTACTATCTATATCGGCACCTATACCACAGCCGAACCCAGCGTCGGTGAACTCCGATTCATCGCGCGCTTAGCGAAATCCCAAGTCCCCAACGGTATTCCCCAGGCAGAAATCAACGGCACGTTGTTGCGTTTATTCGTACACGGATATTTCACTTACTTGGCTTTAGGGGGTACTGCCATTGAAGGCAGTGATGTTTATAACCTCAACGGGCAGACTCGTTCCAAGTTCTACTCTTCAGTTCCGTTTATTGGCGACAAGGTTCACGGTGTAACCGGAAACGGTGTTGGTATCTACATGGTAAGATATGGGATCAAAATGAGCACAATAACAGCCTAATCAATTTGGCTAGGTCATGCCTGGAAACGCATACGAGACTTCCGGAGGCGGACCATTCTTCCGCGATATCAACAATCAGGGTTCTGCCCAGCAAGAACTGTACTGGTGTACGTATATGCTGTTTGTATATGGAGCCGGAGATCTAATTATGAGGACTCAGATATGAACTCCGGACACATGGTCACCGAGTCCTTCCGGACCGGCTTCTTCGGCCCTTATGCCATGGTCTTCACCTCAGGCTCTGCTCCTTCATCGTCCCTCGACACATCCTTCTTCTCATCTCTCGGACTCAAGGGATACGTCGCAGCCTCTGGTCGAGGCACGGTCAAGGGCACGATCTCCGGGGTCGCGTCTGGTTTTACCGTCGTTGTTGGGCTGAAGAACAGCGCGGCACAATATTGGGGAACTGCATCTGGATCTTCGTATACGATCTCTGGAGTAAAGCCTGGGACGTATACGGCGACCCTGTACAAGAAGGAACTTGAGGTCGGCACTGGGTCTGTGAGCGTATCTGCTGGAGGCACCGCTACTCTCAACCTGTCCTCCAACGAGAATATTAAATCTACCATCTGGCAAATTGGTATCCCCGATGGTACACCTTCTGGATTCTTGTGAGTAAACAACAAGTTCCGTGCATCACATTATAACATGTTCTGTTGGTCGCAGGAATGCCGATAGTAAGCTCGTACTTCTTTAATATTGACCTGTTAATCTAGACTGATTGACTCGTAACACAGAAATCGAGAAGATGCACCCGTGAGTATTTTACTGGAAACACTTCACCAGTTCGATTGACTTGATATACGTAGGACGGATTCTCGCATGAGCTCTTGGGGTCCAGTAACATACACCATCGGAAGCTCCTCCGTTTCTTCGTTCCCTATGGCACAGTAGGATACTTTATCTCTGGCATAATACCTTTTCTCACAAGCAGTAGATTCGTGGCAGTCAACAATCCGACCACTATCAAGTGGACGGCAAACTCTTCTCAAATCGGTGCTCGTACTCTTCGCATCCGCACAACTTCGTCTTTTGCTGGCGGCCGCCCAACTATCAATGTTAACGGCTGGTCCTCGGCTACTCCTGCCGCTCCTACAAAGATAGACTCGCGTGGTGTCACCCGCGGGACCTGGAGGGGGTGAGCTGTATGCGCCGTTCGATGTTAGGTACCGCTAATTCCGTATACCACAGGTATAACCAGATGTATGGTAAGTAGAAAATGGTCCAGAGTGCGATGATTGGTCTAACGCCTTCAAAGAATACTCAATCCCTTCGGGAACTCTAATCGCTGGCTCGAACACGATCACCATCAGTATTGCCAGCGGAAGTTCTGGTGACCGGTTTTTGTCTCCCAACGTTGTATATGACTCGGTTGAGCTCTACTAGCCGCCGTTTCCCTCCCGGCCAGAAGGAACCTCGATGTATATCACTCATTTACGCAATTGAACTGCTGGTTTGCATCCTTCGTCGATTCAAGCAGTTCGGAACGGCCAGCCCCTGAAATCGCCTGGAAACGAGAGAGATGCGAGCATATTGCTGCATAGAAATTCGGTTGCTTGTTTTCAAGTAGCTCAGTAGCGAGGCCCAAATCACCCTACTCAGGGGCGCTCTCTATTTGGCTCTGCTTTGCCTCACCCTGATTCGAAATTACCTGTCTTCTCGGATGCAAATTTTCCTAAACCGTGAATCACATTTAGACCCTCGACCTCGTCTATAAACAAAATGGCCACTATTGTCGACGTCAGTTACAAGCCAAAGGCGATACCCTCAGGATGGAGCCCTGCTGCTAGCTCTTCTTCTAACATTGATGGTACATTATCCGCTCTCCCATTCACCTCAACTTTTCGTTCACATACTTTCGAGAGTAGTCTCGACACAACGGACGCTACTCCCAGCCGGACCGTCTTATCTTGGGCATGTTCGACGCACAAGATCGAATCTCACTTTTGAGCAAGACGACGCCGCGCAGGCTGAAGAGCTGGCGAGGCAGAAGGCAGAGTTGGACGGTGACGAAGATGAGGAGAAATATCGAGGCATCGGTGACGAGGAAGAAAGCCAGGATCTGTTGATGCGTGACCCGAAGGAATGGAAGGTGCGTAGTTGGAATTACAATATAAACTAGACGCTGAGTGCTCAAGGGCATCTTCGTAGAGCCAAGATCATTATGCCGTACTTGGACTGTCCCATTTGCGATTCAGGGCGACTGACGATCAAATCAAGATAGCTAGTAAGTCCCTTAAATCACTCGATCGTCGTTTTCTTACTTATATGCTTATAGACCGCAAAAAGGTGCTCAAACATCATCCGGACAAGAAATCAGGCTTGCCGGGACATAATTCGAACGATGATGCGTTCTTCAAGTGCATTGCCAAAGGTAGCTCTTTACTCTGTATATGGTATTTTCAGAAGGCACTCATACGTTAATTCAGCCTATGAGATTCTTTCCAACCCCGAGAAACGACGACAGTTCGACTCTGTCGACCCGTACTACGAGCTACTCGAGGGTGATGTTCCTACCGCTTCCGAAGTTTCAAAGAAACCTCCCGAGGTACGCTAGTCAACCATGTTCAAAAGGGAATTAGCTGCATCGTCTCCTAGTTTTTCTTCAAAGAGTTCGGCCCAATCTTCGAGCGCGAAGCCCGCTTCTCGAAAAAGCAGCCCGTGCCACTGTTGGGATCAATCGATGCAAGCAAAGCCGAGGTCGAGGCATTTTACAACTTCTGGTACAACTTTGATTCTTGGCGTAGTTTCGAGTACTTGGACAAGGAGGTAAACGAGGGTTCTGATAGGTAAAATTCATCTTTTACTTTTTCAATTTTTTTTTAATCTTTTTCGCTAATGCTGAAAGTAACTCGACAGCCGCGATGACAAACGATACACAGACAAGAAGAATCGTGCCGAGCGCGCTCGACGCAAAAAGGACGATAATACTAGGCTCCGGACGCTAGTTGACACAGCTATGGCCCTGGATCCTCGTATCAAACGTATCAAGCAGGAGGAAAAGGAGGCTCGTGAGGCGAAGAAGCGAGCCAAGAGCGGGGCACCCGCCCCTCCTTCAGCAGCGGACAAGCGGAAACAAGAGGAAGAAGAGAAGAGGAAAGCGGAGGAAGCCAAGGCTAAGGAAGAGGTGCGCTTACTTTATGATGTCGCCTTGCGTTCATTGCTGATAGGGTTGTCTGGAAGGCCGAGAAAGCTGAAGCCAAGAAGGCTAAGGCTGCGGCAGCTAACGCGGCAAAGAAGGCTCGTCGGGCGGCTCGTGCCGCAGAAGGCGCTGGTGCTTCATAGGTGCTCGCAAATATCTTGCATGTATATCCCACTGAGCGGTCTTGTTAGTAACAAATGAACATGTCGTTTTTCAGCGAAGAGCTTCTTGAACCGCCTCGCGATATCTGAAGTACGTTTCACTTTACGGGTCATTTTGTTGCCGGGCCAGAATGGCAGCGGTCCCGGTGGGAGTCGGCGTTCGAGACGTGCCGTAGCTATCTGTGACCTGACCAGAGTTCGGAAAAGAGACATCCCGACTGCTTTGTTATCAACGGAGAGATCAAAATGTGGAAAACATGAACATAAGGACCTGAAAAGCAGTGCGAGAAAGATTTTCAGTACTGAGCTCGCACATTGGTACCTGAGAATTGTGGAGTACATAGTTATGTTTACACCCAAAAGTTTGTTTCAGCGATAGACAGACATTCGTTATAATTTCCTTGTCTTCTTACATGCTGACTAGGTAGATACCACAGTGGCGAGAAACAGCAGGAAGTCTTATTTGTACGTGATTGGAACTTCCCAGGTCCTTCTCGAGTTCAGATGCACTCGCGAAAACAACCCGAGGTTGCCTGCGGATTATTTCGTGTCGTGGATAAAATAAATGTGCTTTAAAATGGTGATATTAGCTGCCTTTGTGGTCAAAAGATATGAGTGACTATATATACCCCAATGTGGCCTGCTAATTCAGCTGAAGGCTGGCTGACCTCGTGCTTGTGCTTTCGTCCGGGCATAAACAAATAGCTCAAAAGATTCTCGAATCGCACCTCTAAGGGTACTTATGCTAAATTTTGGGGACTAGAACAATACTGAAGAAACCCCAGGTCTAGTGCCACTCTAGAAGCTTCGTCATATCGTTATTTTGTAGATTATACCCGTGTGTCAGGGACTCTACAGCCCCCCGTGGGGGTTGGGGTAATACATTGCCTAAATATTATTTATTGTACGCAAACAACGTAACTTCAACTGCCGACTTACGTTGTAGGAGAATAGGAGAAACCTCGAACCAACTGGACTCCCGATGTGCGAGCGGGATCCAAGACGATTGATCTGCGACTAACCATAGCAAAGTTTATCCAAGCAAGTGGCTTGGGAAAGACTGTGTGACTCGAATTGTTGACGTTAGATCGATATATACGTTTAATGAAGATTAAACTATTTGGCACGCCGAAGCAGAGTGTCGCAGAAGGAGCTTGTTTGGCTCATAGACTAGCCTACGCAATACGAGGTATTTGATAACGAATAAGTTCTACGCCATTACCCGACTCCGGCTATGTATCAAAATCCGAAGAATTTTCGATTATCTTGGGCTGAACTATAACAAGCCATTTACGCGCGGACGATGACCCACTAGATAGAATTCTGTGAAGGAAGAGCTGGAATGCATAGCTATAAGGCATTGGGCGCCTCTTTCGGTGCCCAAACCTGGGTTTCGCCCAGGGCAACCGGCCGGTGGCGCCGGGGCTGAGATATCTGCAGTGGAAACCGCAACCCAAATTACTAAAATCGTTCACTCGCCGTACACGCGACTCCGGTGACTGTGCCCCCGAGCAACTCGCGCTCGGACAGCCCACGACTAAGCTTAATGATACACATGTGACTTAGCAAAATCATAAACCCAACCTACAGCATAAAAGAGCCGACTGACGCTTGGTCTTCCTCATCATCAGGCTCTCGTTAGTATCTCATCAACCACACCCAACCATGTCGCCTTGTAACATTCCTAGTGGCATCTATGGATTCAGAAACGTCTGTACAGGCACAGTGCTTGACCTTTGGTACGGTAGTGCTTGCGAGGGCAGTGGTATCCATGGGTTTCAATGGCATTGTGGAAATAACCAAAAGGTAGGACTCGTAGCGGCACACGTTATTTAAACAGGCACTTACATTCGCGTCTAAAGTGGCACCTCAGATGGGTTTCCTGCGATACCTTCACGCTATGCAATGCGCAATCCGGCACCTATCTTTCTTTCGGCTGCTTCCAGAATGGGGCCCCGATTGTCGGCAAACGCTGCCCTCGGCAATGGAGGATACGCGAAGCATGTGGAAGAGGAACCTATTAGTGAGTCACCTCTATAACACGCCATTTCGGGCATCTCTGAGCTCGATCGACCTTCTCTCCAGTATTGAGTCTGCCGAACATTGTGACTATGTGCTTGATGTAGAGGGGTCTAATCCGGCCAACGAAACACCTGTGCGGATATTAACTGTCTTGAGTATTTTAGGAGTGCTAATCATTACCGCAACAGATTCTTTTGTACCAGAAACACGGTGGAAACAACCAGAGATGGGAGCTGATGTATTAAGCCTGTGTATGAATCAACTTTGTTTCCCGCGGAGTGGGAATTCTTGAATAAAGGGCGCAACTAGCGCATATAGGCCTTCAGAAGCTGGGATTCTCCGAACTGATCATCTAGTGGTAATATGATCACAAAGCGAATAGCGCTGGACACTAATGTGTCTTAGCTACGATATACAAGGCGTAGCTACCATAAACTGGGCTAATATTTGCTTTAGATGTCGGGCATCTCCTATGCTTGACAATGTTGAATTAATTAACTAACCTAGCCTAACCTTGAATTAATTAACTAACCTAACTGGGGTGACCTCCGATTTAGCCGTTTGATTGGAAATGGATTGACGGAGTTTGGTCATGTCACATGACCATAAACAAACAAAATACATCTATTTGGGTGATGTCACGGCGCCGAGCTTTGAGGGGGTTTCCTTCTGTCCACGACCCTCGATTCAGTGTCCAAGGCGATGGCGGGCTCTCTTTTGCTCTGGACGCTATTTGCTCTGCGATCATTCACGTCTACGCTTGCCGTTCCGGGGAGGACAGAGTGGCCGCCAGCGGCAGCCCTCAACGGCATCTTGCCGCCTTGGTTGAGCCTTCCAAACGGCGACGACATCCTCAAGCAGTTGGAGATTAGCGAAACTCAGTTAAACCAACAACAGACTGTCCAGGTACGCTAGTTTCATTGGATCTGTGGGCATGGCTCAATGTCGCCTTTTATCTTGCCAGATCCTCAACATCCCGTGAGTCGCGATCTTTCGGACGCTTCAAAGTAGCTGACATAGTACCCAGGGGATACGCTAACTGGACTGAGACTGGATGGAATGTCCGTCTGCACGGCGCCGCGTACAGAGACCCGCCACTTACGATCTCCCAACTCAACGAAGCAGCCAAGCCGTTCGTTCCTGGCTTGGATTACGATTCCCTGAACGACACCGCGAAGACCCAAGCCCGAAACCTCACTGGCGGCATTGTCACTGTGCCCACGGCAGGTGTCTATATTAGTTTCGACTTTGTATATAATAGGAACTCGGTAAGTACGCCTATTTATAGGCAATCCAGACACTAATACGCGTGAAGATCGCCACAGTGAGCTACCCCGGGCCCACGGACGACTGGGGCGAATACGATGCCTTTGTACAAGTCGCTGTTGCGGATGGCGTTGTGCCAACGGGAAACGTGACAATCAACACTCAGGGGGTCGAACTGTTTAACAACGTGTCGATATGTGAGCCCTCTAGATCTTCACACTCTGCGAACGCAAATTCAAGCCGTGCTCTTCTCTTTGCAACAAACCAGCTGGCAATGCGTCCACATACCTCGTTCCAACCCAAGGGATCACCCTCGTAACAGACGTTGACGATATCCTCCGGGTTACCAAGATTTGGAATCCTGAAGAGGGGTTGCAAAACACGTTTGCATCTCCGTTCGAGCCATGGATGAACATGCCAGGTATGCTCAGCCTTTTCAACCCTGGAGCCCATTGTTCCGATCCCTTTGTTTGTAGCCGTGATGAACCGATGGGACGCCATAATCCCCAATATGCACTTCCACTACCTTACTACTACGCCTATTAAAGTCGCTCGACCCTATATGGCTTTTATCTACGGACGCTACCCCCTCGGAAGCTTTGATGTCCGCCCTGTGCGTCACACGCTTCTATTTTGGTCGCTTAACTAACCCACGAATGCGTCACCCCAGCTAAATTTGACTACCCTCGACCAAACATTTTCCATTCGCAAAGTTAATCTGCAGCGTGTATTCGAAACGTTCCGGAATCGCAAGTTTGTCTTGCTTGCTGACACGAGCAATTGGGATGTGATGAAGCTTTACCCGGCTATGGCGAAAGAGTTCCCGGGCATGGTACAGGTGAGTGTGATGGATGTGAGGAGTATTGAGTTCGGGTTACTGACGTGAGACGCGAATAGTGCATCCTGATTAGGAACGTTAGCGCTACCGACCCTAGCGACTATTTCCCGGTATGAACATGCTACATACAGATCAACCAGCGGCAGCTAATGTGATCGGTTTCTAGTACGACACGTCTGGTTTCAAAGACCTTGACAACTCGACGTACATGTTTTTCAGAACTCCAGTGAGTCAATTTGCAATAACAAGCGTGACCGTCGCTAACAAGACACAGGACGACATCGCTGGGTTAAACTTCGGAAATGGAGACTGCAGGAATGCCTCAGTGCCTCAGAACGCCACTTTTGCGTGGCAGGTAAGCTAGATGAGCTTTTTTCACGGCTGTGTGTTGATCGCTTCTGCTCAGGGGGTAAACAACCTGTTGAATGGTGGGCATGCGAATGCCATACCAGCTCGGTTGAACTTGGTTGCTCTCCTTGGGCTTTGCTTGGGCGCGCTTTCCTTCTTCTAAACTAATGCATGCATGGACATAACCTGAAGTAACTTCAGGACACGACCCGAACACTTTTTTCACTTTTTGGCCTTTTTATCAACCATAAGCACATGTATTTAGACGATGTATCATGATTACGCATCACGGAATCGCACGACTTTATTTGCCTCGATGACTAGTTCACGTTTGAGATGTACATACATGGGTAACCGAGCCTATTGACAGACTTGATCAAGCCAAGGCTCGAATCTTTGGGTATTCTTCCAACGTTGTAAGCCTCGTTTATGGGTGAGTGCAAGCGTGCTGGTTGCCTGGTTCGCGAGATCCCCGCTCTGTTGAGAAGGATCTAAATGCTCGCCTCTCGTTGAGATGACCAAGAGCCGTCTGTATGCGTCGATGTACGTGTTACCAACGAGCTTGAACATCTGGTTAACCTCGTCGACTACTTCCTGAACCACCCCAACTATATGCCTAGCATCGAAAGCTTCCTCGGACAACTGCAATTGTACGACGACAGCAGTATAACGGCGGTTTGAACCGAAAACTTGCACCGCGTCTAGCACCGGCTGCCCAATCCCACGAAGCCTTTCTTCAAGGAGCCGCCTCAACGCCGTTTCTACCTCTACGGCTGACACGTTTTCTCCCATGATTAGTCGGAGGCGATCGTCGGTTCTGCCAGCATGTACGTATACAATCTCCGTAGTGGATTCGCCTTCAGCCGGTGATTCGAGGGGGATTTCAAGCCGATGAAACACGTCGCCCCACTTCACTGCGGGTTGACCATGCTCGGGGCCCGGTCCGGGGAATGGCTCAATCACAATAGGCATCGAGGCTTGGACGAAATCGCGAGACAGCTCTGGGTGAGTTGATACGAGAGTCCATAGTTGGACTAGCTGGGACTTGATGCCTGGGTTTTCTTGGTCGTCGGGGGCGAGTGGTATGACGAGAGGTAAACTGGCTCCAGCGACTGGACGCAGGTAAGTGAATGGTGGAGTCGAGCATGACAAGAGAGCGCCAAGCTCAGAACTTCCAAATATATTCTGTTCTTGCCGAATCAGCCTGCATATTATCAAATAGTTCACTTGGGGAGTCCGTTCTAACCTCTGCTCTAATTTTGTGTTTTGCAAGTAGATCAGATAGCTCTTGATCCACAACGGTCCCGGTGACAGTAAGACGTTTGAGATTTGACATGGCCTCTCCCCAACGAGGATCACTCTGCGGATCAAATGCAAGTTTCATCATATCGTTCGTCTGTTGAGCAGGTGCCAGAAAAATCTTAGCTTTGGAAGCAAGGATCCAGTCCAGCGCCTCAGAGGTGGACAGGCTAGTGATGTTGTTACTTTGTACCAGAGCCAAAGGAGTGCGATTCAAGAGATGGGTAATTACTATCCCCATGTTCACCACCCAGTAGGGTTGGGCTAATAAAATCTCCGTGTCCGAGTCGCCGGATGGCTGACTTGAATCCATCTTGGCGCGAGCTTTTTGGAGCCTCGAGATCCGAGTGGCACAAAGACCTAGCGAGAACCGAAGCGGCTTTGGATTGCTTGTTGATGCGGATGTGTGCAACACCATCAAGGGGTCAGGGCATAGTAGAGCTGGCCAGGATGAAGCTGTTGGATGGGATGTGGCATTTTGTGTGAGTCTAAAGTGCTAAGACAATCACAAGCCTGTTGCATACCGGTCGCTTGATTATTTTCTTTCTCTTGCCTTGCAAGGTTTATTGCGCGCTCTTCCTCTGGGAGTGCGAATATTGGGATGCCTAGTCGTTTGGCGCAGCCTTGAACTGTAGACCCAATTTCATCTCCAGAATAAACAATTGCAGATGATCCTCCTTGCGTTAATAGATCATCAATTGCAGCGGCTTCAAAGCTAGTATTAAAACATTGTACCCCATAGCCAAGGGCCCAGAGCGCCATAGGGTGGAATAGGGTGTTGGCTCCAGCCGTTGAAACAATAGCAACAACCGCGCCAGCTGTTCCTCCTGCAGGGACACCTGGGATCTCAGAGAGACGTACGGCCCACAGACCTGCAAGCCTAGCCACGATGGAGGCTGCCTCCGAACAAGTGACGTCGATAAATCCGAGATCAGGATTCTCGCTTTGAGGAATTTTGAATAAAATAAAATCAGGTGAAGACTCTGCAGCTCTCGGCAATGCAAGAAGGATATCAAGTTCTTGCTCAAACAAGCGTGCCCCAGCCTCCAAGTCATTCTGGGAGAACATAATCATCGTCAAAATCAGCCCATCAGCGATATGGATCTGGTCACGAGTTGATCTTTCTTTCTTTCTGGTGGTGTTTGTTTGTTTTCGGGCTCAGCCTTGTCCCTATTTTTGGTTTTGTACAGCCTGTCTATCTCCCCCTGGTCCCTGTAACTACTTTTCTTCTCTCCCTTCTCGCCCCGTCCCTTTTCTTCCTCCGAGCGGGTTGAACTTAAGTTCATGTCGTCGTTAAACATGTAATTAAATTTTTTAAAAATCTGGTCAGGAGCGTTAACTGTGGGTAGTCCGCTAGTCCTCTTGTCATCTGGCATGCATGCAGTCGGTTTGTGGATGGTTACAGTATCTTCGAGCTCTTAATATTTAACCGCCGCTCCAAGATGTAAGCACAAAAAACCGATGGAGGGCGTGCTCTACGGTTACGTTTGGCATGAAGGGAATCAATCGAGCGCTAATATAATGTAGTCATACAAATTATTTGATAATTGTCGGCCGCTTGGTCTAGTAGTATGATTCCTGTTTTGGGCTTGTTCTAATCTACAGGAGGTCGTGGGTTCAATTCCCACAGCGGCCCTCTCTTTTGTTGCCTACCTCGTCGTTTGACTTGTGTGTGTGTGCTACGCCACCCACCTCAGGCAAAAGCCGAAAATCTAGCTAGCACAAAGTAGCGCCACATGTCTAAGTATGCTTTTTAGCATTCACTAGGCCCCGAGTAGCGCGGCTACCAGCGCTACTAGGATCTGATGAGAACTAAAAAGCATACTTAGACGCTGGGCCTCTAGTTCATGCTAGTCAGATTCCCGGCTTTTGGCTGAGACGCTCTCTGATTTATGAGTCTACCAAATGTTGATACGCATGATTTGTCCTGACTATCTAACGTCCTTGAACGCTTCATGTGATTCATTACCACAGCAGGCATCTTGTGTCCCGTGTCGCTCACTGATCTCTATACCGAGCCCGAGTCTCTAGTAAAATACAGTCTGAGTTGTATGGACTAGTCTGCCTACTTATAGTTTACTACACAAACGCCACGGGTTACTCGGCGCAAGACCCAGAGCATACCGACGAGGTCAAACGATCACTCAACCGCTCGTCATAAGGTGGGGTGCGTACACCAAGGTGCAGCTACACAAAACATCCTAAACGTCTAGCTTGTAGTCTTTCGATCCCCAACACATCACCAACTCGTATAACGCCCCTTATATATTTGTTTTTCAGGCTCCTAGACATAAATCCCTCTCTCCCGTCGCGTTCCAGGCCTCTCGATTCCTTTCCTCATCCCCGTATCTACCCTCCACATCGTCCTCTGCCTTGGCTTTCGAGCATGCCCGACCATGGCCATAACTTGCGTCTAGAACATTCTTGCTACCCATATCCTGACTCTGGTCCAACTGATGTCCCCGCACGGCTCTCCAACTTGGCTGCTCCGAGTGATCGACACACACACCCAAGCGCAAACAGTTCCCCCCGCACTCTACCCTGAATTTCACATTCGAACTCGCTTCTTTCCTTCTTCAACCACCGGCCCATACTGATCACTCGACCATCTTTATATCTCTCGTTTACTCCCGTGGTCTATTCAATGTCCGCTCAGAATATACCTAGATTACTCGCGCAAACTGCTGGACCGTCCTTTCAGCCAAGCTGCGATATATCATGTGGCCAGCAAGAGATCACTCTCCCGCACTCGCTCTCATCATCCGTCACTCATTCAAGCTCATCACTCGTTCACTATGTCTTCCGTCTTCCCTGGTCCTTCCGGTGCCTTTGAGGCTCATATCAAGCTCACCCTGAGCGCGCTCGGCGTCGAGGAGACTCCGAGCTGGCTCTTGGCTGGCGTGATCATGAACATCATGGTGCCGATGGTGAGTCCGTTGTTTATCTCATCTCGCACGCGTGCGCTGACATTCCAGGTAAAGACCACGAGCGCTCAGCTCAAGGTCAACCCCATCACCAGCTGGATCGTTCTCTCGCTCCGCAACGAGATCAGCACGCTCTGCGCGGCCTACCATATCGACAACGTCGAGTTCCATTTCGATTCTCCCTTGGTGAGCAGCGTTCGTGCTAACCCAAGCAGAATGATCGCTGAATACAAATCCAGGATGCTCCCGAGCAGCTCATCGATGACTTTTTCGCTCTCAATATCTCTGGCTCTATGCTCAGCAAGAATCCCAGCCACTGGAAGGTAAGCGCTGACCCTACCGCCGATCTTCACTCCTGACTCGGACCTCCCCAGAGTTCGAACTTTACAGCGGCAGAAGCCCAGGTTCTGCTCAACTTCCTGGCTCTGGTCCGCGCACTCATGCACAGCTACGACTCCTACCCCATGGCGGAGGTGATCGCAGACTACAACAACAAGGTGGCCGTGCCTCTTCCATCGAACCATCTCCGCCACCCAGGGGTCGGACCTCGAGTCGTCAACGTATACCGCAACTTGGACGCGCCCGCCCCACCGATGGCCACGCGCACCAAGACCAAGGCCAAGACCAAGACCAAATCGAACATGCGCTTCAATCCGTTCGCATCTTGCTCTCGCCCAGTCGCCGTCCGACGCGTTCATTCCAGGCGGTTCGACTTGGACGACGAGTGCAGCCCTGGAATGCTCTCGGATGCGCCTCTGCGGATGCGGCGCCGCGGCCGAGGCTTCGGACTTGGCCGGTTCTGAGCGCATACGCTCGCCCATATGCCCCTATTCCTCTCATCAACCTATATGCCTTCCCTTTCTACTTTTTCTGTCTGTCTGTCTGTCTGTCTGTCTGTCTGCCTGTTTGTGTTTCTTGACTTGAATAGTCGCTCATTTTCGTTTACCACTTTGTGTTTGATTCCCCACCGATTTTTGTACCACATCACATGTAGCTCAACCTCGGTAGTCATTTGAATGCAACTGTTTCCTAAATCTACGTCATACGATGTGCCCAAAGTCTATCAGTCGTCTGCTCTCCAGGTTACGATCGAGTGCCTTCCATTGAGTCGTAGGCGTACTATGGCCCACTAAGCAACCGGGTAAATGCGAACTCTGGTGTATCGTTGAGCGCCCAATCACGAACCTCACTGAAGCAGGTTTAAGCTATAAGGTTGATGAGCTGCAGGTCACTCAATCGCGTCGTGGTTTTCGAGATTTCCTGTTTTTCTTGGCATTTTCTCTGTTGCCTACACAGGCGACCCTCCCTCGGCTAGAAACAAGGTTGAGGGATTCCGAAAACAAAGATGGCTTGCCCCAGATGTTGAAAGCCCTTTGGCGAGTCAATAAAGGTTCTGGTACGGAAAGGCTTAGACATGTAACACGGTGAAAGCGTAACAGCAACATCTGTTCGGCCCCCACCCTCCATGTAGCCCAATTATATGCCTATTTTACCGCCAACCGAGCGAATAGAGAACAAGTTTCGCTCCGAGTGAAATTTGCGACTTGAAAGAACCCCAATATGGCTTGGGGGCCTCCTAGAACACGGTTCTTTCAACCATATCATTTGCATTCACAAAGGGAGCCCCGATTTTGTCGTGCAGCCGAGTTCGAATGTCAGTCTAAATGGCCCGTATTTTCCTGCTGATATATTGAAATCGCTATTGGGATGAGGTTAATCCTGCAAAATTGCCTTCAGATATCCTGGAGTGCAAGCAAGAATTGCGAGTTAGAATCAAGCTCGGAGCCCAGTCGCATCCTTGGTTGCCCCCAAGCCTCAAATAGCGCAAATAACCAAACAACCAACAAGCTCGAACAATCTGCTAGGGATTCTTTCTTTCCGATCTAGATTTATGCTTAATCTTGGTCGGAAACCCAGCATTCCGAGCGGTTCGTTGTATTGTTTGTGGGCCTCATTGGAACACACTAGACATAGAAAACATCCAGAATCAATATAGGGATGGCCTAAGGAGATTATATTGGAGACGCTTGAATAAAAAAAACGGCGATCACACAATGAAATAGAGGAAATAAATTTCAGAAAATGCCAAGCGTTGCACCTGCAGTCTCCGAATGATATGGCTCATACTGGCTATTTTCTACTTGAGGCGAACCCATATACGTCGACGGCGCACCGAGCACCGGGCTAAGCACAGAGGTGCTCCCCACCCCGTTGGTCGCCACCCTGAGATGCTGTGGTCGCGGATTACCAGATTGGTTTGGCAGGGGAGTTGGTGAGGCCATACGACTAGGTGTTCCAAGTGGGTTGTGCCGTATAATATCACCCCGAATACCCAGCCCTTGCGAGGCTCCGCGACGCACCGAAGTGGCCTCCGAATGGTTAGGCATACTTATCGTGAGTGGGTGATGGTTGTCTAAATAAGGTCAGAATTGGTGATTGTTTTTATGAGCGACATTCTACTCACAGGGAACCTGGCCAACTACAGGCCGCAAACGATTTATACCTGCCCCTGACATCTCGCCATGAAGTTCGGGTTCAATTTCAGTCTCATCGACGGGGCTACTAGCGTTGGCGCTCAGAGGTGGAACGGAGGCACGCTCGACCGGCGCTTGGCCGTTCGAGGGGTCTGCTTCATCGGCTTGGGTTCCAATGGGTGTCGTACTGACTCGATATCCAGCCATAGCCGAAACTGCATGTGCGACACTCGCTTGCCATTCGGGCATATTTCCCGATGGGATTGCAGGAGCACCGGCTTTTGGTACCGGAAACATGCGCTTGTCCTTAGCAAGGTTTCGCTCCAGTAAGCTAATATGTCGCTGGTGAGTCATTTCGTCATTCACCAGCGATGCACTCGGAACGCACCTGGTGCAATTTTTCGGCGACTTCCGACGAAGCTTTTCTAGCTTCGTGTCGATAAAGGACCAAAACTTGGTCTCCGCTTTGTCGCTCTTATCATTTTTCGCTTTACCACTATGTTTACTTGTAAAATCAACATAATACATGCGCTAGCAATTGCGGAAATCATTGAGTTAATATTCGGGGGCCCGCGTGATTATAAAGAGAAAACTGACCAAAAACGAAATCCGGAGGATATGGTCTTTCCCCATCTGAAATCCGTGAATAGCAAGACGTGAGGCTAGAGTCGTGATGTCTTCCTTATCGATAAACGGAGCGTTGTATCTTTGTAACCATGTCAAGGCGTAATGCTAACACCAATGAAATGAACATTACCTTCCGCTGGATTTCTCCACGAAAGGTGCTCAGTACCTTTCCAATCGCGCTCGAGAACTGTTTGCTGTGCATGAATTGAGCCTGCACTTCCATTGGAACCTCATATGATGCAGGATTTTCGATGATATGCCTCTGAGGTGGTTGTATGTTATGCGTGGGTGCTTATTTAAGCTTGAAAATCACTTACTACGAATCGAACAGTCGTCCCTTCAACATAATGTGATATATGTGCGTCAAGAAGGCCGGCCTGAAGACGCCGAGTAATTGTTTCCTTAAACTCTCGTGATGATAAGAATGTATCGACCTTGGTGTTCTGAACGTTCTTCCCGAACGCTAGGACACGCCCATACAGCCTAAGAAATTGGACTTGGGGGTGGAGCTTTTGGACATAGATTAGATTAGTTTAGATGGCAATACCTAGCGTAAAACTTACCTTAGCAGTCCGAAGCATATCCTCCTTAAGTCCGTCAGCCAACCCAAATTCTTCGCAGATGCCATTCGCAACAGTAACCAAATCTGCAGCTAAGAATATTGGACAAGATTGAGCCATGAGAAAAAGTAAAGTTAGTGGGACGTACGAAGCATGGTATGTTGGTTTCCAACTCGGTTGGGACCATCGAATTGGTTAGATGTAGCTGTACTTGGATCGCAAGCATTCTCTTGGGGACACAACTGCTCTTCCTCCTGCTCAATGTCAAGGTCAAGCTCGTCATCGCTACTGAGTGGACTCATGTTGAATGAAAAAAGTTCGGTGGTGGTTGCAGTTGGAAAGTTGCCCGAGCATTCAGCCACTGGCATAGAGTGACAGGCGACGGAGCGAGTACTGAAACAATTTCACATTTGGGCTCACAAGCGAAAATACCATATCAAATAAACCCCGTGCCATAACCAATTGCAGAGACTTTGAAGCACATATATGCATATACAATGAGAGCTGAGGCAAGAGCCCCTGCGTCGTTGGATAACATTATATGAGGATTCTATTCCAAGGGTATATGCACTAGCTACAACGTCCGTGGTCTCTTGGACCTTAGCACTGGTTCAGTCGTGGCTCCAGTAATTGTTCCCTTTGCCACTGCAGAGACCATCGCCTTTGCATCCTTTCTTGCTGTTGCAATGATTGCTTTGCTTTCCTTGTCGGCCTTCATTGTCTTGACAGCTTCTCGTATGGTCTCTTCGCGATCGATATGAAGTGGGGCTCGAGTAAAAATCTCAATGGAGAGTGCTTGCCGTATTCGCTGTGCATTGTGTAACCCATGTATATTAATAATGAAATGTATCTGTTCAGCGTGTGCAACTCTGAATGATACTTGGCTGGTTGTTTCACGTTCTTGAGTTTCGTATACTCTTTGAGTCAGAGTACAAGGACCATGCCCATAACAGTCGTGTTGCATGTTCACAAGGCATTCCCATAACAGTCGTGTTGCATGTTCACAAGGCATTCTACCAACTGGGGGCAGTGGCTCCAGGTCATTAGTGCATTCGAGTGATAGAATATAAGTCTCACCTTGCTCACAACACACATGCAATTGGAGCTGCGGGTAGCAAGAGGTATGTCCCACAATATATGCTTCCCCGTGATCTGGTAAGGCGCTATTGCTACATAGTAGCAGTGGCTCTGGTCTGGCTCTACACATCCAAATAAGTGTGTAACCCGACCAAACTACATGGCATACATGTAAGGAAGTGCATATATGCGCAGCTGCCATATTCACTAACCAACTTTGTTGCATCATCAGCATCGAATACAATATCCGATCCAACCACTATGGTATCTCCACATTGCGAGATGGTAGAGATTAGGGGGTAATACTGTGCATATGAACTCCCTGGAGCTTCAATGGCTAACTTGAATTGCACAGAAAACACAGGCCATTCCTGAGTTTTCGCTGATGCAAGGCAACGTGGCGCGCCTGTTTTGTGAATTGATTTGATTAATATTATAATAAATAGGACACGAAGGGGTGATTTCCTTGTACATACCTGATATCCAAGACTTTGGCCTTGGGATCCCAATGATTTGTGCAAATGTTGGGTTAGTTGAAGTGAACCTTAGCAAAGTTTCACCTGCTTGCACCCAGTGGTCACCCTGACGCCAATAACCCCCTATAAATACCAAATAAGATAATTTCCAGCTCTCGAAAAGGCTGAATCACGCTTACCAGCAAAAATATGCCTCGCCCAGTCCAGCTGAATGAAACAATGAGCAATATCTCGGGATGGAGCCTGGCGGTTGCTAAATGTGGATGCAGCTCAGAAGACACCGTTGAATGACTCAAAACGTTCAGTAGAAAAGAGTAATGCAGGTCCAAATCGCTTGATGTAAGAACCAATATGTACGAGAAAATGAAACTTAGGTTTGAGAATGAGAATACTTGGACTGCATCAAGCAGTAATCAACAAAAAATCGTCTATTAAATCTTGAAGCTCTTTCTACATGTAGAATTGCAGCATAAGTAGGTTTTGCAATAATTTTGTGTTAAGTGTAACTTACGGTATATGCCTTGATATCTTCAATCTCAGTGTACCATAGCAGCAAGGTCAAGCGGCCCAGTAGGATCCAAGCCTGGACAATATCAAGGTTGTCCGGGAGTAAGTCAAACACAGCAAATGGCATTAGCTGAACAAGTATTTTGAAGTGCTTCCCAATGAGGGAACCTTGATATTGGCATATATATCGAGCTGGCATACTGCATGCACCCAGTCCCTGAACCGATAATGATGCTAATCAACACTCTAATATGCAAAGTGATTTTGCCTTTTCAATCACAAAGACTGACTGCGCCCAGAAATACTTGACAACACCCAGGAGAATGGTGTGTAACAATTCCGTTGGTGTATCGTTATGGATCTGGACACCTGAAGATGGGGTGAGAGCCATTCTGCACAGAAACGTAAGCTTGAATCCAAACCTGGCATATCGAGCAATGGATTCATGTATGATTCGCGCCTGATAGCCTCCAGCTCCAATCGCAACAGATAGTCGATCTCAGCCTGTGATCGGCATAAGCCACCAGCAGTAGGGAGACGAAGGATTTTGTTCAAATTGCTCAGTCGTTCGATCAGTGGTTGTGCGACTGAATCTTTGATGCCGGATGCTTGTGCATGATCCTTGATTTGTTGGATCATTCTTGGTTTAATTGACATTTCCAAGCGTTCGTTGATTATGTGGATTGTACTTGCTGATGTACGCTTTGGCCCTGGCTATGATCCATTAGTCAGTAACTTAGACTTATATTATTCGCAGTCATTCTGGCGGATGAAGCAAAGTCAGGTATATTAAAACGAAATATTACATTGCAATGTGACTACGTCGAGAGAATAGAAGGTGCCAAAATAGCAAGAGGCAAGAGCAATTTTGCAGAACGAGATAAAAACAAAATGTCAAAGGGCGGTTGGGTTACTGACCTTGAATAGTGTTGGGTATCCCTCAGGTGATCGTTTGAATTCGTTGGACCCCCCTACAGTGCATGTACGGCAAAAGTGACTTGAAGTCAAGCCACTGCTACTGCAATGCTCGGCTTGCATTGGGTTATCGCCAGCCCAGAACAATGCAAATGGCCGAATGAGTACTTCCTGGCCAGTTACACAGTCAAAACCGACCACTGGGTTATTAAATGCTGACCTAAGATGAAATATAAGCAATAGTTTTAAGCAGGGAATGATCACTCACTCGATTGATGCGCGTACACCATGCATAAGCTCTGCGGGGGTCGCATGGGGCGATGTTGTGACAAAACGCACATTGTATTCCAACTGTACTGCCTCGCGGCGGAGAGCAGCATTAGACATATAGCACAACCAGTGCTTATTCCACTGTTTTGAAGTGTTGCCCAATGCGTCGTCCATGAAAATGATCAAGGGAACTGAATATATCAGACGAGAGCCAGCAATCGCACGTAACGGATGGGGCATCCCAAGTTTGAAACGAGTAGACACATCTGATATGATCAAAAGTCAGGGCTATGTCGCACAGTAAAAGCAAAGAAAATGGGTTACGTACTGTCGAATTCGGGACAACCAAGTCTGGCTGTGTGTTCGGGAAAACTCTCAACAAAAGTTCCTACCCGAACAACAGTTCGTTTATCGGTATGGACATGAACGCCATCCTATTGTTACGCGTTCATTAGTGTACATCAAATAAAAATTAGATAAAACACTTACCAATGAATCGGTAGCAATGAAACCAACAGCCCGTAGGTCTTTTTCGGGGCCAAAGAGGATCCAACGAAGAGGAATGAACCATCCCTCTGATCGACGAGCAAGTTCGTTGACATAAAAAATTCGACCATTCACTGACACGCAAGGTGTCAAGAAATCATCATCAAGCTTATGCACCAACTTATTCCCATTCCATGCCTGGGTCATCCGGTCGCCGTCCATATGAGGAAAGAACGACATCTCTGGTCGAACGTAAGGGTTAGATATATCCTAGCGAGTATGATGTGTGTTGGCCATGGTTTGACGCAAAGTAACTTAATTTATCATACCTGTTTGATACTCTCTGCGATACTGTTCACGTAGTATATAGTACCACTGGGAACTCGATGGCGGATTGAAGAATTTACAATAAGGGACTTTAAACGTTCCTGGGTCTTTTTGAGCGCGGAAAGCGGGGGGATATTGGTCGCTCCACATTCATGTGCAAACTTGAGCACAGCTCTCATTTGCGGACGAGAAAAGTTCAAGCGGGGCGAGCTGAATAACGCGTCTGCAAGAGCCATCTATAAGATTGATATTTAGATAACGCATATATGCTCTTTAGTGGAATACTTACCGCCTTTGAAGGGTAAGGGAACCATTCGTCCTGCTCTGAGATACCAACATGCGTGGGGGTAGAATGTGTCTGAGTTACTCGAGCGCCTTCAAGTATGAGATGAGCGTAGAACAGTAGAGAAGGAATTAATCTACGTACCGGAAACTTCGCAAGAATCCTCAATGTCCGATTGAACATCCGATTCTGTCTCCCAATCACTATCACTCTCCAGTGCCGGCATTTCGTCGCCCAGTGATGCCCTATTCATAGATTGGACATGGCTAGGGGGGCCGTTAAATGCATCAACCTGTAGTCGATCGTCTACAAAGGAGCCTGCAAGCGAGTGAGGACTGGCCAATGGAGTTGCCTCCCTAGACCCGTCATAAAACAAATCGACAAAGAGCTGAGCAATCTCAGAGTCCTCCAAACTATGATCGCCCGGGCGATTCTGTAGGATCAATGAGAACCAGAATGTTAGCGGCCGACTCCAGTTAGCACACAAAGACAATACCCGTGAGGTGGGCGTTGGCGGGGTAGTTAATCCATTGACGTAGCTCCGATGAGCCGAGCCAGCAATATGACGCTTGATGTTTCGCTTTTCAAATCGCACTGGGCACCCGTATGGGTCCAGGCAAATCGAACAGATAGCCCGACTCCCAGCGATGATTATATGCGCTGATTAACAAATGTATGAGATACAATATCCTTCAACTAAAGTCACGGAATATTGTACTCACGGTCTGGGATATGCGCCATGAAGCAGTAGCAATAAATGGTTAATGGAAAGTACAGGCAGTTGAGGGTGTGAGAACGACGCTTGAGAACCAGTCGATCTGACTTTTTACATTGTCGACTCGGCCAAACGGCTGCAACAGGTTTTCTTCCGCTTGACAAATTGGTTCATTGCACTGTCGCAAATGTCTCCGCCCAATGGCTTTTTCGGATAGACAATGCAGCCCGAGGTGGCTGATAATACGGTAGTGAGCTGCAAATCCGTCAACATCCAGCAATATTTCCTATCCCAGTCGCTCAGCCGAAGAACCTATCGGTCCCAACATCCAACCCGACAAGGGCGGCGATTTATACCCCACTTATTTTCCAAGGTTAACCCTAGCCAGAACTTATCGCAGTTGACTACCCAGACGTTTGTCGTCTATGCCGATATGACACCCATTGCCTAACTCACTCAACCGGCGAAGTGAATTCCATATTATATTTCGGACCCGATATGCACACGGCAGATACATCTTTCTAAATTTGATTATCTGTCACGTCGCGGGATCGACGCAACAATCGTTTGGCTGTAGGGAGCATCGCCGGTATGTACCTGACTTGCCCCAACATCTCTGAATAAGCGCCGACCTTGGTTCAATGTCGGACGGATTTCAAATTCATCGACTTGGACCTGGCACCTTCCAAGCTTGTACCAGCATTGACATCAACCTCGGACCTCGTGTGGCATCCCATCCTCAAAAGGGACTAGCGGTAGGTTCGCCCGTGTAATGGCTAGCACTAAGCTAGCGATCATAGGAGGCAGCGAGGAGACATCCCTCGCCTATCAGGACGCATATCATATGGCATATTTCGACCTGCATTCCGGAACCACAAACAGCTGCACATCGGCTCGCAAACCTTCATGTTATTGTGGATTCCCATTCGAGACCTCTGTGAGACATAAATTGTCCACACCCTCTCTTTCCCATACTCAACCACGCGCGCCTTGGGCCGTTGGACGTGTTTTCATGCATCGCTTTCGCTCTGGGGTGGTTCAATGACCAGTCGTTGCAGTTACTCGCAGCTCGACCAGTACTAGCCAACTCTTCACTATGCCCCCACTGACTCTGTAGAGTGAACCTTTCTGGACACAATACGACGTGCACCCCCCCCCCCCCGCGTGTTTACATCCTTTAACATGCAGGTCAAGTCCGGCAAATGCAGTGAATTAGTAGATCAGATAGCATAAATCGTCTAGCTATTAATTTTACACTGTCCAAGTTTCGGCTCCAGCTTCCAGCACCCTCTTGCCTTCTATCCATTGCATTGCCTCTGAAATGGTGGCGAAATGAGCAGGATATGTCGATATGTCAAGTACACATACCAGCATATGTGCGTGGAATTACTGTTCTACGCAATGACGCTCCGCCTTCGCAGGCCCAAGTAAAACCAAATGTACTTGCCAGGTTCTCTTCCCCTGTCGTAGGATCAATAACTTCTGCTTGAACCCGGACATACTATTCGGACATTGTATTAGGCATATGACTCATTCGCAGTTCTCTCGGGTGTGAGCCACTCACAACAAAGGGGGCCAAGTCATCACGGTTCGAAGTATGGACCACGTTAGAGGTTAGGCGAAGCATCGAGCCGATGGGTACTGGCTTCTTGAATGTACTTCCATCGAGGGAGAGGAACCGAAGTGGCGCACGAGTGAACATATACGCGCTCGTATACCCAATCTAGATTGGAAGCACAGAGTCAAAAAATCGGCTAGTAATACTATAATCAGAGGCTACCTCGTAAGCCAGCCTGAATTAATGAATTTATGATGAATATCGGCTGAAGTTATACTATACGAGACTTGCCTCATAAGGTAGCCACCGAACACCATAGAGTGAACACTTCTCGTCAATTAGGCAACTGGAGGCCGAGACAACATAGTCTCAATACACTTACTTTCGCTTTTGCGGAAACATCATCAATGTCTTTTCGATTCGCGTATCCTCTATCCATACGGGTTCGGGTCCTCCACTGCCAGCCAAGACGAAATGATACAGCTCCTACGTTCTGGAATGGCTAAGTATTTTACTTACTTATTTTCTGGTCGGTTGATATTGCGGCTCGACTGATCTGCCACCAGATACTGTAAATAATTCTCATGCAGCAAGCATACTTCTTCTTGTGAAGGAGGGGCTCCACCAAGAGACGTATTAATACGGTTTCGCTTTCTAGTCTTGTGAGCTAATCAAAAAGGGGTTATGCCGAGTTCAATTATTGTTGTCTGAACAGCATACTTTCACCAAACTTAAAAAGAATCTGCTCCTCTGAAGTGGACAAAGCCAGTGGGTTGACGGCCCAGGCTTTGTGGGTCACTGAATCTCGGGCGACCATAGAGAACCTTCCTATGGCCGAACGATTTTCAATACAACATTCAAGGCCACAATTTCAAAATTTAAACCAACCAAGCATGATGGTCTTCTCAGCCTGGCCGTGGTCAAGCAATGCTTCCATTCGGACAGCACACTCAATACTGCTCCGGCCAACATGAATAACCTGGCCAGAAAGTCGAATATCCGAAGGTTCTTTATCAAGCGAGCATGACTTCAATATATCGAGCCTAAAGCCAGGTTCAGTGAAGATGGATTATTCGATCAGGTGATACGTGTACCTGTCGACTGAGACGGTTGCGATGTAAAACGCTCTACTGGCAGGGCCAGCAGAGCTCAAGTCTGGTATACTAGGTCCCAGTATATGCTTGTATGCTATTGACCCCGCAAGCGAGTCAAGTTGCTCCATTATCAGCCCGTTACGCAGGCCACCACTGGCATTTGTGAATTGATCGAGCAAAGCCCTATTGCTCGCGAACGGAAGCTCAACCTAAAGTCATGTGAAACTTGAGAACTAGTCGGGCGAAGAAGATATAGCTGACTAGCCTGCGTATATGAATCATGCATGTGTCGCGGTGGCAGAGGTACAGCCTCGTGCTCTTGGACAGAGTTAGGCCGACGTTGTGTAGCATGGTTGCCTTCCACGTTTGTTGCGTCAAGAATATCCTTCCATGAGCTTGATGAACGCATGGGCATAAATCTAATATTAAAATATAGTATATGCACCATAACGACGATGCACGACTCACGAGCCGTAAGCAGGATTGGACCGCCTTTCTAAAAAAAATTTTCAAGACAATTAGGCAAATACAAGGGAAACAGATTTTATACTTGCTGACTACCGATAGTAATGTATCAACAGAGGAGATTTTAGTCGTTTCTATCGTGCCATTAGATCCAGCAGATAAAGAAGCGGCTTCGCGCCTTCGAGGAGGAGCACAAACAATCGAGCGACAAAAACCTCCAACGGAGATCCGCCGTGAACTACGATACGCTGACGAGGACACGCTGGCCAACATGGTTAGTCCAAAAAATTAGTCGAACCAGTAAGAAGGGGGTTTTGTCAGTGTGTTCGAACTCTAGGACGTGCGATGGCTGCATTTTTAAACGTTTGACGAAAGACAGAGATGAAGGAGCGGGAACCTCTGGTAAGCGATTTCAAGCAAAAAAAAGGTCCCGAACTGAATATCTCGGGCATACGGTACGCCGAGCCCGAACATGAAAAATTTTAAATCGTATGTGCGCTATCGACTCTGGGGATTCTCCGCTCAATGGTGGCACACGATTGAAATTGTGCCGGCGTCCGTCAAACTATCCAGAATCAAGGCGCTTATACCCCTCACCCAGCCCCTTGATCCTGTCATCGGCTTTTCAAATGCGAGCCCATCACGGAGCAATGGTCTTCAAAGACAAAGCGGTCTGATGAGTCAAAGGAGCAGGCGGAAACACGATGCGTTAGTTTCCTTTCGACCGCATCAAGCACAAGGTCCACTCATCGTTCGACACGTCTTTTAGTCCCACTCACACTCTCCACATTGATGACCTCGCATATAAGATACTCTGTGCCTCTTTTTGGAGCCACCTCGACCCAGCAAGTTCTTCACACTGTTCCAGATGGTCTGCCGTGTTGGCGCGCTCGCATTCCCTACACTTTCCATTAGTCCAACTAAAAACCATAGTGTTGTATATATGTGTCTCGATTACTGCCTGGCATAGCTATCTATATGCATACATGTAAGACACCAGACCCAGCGTCAGCATAGATTCTTCTTGTAACGCAGGACAAAGACATTCATTCTGCTCATACCACTATGTGTTCCTAGAATTAGGTTTCTCAATGAAACGACGAGCAACATGTACGTATGCTAGGACTGTGGGTCTGACTTAGACAGCAGCAGGTAGTGAAGCCACGTTTCTGTGCCTGTGGCCTGCAGGATCATTTCACTATTTATGCGCCAGTTGATCAAATTGTCTTGGTCGGGGCTAGTGGATAGATCGACGGACGGGCCTAGTGCTCTTCTAGCTCCTTGGTCGAGCCTCAGCTCAAATACATTAAGCGCCACTTGCACATCCGCACGGCAAAAACTTCCGCCTCGGGAGACAGCATCAAATTTCCTGGAGCTGAGAGGATTCACTAAAAAACATCCCTGATGTATTCCAAGCAATGGGTCCAATCAGCTATGATCTGGTTCAATTGTTTGGGTATCCCGTTTTGGTGCGAAGGTTTCGGGCAAGCTGTAGATAGATGCACTCAGCTCCAGACACGGATGTGAACAAGAACTAAGGGCACACAACTCCAGCCGTGCATACAAAAGCGCAGTCGCATGACCACTTTTTTCATACAGATTTAACGAGCTACATGAACACGAGGCCGAACCACTCGGGAGAGGGCAGAGCGGACGAGGCCGAGAAAGGACAAAGAAGAGGAGAGGAACGGGTGGGGAAGTGACTAGTAGACAGAACCTTGGCAAACGGAGACGCAAAGCAACCGTAAATTACAGCATAAGAAAAAGGTAAGAATTACGAAGTGTTAGAGAGAGCATCAGAGTGAGAGAAAAAAATGAATATCGGCAGAAAGGCCTTTCTTGGAATAAAAGAGGTGAGGAATTGAGAAGTACGAAGATACCCGACGAAGCACGTCCCGAACCCCCTCGTGGAGACAGCTCTCCGCGAGAACGTACCTGGTTGACTGGATGCGTGCCTCGCCACACGGGCATGTTGGCTCACATAGCAAGAATCGATGATAGCATTCACCCACCAAACCGTGACCGAGGGTAATTTGGTTCAGCCGGGTATGTACCGAAGGTGGCGCACCAATCCTGAGGCCAACATGAGGCATAAGAAACGGCAATCTGGGGAGGGTATGCTGAACGTGCTCGAACCGATGCCCACGGAGCCAAAGGAGACCCCAATCTCTGACGGCCGAGCCTTGCGCAGGCCCACGTGATTGTGTGATGGGATATTGGCGAGGGCGGGACCACACGACCACATTACGTCCTCGTAACACTGAAATCCAACATCCCAGCGGTCTGCATCTCTAGAAAAAATCTAGGTCGTAAAGCCTCCGTAGCCAATCAATTGAATTACGACAATTCTAGGCCCTTAGATCCATGAGGAAACCAGTCACACGACACCCATCGACTTCAGAGGATCAACCCTGAGCCGCCCTTTTCACCTAATTTGCGCGTTGTGGGAAAGCATACTGGACCAAGGTGACTGGTATAATAGTTGAACACAAAATCTCCACCATAGAATAATTCGGGCTTGGCTGTACGAGACCAGATTTCTCATGTCCCTCATGTGAGCTCATATATGCGAGCATCTGAACACATTACAAAGCCCCAAACCAACAAAGGGTGCCAGTGAAAGTATAGTTAAAGTATACAATAACTCCACAATTGGGTACCCTACGGTTCATCAATTTTGTAGTGTAGATATCCGTTTAGGGTTCGTACTAAGTATTCATATACCTGTGCTGTGAACATTATGGGTAGGCTGTGTTTACCACGCGTGTCGTAGGTGACTATAAACTGATGGAAGGCACTCGATCGTAACCTGGAGAGCAGACGACTGATAGACTTTGGGCACATCGTATGACGTAGATTTAGGAAACAGTTGCATTCAAATGACTACCGAGGTTGAGCTTAGAGACTGGCACGGATTACAACGATCGGCGGCTAAGCGGCGGTTATCTGTCCAGAAAAGGCAACAGATAAGCGACCATCACATGTTGTAGAGTTTTGTATACGATATACAATTACCGAAGTCGGATTTGGATACTATACGCGTGTGAAAGCGGCTGAGGCACGTATCTGTCGGCTAATAGCAATGTAACTAAGTATGGCAATGTGGTCAAGGCGCAGCACGCAACTACGATGCAGGCTCCGTGGCCCTGAGCGTCGAGCTCATATAGCAGTTCGAAATAAGTATAGTTAACAGGCAAGAGGTTGTCTAAGACACATTCAACTGTGTACATATTATACCTAACGCAACAAACTATGAATATGGCATAGGCGGTTGTCCGCCGTGCGCACGCTAGAGCGTTCGTACACGCTGGTAGCTCGTTTCTCAGCGCCAAAATAAACCAAAAAATTGTATTTAAGCAGTGGGCTACGACGCCTTGAGCATATTCTCAGACTGCGTATCATCCATCCGCACATTCCCGTATATTTTGAAGTTTTTGACCGATGTCTGAGGCATCTCCACCCGAGGCTGCTCTCTCCGCAGCGCCACCCCGGAAACGGCGTTCTCGACCGCGTAGAAGACACCCAATACACTCGCTGTCTGACATTGATGCTTGGCATCTGAGCGACCAGCAAATCTGTGGTACGTATGCAATCTTAATATATAATAACTGAAGTCTGAAAATCAGTCTTAGACGCTGCATTAAGTGCTTGGAAGTCCGACGTCTACAATCATTATAACATTCAACTCATTCGACACTACCGGACTATGGAGACCGACCGGGGCAACTGGGAGGCTCCCGACCACTTGGAGTTTGCATTCGAGTGCAAAAGTGACCCAGAACATCATACTGTACAGTATCGGCGACGCTCTGAGACTCACAAGGGAACCGGAACTTGAAGACTACAATGATTCACTGCCAGGAGAGAAACGGAGGATCTGGAACAATATCTGATACTCCGAACGACTCCCAGTACCCGTCTTTTACCTATGCTCTGCACTTGGCTTACCTCGTTATGATCTGCGCTTGTCACTATGTCCCCTTTGCCGGTACTCTTCACGACCTTGTGCGTCGTCATATCGAGCTTCTTCGACCAGGCACTCGCGTACCCGACAGTTCGACTTTGTCTCGGAAAACCCGATTGGTTTATGAATCGCAGGGTGAACGAGTGAAGACATATTTTAAGGTATATGCGCCTTGTACTTGTCTACATGTGTTTGAACTCATGTCCAAACTCTGTAGGATACTCCGTCAGTTCATCTTTCTGTGGACGGTTGGAAGTCACCCACATCCTCGGCCTACTTGGGGTTAGTTATTCATTGGTATTCGAATGGTCGCCTATGGCACGCTGTACTGGAAATGATCTAGTAAGCGATAAGTGCGCATAAGAAACGAATGGTTTTGCTGATTAAAAAATAGTCTTGAAAGCAAGCACACTGGCGAGTACCTTGCTCGTAAAGCTGCAGACTGCCTCATCCGATCTGGGCTTGATTCAAAGGTAAATCGACATCAACTTATGGCCAAATATTTTAGTAACCCTATTGCACATCAGCTTGTTACGGCTTGCAAATTGGGTCATTCAGATAGACCACGCCTGGCTCAGTTTGCAATCAGGTATCTCAGTGCGCCAGGTAGGTACCTTAGACTAATATCTGCTGCCAGCAAGACTGATATTCAATACAAGCATCATCTGTTGATGTGGAGCGAGCATTCTCATGCGGCAGGCTTACCATAGGGCATCTTCAACACCAGATGTCTTTGGACACGTTTTGCGCCAAGATGGCACTTAAATCTTGGTACGACACCCCTCTACTACTGGAGATTGAGGATGTAGCGCACATTCTAGCAGATGCCGGTGGCGTATGTGCTGAGTAGAGTTGAATTGTATTGTGTCTGTGAATATATGCACTTAAGAATTCGAGCATCAAACTTTATTGGATACCGGCAATTAACTGCGCACAACGCGTATACATATACCAACTGAGAATCACCACAATCGCCGAACTCGGCTAATACACGAGCATACCCGATTTGATCACGTAATATCTGCCACTTTTATCCGATCTTATACAATCACATCCGTGCCAGTCTCTAGTTGAGCTACATGTGATGTGGTACAAAAATCGGTGGGGAATCAAACACAAAGTGGTAAACGAAAATGAGCGACTATTCAAGTCAAGAAACACAAACAGGCAGACAGACAGACAGACAGACAGACAGACAGACAGACAGACAGACAGACAGACAGACAGACAGAAAAAGTAGAAAGGGAAGGCATATAGGTTGATGAGAGGAATAGGGGCATATGGGCGAGCGTATGCGCTCAGAACCGGCCAAGTCCGAAGCCTCGGCCGCGGCGCCGCATCCGCAGAGGCGCATCCGAGAGCATTCCAGGGCTGCACTCGTCGTCCAAGTCGAACCGCCTGGAATGAACGCGTCGGACGGCGACTGGGCGAGAGCAAGATGCGAACGGATTGAAGCGCATGTTCGATTTGGTCTTGGTCTTGGCCTTGGTCTTGGTGCGCGTGGCCATCGGTGGGGCGGGCGCGTCCAAGTTGCGGTATACGTTGACGACTCGAGGTCCGACCCCTGGGTGGCGGAGATGGTTCGATGGAAGAGGCACGGCCACCTTGTTGTTGTAGTCTGCGATCACCTCCGCCATGGGGTAGGAGTCGTAGCTGTGCATGAGTGCGCGGACCAGAGCCAGGAAGTTGAGCAGAACCTGGGCTTCTGCCGCTGTAAAGTTCGAACTCTGGGGAGGTCCGAGTCAGGAGTGAAGATCGGCGGTAGGGTCAGCGCTTACCTTCCAGTGGCTGGGATTCTTGCTGAGCATAGAGCCAGAGATATTGAGAGCGAAAAAGTCATCGATGAGCTGCTCGGGAGCATCCTGGATTTGTATTCAGCGATCATTCTGCTTGGGTTAGCACGAACGCTGCTCACCAAGGGAGAATCGAAATGGAACTCGACGTTGTCGATATGGTAGGCCGCGCAGAGCGTGCTGATCTCGTTGCGGAGCGAGAGAACGATCCAGCTGGTGATGGGGTTGACCTTGAGCTGAGCGCTCGTGGTCTTTACCTGGAATGTCAGCGCACGCGTGCGAGATGAGATAAACAACGGACTCACCATCGGCACCATGATGTTCATGATCACGCCAGCCAAGAGCCAGCTCGGAGTCTCCTCGACGCCGAGCGCGCTCAGGGTGAGCTTGATATGAGCCTCAAAGGCACCGGAAGGACCAGGGAAGACGGAAGACATAGTGAACGAGTGATGAGCTTGAATGAGTGACGGATGATGAGAGCGAGTGCGGGAGAGTGATCTCTTGCTGGCCACATGATATATCGCAGCTTGGCTGAAAGGACGGTCCAGCAGTTTGCGCGAGTAATCTAGGTATATTCTGAGCGGACATTGAATAGACCACGGGAGTAAACGAGAGATATAAAGATGGTCGAGTGATCAGTATGGGTCGGTGGTTGAAGAAGGAAAGAAGCGAGTTCGAATGTGAAATTCAGGGTAGAGTGCGGGGGGAACTGTTTGCGCTTGGGTGTGTGTGTCGATCACTCGGAGCAGCCAAGTTGGAGAGCCGTGCGGGGACATCAGTTGGACCAGAGTCAGGATATGGGTAGCAAGAATGTTCTAGACGCAAGTTATGGCCATGGTCGGGCATGCTCGAAAGCCAAGGCAGAGGACGATGTGGAGGGTAGATACGGGGATGAGGAAAGGAATCGAGAGGCCTGGAACGCGACGGGAGAGAGGGATTTATGTCTAGGAGCCTGAAAAACAAATATATAAGGGGCGTTATACGAGTTGGTGATGTGTTGGGGATCGAAAGACTACAAGCTAGACGTTTAGGATGTTTTGTGTAGCTGCACCTTGGTGTACGCACCCCACCTTATGACGAGCGGTTGAGTGATCGTTTGACCTCGTCGGTGTGCTCTGGGTCTTGCGCCGAGTAACCCGTGGCGTTTGTGTAGTAAACTATAAGTAGGCAGACTAGTCCATACAACTCAGACTGTATTTTACTAGAAACTCGGGCTCGGTATGGAGATCAGTGAGCGACACGGGACGCAAGACGCCTGCCGTGGTAATGAATCACATGAAGCGTCCAAGGACGTTGGATAGTCAGGACAAATCATGCGTATCAACATTTGGTAGACTCATAAATCAGAGGGCGTCTCAGCCAAAAGCCGGGAATCTGACTAGCATGAACTAGAGGCCCAGCGTCTAAGTATGCTTTTTAGTTCTCATCAGATCCTAGTAGCGCTGGTAGCCGCGCTACTCGGGGCCTAGTGAATGCTAAAAAGCATACTTAGACATGTGGCGCTACTTTGTGCTAGCTAGATTTTCGGCTTTTGCCTGAGGTGGGTGGCGTAGCACACACACACAAGTCAAACGACGAGGTAGGCAACAAAAGAGAGGGCCGCTGTGGGAATTGAACCCACGACCTCCTGTAGATTAGAACAAGCCCAAAACAGGAATCATACTACTAGACCAAGCGGCCGTCGCGCAATAAAGAGATCTTGCCGATCAGTACTCACGCCTTCACATCCCGAATATTACCACTTTGCTGATGTTCTAGGACGACAAGGGCTCCATACACACGCTCACTTTCGAAAACACCCAAGTTGAATTTCCACACAATGGTTTCTAATCATATTTAACCACCCACATCTCAAAATCGACCATACATGCAGGAGCGGCAATCCCACAAGCCCAACCAGAACAGCTTCACCAAATTCAATCACCACTGGCGAGCCTCTGTCGGGGAAACAAACGCCCTGCTCCTCCCAAGCTCTCCGAACCCGAGCGGCGAGCGCGGGCCACTCCTGTCACCTTCTTGGGGCGCCCATACGCTGTTCGCGCCTGGTATAATGCTAAGCGGGGATGCGGCGCCCATCCCGGCCGACATCGAGTTTGCACGCATAGACCCGGTTCGAGAGGGCATGGCCTCTTGAGGACGAGGTGTCCAGATGGAGGGCGCTCCCGAGAGGGACGTGACGCGCGTGTGCGAGGGGAAGAATACGGGGTCGCTCACTATGCGCCCCGGCATCGGCGCGGGGCTCGCCGCAAATGGTGATGTGGGCGATCGCTGAGTCGGGAACGGGGAGGGTGAGAAGGCTTGGGTTGGGAATGTAGAATTCGAGTCGCGCATGAAGCTTGGTGTGAGATCAAATTGGGAGCCGTGTCCGAAACTGGGGGCTTGGTTCTCAAAGGGTGGACTCTGGGTCGGGAACGGGCTCATTGATGCGAACGCGTTGTTCAGACCAGAGTCAAACGTCGAGATGGTCGGGTTTGGCCTCAAAAACGACGGAGTCGGCCCATGCACAGGATTAGGAGCCTGTGCTTGGAATGGCGGTGACCTAGGGCCAGTCGCGCCGCTCATGACTCGGTCCAACAAATCTTGAGCTGTTGTACCAGCAGGTTTGGGGAGAGGAGATTGTGCCACGGGCTCAGAGGGAAGGCTGGATGAGGGCTCTGATAAGAATGAAGGGGGCGGAGGAGGCCAGCCGGGGTTTTGGGGTGGGATTGTGGAACTGTCCGATGAGACAAAACATTAGAAGGATGAAAAGGAAACGAGTGATGTACGTACGGTGGCCCTCCTGCCTTTTGAGGATAGAGTATCTCCTCTTCGTCATCGTCCTCACCGTACTCGTGTTCGCTGAGCACGGCGTCCATAGCAAGCCGAACCGGGTCGTCCTCGGTCCGAGTACTCACAGTCGCCCGATCATCCTCTGGATGGTCTCCCTCTTCTTCCTCTTCCGAATCTATCGTATCGTTTGCCTCTTCTTCGTCATACTTATGATCAAGTTTCCCCCCGCTCGTTTCTGTCGACTCGAACACATAAGCGCTGCCGACAAGTGACACCGGACATTCCTACCCATGGGAGCAATGAGGCCAACGAATAGCAGATAGCCGTAATCAACTCACTGGCATGCCTACAATATACTTTGCGTCTACAATCAAATCCCCAATTCGCATCAACTGCTCTTCGTTTGGATGCACGCTCGCCGCATCGACCTCTTCTCCTGGTGCCGCGTCAGCCATTCCTCGTTTAAGAGGCGCAAATCCCCTCATATCCACATCCTCTTCCAGCGTGACCGTCATCTCAGGCAGCGACTCGAGCGGAAACGTTGTCGACAACCGAGTCGAGAATCGCGCCCAGGCAAGCCAAAACGAGGATGGGTTGGGGTGAGTTGGATCGGGTTCGGAAGATTCTTGTGGATCGGCAGGAGCACTGGGATTGTGTCGTTGGATGTATTCCACATTGGACTTGATCCATTTACTGGCAATTCGAAGCGCGGGCAAGGTTCGTCGAAACGTGCCAGTGATTTTCTCTGAAAGCCCACCACTTCCGTCCTCCATCAGTTCGGCCTCCTCGACTTCCTTCGTTCCGATATCAAAGAGCACAGTGAATAGTGCCAGGATGTGCGCGACGACTCTTGATTCGGGTGTCGACTCTACGCCGTCCTTGCTCTTGCCCTTTTCTTTTTTAGGATCGCGGAACATTCGAACCTTCCATAGTGCTCCAAGGACGAGAACCAGGACTTGGACAAGGGTTGCAGCAGGGAGGAGGCGTCGGACTGTAAGAGAGGCGAAGCTTGCAAGAACGTTGTGGGTCTGACGAGCCAGCTTTGCCGGTCTATTGCGGCAAGGCAGCTGTCAGGCATAGAGACCAAGACACAAGGGGAAACAACTCACCGGCACTTTCCGGCCCAAAGAGCATGCAGCAAGACGACATCCTGCTTGAATTTGCCTCCAAGTCACCAGTGCCCTCTTCTTGCTCTTGAAGTTCCCCTGCCGCCTCTTTTGCCCGTCTGACTCGCCACATTTCTCGGTCGGCTTCAAGACATTTTGCGAGCGTGCGAATGAGATTGTCTTTGGCAGTCGGGAACGGTCGCCGGACGCAGAGAGCCGGTAGTAATTAAAGCTGCGCCGAACAAGTCGTGTTGATAAGATAGACAATGGCGAGCTGATTGAATGGGTTCCCTAACAAGGTGGTCAGCCAGACGCCAGTAAATCCGGGTCGAATATCATGACGCACCATAGTCGGGCAAAAGCAGCCTGGCCTGGAGATAGTACGCCTCGGCTTTGGCATAACGTTTCTCCGGTGGAGCGTCGTTGTTTTTGTCCTTGCCTCTCCTGCCGCCTCGTGGCCGCCTCGCGCTGCTGCTCTCGTTGTTGTTCTTGTTGGGGTGTGCACCGTACTGTTCCCGATAGCGCGCCAAGTCTCCCAGGAAGATCAGCGTGCGAAAGACGGCAAGGAGTTTGTTCGAACGATGCTCAGGAGACGGAGGTGGGAATTTAGGTGGGGCCGGCTCCGTGGGCTGTTCAGTTTCGGCAGCGGGACGAGCCAAGGATTCGCGGTTCTCAAATTCGACAACGTCCATTCCGAGAGTCTTGAGCGCCTTCTTGGCTTCGTGCAATCCGTGCTCTCGCACGAGTCGGAGAGCCATGCCGGACCAAAACGATCCCTCTGCAGCCAGAAAGGCGAGAAATTTCTGCAAGATCTTGCGGTTCTCGACTACGTTTTTGTTGGCTGCGGCGTTGTTCCGGACGGGGTCGATGCGAGCCCGGTATCGGGTGATGAGAGCATAGGAGGTATCTGTCCAAAGTGCCTGGTCGGCCGACTGTGTTTGGCGGGCAAAGGGAAAGTCGAATAGGAGGTCCTTGTACCTGCGCTGGATGCTGCAGAACGGATTAGCCCAGCCGACATACAAGAGAGCTAGGCTGACCGTTTGAACTGGATGTCAATCTCGCGATCCCAGGGATCTCTGAGCTTGAGCTCCTCCCGAAAGTCGGCCACGAGCCCCTTGGCGTCGCTAAACAACCAAGTCAGATCGAACACGACGGTTTGGTGGGTGCCTACCGGGATATTCTGGAGGGGTCGCCCATCGTCGTCGTGGTCAGGGGATCAAATGAACCCCACACGCAAGGGTCCTTGGGATTGGCAGGTGATTGCCATGTGTTATGTAAACCCATTCTGTGCTGGGCGACGATGCAAGAAGAACACGAGATGGCCCGCTACGGCACACGGGAAGACGTCGAGGCGGAAACACTGCTGCCTAGTCGGGCACCTGACGCCCTTGAAAAATCTAGCAGAACCACGTCTCGGATGCTCCATGTTCTCGCGTTTGCTGGCGGAGTCTTGACTTGTATTTTCGCTCGGGCGATTGTCTCGTTCTTTCACAACCGCACGCTCTCCCCCGCCCCAGACGCTCACTTTCCTCCAAAGAACCCGAGCAACTGGCACCCCTCCAGCTTTCCTTCCAACGTTGGGTACGCCGGTCCGACGCCGACCGGTGCTGAACCCGCAATTCTATCAGCAGCCTCTGCGTACCCTCAAAATCCTGGCTCAACGGGACTCATAGCTCCAGCATTCATTCGAGGAACCAACGGAACCGACGGATTCAATCTGTTTCGAAGCTGGGGCAGTCTGAGCCCGTGGTATTCAGTCCCCAGCGCCGAGTTTGGGTTGCCAGAGGCTGGCGTCGATCCCCCGAAAGAGTGCAGGATCACCAGTGTACATTTGCTACACAGGCACGGAGCGAGGTGCGGCTAAAATAATGCCTAAAAACCGGCCCTGACCCAAAACGAATAGATATCCTGAATCGGCGGCCTATTGGGGCTATCCAACGGTACTCGTCAACAAACGTCAACGAATAAAGGACATCCAAGCGACCGACGAGCTCGAGTTTCTCAACGAATGGTAGGTTGAAACCAAACCAGGCGCGGCCCACAGTAATCAGAATGATATAGGACTTATCCGCTTGGAGCAGCTATTTTAACGCCATTTGGTCGAGCCCAGATGTGTACGTGCTCGTCTGTACAGTATCTAAATGTACCAGGAGTTTATTTTCTAATTTTAGACGCGCTCGGCGTCTCCTGGCGCATGCGATACGGATTTCTACTCAACAACTTTACCGAGGCGAATCGGTTGCCCATTTTTCGGACCGAATCGATGTAAGCAGCTCTGAATTGTCAGGTCGTGGCGTTCAACTTTTTCAACTTTGGCGACGCTGCAGGAATCGAATGCTCGAATCTACAAACAACCTTGCGTTTGGCTTCTTTGGACATCCAATCGAAAACCAATACGAGACCGTGGTCATGGTTCAGGCCCCTAAAGTACGTATAATAGCTGAGCCGGAAAGGCAGAACGCGGACAAGTCCTAATCGTTTCAGTAGTTGAACAACACAATTTCTCCATACGACTCGTACGCTCGACTTTCTTCACCCAACGATGTGCAGCATTGATGGATCAGTATCTAGATGTCCAAACGCGAACATCACCAGAAAAGCATACAGAGGCGTGCCCCGCGCGCAAGAGTGGGTCAAGACGTACCTCGCTAGCGCAGTCGATAGGTTTAATAAGATGGCTCCTAAAGTTCAATGGACCGCAGAGGAAGTTTATGCCGCTCAAATGGCAAGTAACTCGCTTTCTCAACCGTATGTTCTAGAGTTCGACATGGATACCAGATCTGCCCATATGAGACCGTTGCGCTAGGCTATTCCAAGTTTTGTGGGCTGTTTTCAAAAGACGAGTGGGAGGGATTTGACTATTCGTAGGTCGCTCGGTCCATGGAGGTCAACATGTGCTAATATATACGGCGTGTTAGACTGGACCTCGGATTCTGGTACAATCCACCCTTTGCAGCGCCCTCTCTGTTTCCGGATTGATCCATCTTTATGCGGCAGGTACAACGATGCATTCGGTTCTCCAATCGGACGAGGCCTCGGATTAGGCTGGCTGTCGGAGCTCGTCTCGCGACTTACACACACCCCAATTTCGACCCACAACACGTCCACGAATGCGACTATGCATGATAGCCTACGGTTCCCTCTGAATGACGCGATATATGTTGATTCAACACACGAGGCAAGTCTCCGCTTCTCCTGTCTGGTCTGAAGCTAATGTATGCGTCTAGACTGTGTTCTTGAACAGTGAGTACCAGAGGTCAAGAAACGTCTTGAGAAATACTGAGGCGCTCTGGCCATAGTTCTCGTAGCAATGAATCTGACGCAATTCGCCGTCGATGGACAACTTCCCTCGGACCATATTCCTCCAAACAGAAAGTTCAGGTCCTCTCGTCTCGCCATGTTTGGTACAAACATGCAGGTCCAAAGTAGGCTTCGCTTTTCCTGCGCTTTGATCCGTTTCTCATTTTCGATCTAGTCCTTTCTTGTACATCCCGCTCCTCACCGCAACTCCGAATAGTTGTCAACGATGGTGTCGTCCCACTGACTTCTGTCAAAGGGTGTCCAGAAGATAAAGACGGAATATGCTCGGTGGATACATTTGTTGCGGCACAAAAGGAAACCATTGGCAGCGCAAGTTGGGAATGGTCTTGTTATGGCGATTGGGAGGTTGATGACGGATGGACGACGACCAGTGGGGCGCCGCCGTCACGCAAATCGAGCAAAAATTAAATGGCATGTTAGATGGATGCGATGTCTTTTGTTTAGGCTGGATGTGTGGTTGTGTCGAACGAGGGCGCTAATGGCTGCTTGGACATGTTTGCGCATCTGCTTAAATTCGAGCACGTGATCCAATTGACCCATTCCACCGACCAAGACGACGCGCATCAGCTCGGAGAATCCGACGGGAGGAGAGCGCGCACGTCGCCTGCCTTGGCGCCATATACCATTCCGCTCGGTCTTTCGTGCTCCCCCCGATTCGGTTCCGGCCGGACCGGGCTTTCGACCACTTTCGTGACTGGAGTGGGCGTGGGCGTGGACAATCGCATCCGTGATGTCTCGGGACACGCGCGCGCCTGGGACAGACGGCTGGACTATCGCTTGTCAGCTGGCCATCGGGCTCTGGCCTCTGGCTGCAGCGGTGATGAGAACCCGAGCCTATTCCCACCTGAGCGTTGCGTCACCCTCCGTCCTTAGTGCGGCGGTCCTGGGACCCGGTGTCCGTCTCGAGCATTGAGGATATCGGTTTGGTGGTTGTCGGGGTAGTGTGGTCTTTTTCTTGGCGTTTCGAGCGCTCAATTTTTCGATGACGCTCCTTGAAAAGAGCCTTTCTTGTGTGCTTGTAGATTGTGTGCTCCCAACAGACACTGCTCGTTTGATCGCTTTAAATTGCTTAACTAACGATTCAACTACATTCGGGTGATCATAGCGTGTAATCCAGCCACACGGAAGTTGGGTCCGTCCAAGACGCATCAGCTGCATGCTTGTAGCCTCCCTTGCCTTTCAAACCCTTCAAGCCTCCAATGGCGCTCTTTTCATCTACGACCCAATCGGCCTCGGCGGTAATAACAAACGAGCCATTAGTGGCGATGAACACGACCTCGCCTTCGGGGCTGCCGTCGATAGAACCCTTGAAATGGCAAGTTCCTGGACTTGAAGTTAGCAGAGTTCTGTGCCCGACCCTCTGTCCGTTGCCTCACCAATGTAGGTCGAGGTTGGCTTGCCGGCGTGTGGTCCCGAGGGGCTTTTGCTATCCGGATGGTAGACCAGGACGTATTCCGCGACGCCTGCAAGGCAAGCGCGTCAGCTGGATGGCGCTTGGTTTGGCTCGGCACTCACCAGTCCCTTCCATCGCGCCAGTAAATTTGCGTTCACTTCGAACACGCGTGATCTTAATGGGAGCATCCTCTGCCGAGACCGTTTTCTCGTCCCACGACGTCGTAAGGTAACCAGCTTTGATGGCTAGGAGAAAGCGTCAACGACATCGCGAACGAAATCGATGTATTTAAGGCTTACACTTGGAAGACATGATGGTGGTGGCAGCTTGGAGAGAGCAAGGAAACACGTCTCGGTATTTGAAGGCACCCCCTCCCCGAACATGATACGGCCGGTGCCTGGATGAACGCGTCGCGTGTTACGTCAACGCGTTCGGCACTGCGTGACTCGACTCGCCCAATGCCCTCATCCTGGACGGTGATTGGTGGGTTGTAAATGATAGATCATGACTATCCTTATTGGAGTCATCAGTACGTCAAGCAGCGATATATTTCTGCTCCTGGGCGGTGTATTTTTGGATGACAGTGAGCACGTTGTAACCAGGTGGCTTGAGCTATTACTTGGTTTGTTTGTAAACAGTTTGGCTTAGAAGACGAGTTCGGGCCAGTTCATATCATCTAGGGATCAGCATGGTAGGTCCGGTAGCCTTCGTGGTAAAGTAGACGACAAGCGAAGTCATCCAACGCCAGTCAGGGTGAGAATCAAGGGTTTTGTTGTGGGTTATTCGGTGACAAACACGCATGTAACTCCCGAACGGCGTCGAATATCGAAAAACGGCTCGCAACATTTTGTAGATAATTTGTAAAAGAATCGTATTATCATACAGTAGCTACTGTATCTAGCACATCTAGAGGCGAGTTTCCAAAATACGGCCTTGAGGGGGCGACAGCTGCTTGACAGACAGCGGCGGGACCGACCAGCCGCAGGTACCCGGGGTCCTTAACTGGGATGAGGCATGTCTAGCGCAACCGGAGTGGCTCTGCAAGGCAGGGAGGAGATAGACTCAATACGAGTCATCCAGGTCCCCTAATAATGCATCTGGTATGATTCTATGGCCACGGTATTTCTTTGCTGCCCAGGCGGCTTGGCTACCCGAGAGGCCATGACCATATGCGTGAACAAATTGCTGAGAGCAAGTGGCAAATTTTGGGTGTGTTTAGATACAAATTGGGCGGACTGTGATAAAACATACCTTTGGATCGATTCCAACTTGACTGAATCCAGTGCCCTGAGCATATTTTGTCTGAGATCAGCCTCTGAGCTCGATGAGGGCAAGTCTCAGTACACGTGCTTTGCAGCGCCCCAGCATTGTTCGATTGGGTTGAGTTTGCAGTGATATTTTGGCAGGTAAATAACCAAAAACCCTTTGGCTGCAGCTTGCATCTGAAGGATTGATTTTTGTGCAAGGATATCTGGCTGGTTCATCATTGTACAACAGGCACAACAGCTGGTCAAGTTGGGTGGACACCCTTGCTTGTTTGCATTCATTGATGTGCATACAAGCTTGAGTTTTCAAGCATTAGGAACCCCCCTCTCCTCTAAGATTGATGCCATGCCCTTAAATGCGCCTTGAAGCTTTGTAATCAGATGATTCATGGGGTAATAAAGCTGCTGGACTGTTCTGTCTGGCAGGATCACAGGTGTGTAGTCAATCTTAATTTTGTCTCCTAGTGGCCCTATCTCTTCTCCCTTAACCTTTTGAGACAGACCAAGTGTCATTCTGTTGATGTTTGGGGCACTTTCAGGTAGCTTTGTATGGATAGTCATGTTGTCAAAGACAAAGACATGGTATTTGTCTGGGTACTGTTCCTTTACAATCGACATTGCACACAACAGTTGATCAACAACATTGGTTGTCCCAAACCAACCATTGTGCTGTTTCCCCACTCGAAATATAACCCTTGCATCACTACTCATTGTGAGATAACATTGCTTGACTGGATAGATAGTATGTACTTAGAACTTCCTTGTTCTGTTCCAGTTCCAGGTGATGCTGTTGGAGCAGCACTGGGAGACTCCAGTCTCAATCACAGCCAGCCATAACTGGCAGAAACAAAATCAGCTACCATTAACAACATACCCTCCCCTTTTTTGTATATTCTGGCTGTTTCACTCTCATGAACCCATTGTGTAAGTTGCTGATCATGTGCATAAAACATTGACTCATCGTGAAACCATACCACAACAACTTGCTCCCCCTCAGCAAGCTTTGGAGGTATTTCATTACCTTCAGAGTCCCAGCTTTGCATTTGCTGCTTGAGCTCGATCCACTCAGGAACATAGTAATTTGTTCAATAGTCTTTCACATCATCCTGTTCATGTCCATCAGCAAACTGACCACAATGCTCTTTCATCCAGGTATATCCCATTTGGTGCATCCACTGCTGGGCAGTGTGCAGTGGCAGAGGCCCATCAATAAGGCATGAGAATCTCACTGCCCCATCTGTTCCAAAAAAGTTGATAATATCACAAGCTTGTATGTATTTTCCTCAGTCTCTAAGCCAATACTGTATTGCTGCTGATAGATCTTTGTCTTCTATGACAGAATCGCCCCAGGTGCTGTATACATTTGTTTAAAGTTTGGAATCTTTTTGGTATGCCCAAATCCATGAACAAACATGTTGTGCTGCCCAATCCCCTTGGCCAAATACAGCTGCTGCCATTTGAGAGGCATCGATCAATTTCATCCCCTTTAGGGCAATTAGATTCAGTGTCCCAGTCATGAACTGCAGTTGTCTAAGCACTACATCACCAAGTGTAGATACATGCCATGTTCTGTGCCCATGTAACAATGACTCAATTATTTTGTTGAGTGTGCTAACCATTACTTTAGCTTTGTTCTGGGGAATTGGTTTGCAATTTGTTTGTTCTCCTATACAGCAGTGAGTCAATTCAAGTTTATATTGATAAAGAGGATGATCAACTCACTAGAATTAGCTGGATTATCATCATCCTGAAACTCTTGGGTGTCTACAGGAGGAAGGGCTGATGTCTCATCCCCCTCTGGCTCTGCAAGGCTTGGGGGGTTCCAGTTATCTATTAGGTCTTCCTCGTCATCAGGAAGGTCCTCTAGCACAATATTGTGTTCTAGTGGTGCATCAAGTGCAAGGTCTTTTAGAGATTCTACAGCCTGGTTCAATTGCATTTGTGTATGTTCAATTGGTGCCTTGTTGTCCAATGTGAGTTTGCTTGATGAAGCAACTGAGACATCCTCTCCTAAGTCAGAGTTTAGCTCTTGTTCTGCTTGCTTTTGCACTCCCTGTTTAATATTAGCATAATCAAAATCAACTGATAATGATGCCCTGCTATTAACCTGTTTTGGCATGAAGTTCTGTGTCTGTTGAAGTGCAGAATTTTTCTTTCATGGCATTTCAAACAAATGCACTTGGCCTTGCACACAGATTACAAGAGACTGGAAAAGAGGGGGGTATGGATAATAGATAAATTGTTAGTATTGTCACTGTATATGCTAAGTACAGAGTCCCCCTCTAAGAAGTTGAACCAGTGAGACCATGTGGAATTAAAGTCACAAGGGACCCCTAGGCAATATACAGGGAAACATAGGACAAGTGTGTGAAGATATGGAAGTATGTGCTGATATATGCAGTATATGCTAGGTGTCTCAATTGTGGCATCTCAGACCAAGTGCCATAATCAACAAATTTGTCTTCTGACAACTCACCAGCCCATGCTATTGTGATCAGGACCCTGGGTACCTGTGGCTGGTTGGTCCTGCCGCTGTCTGTCAAGCAGCTGTCGCCCCCTCAAGGCCATATTTTGGAAACTTGCCTCTAGATGTGCTAGATACAGTAGCTACTGTATGATAATATGATTCTTTTACAAATTATCTACAAAATGTTGCAAGCTGTTGTTTGATATTCGACACTGTTCAGGAGTGACATGCATGTTTGTCACCAAATAACCCACAACAAAACCCTTGATTCTCACCCTGACTCGCATTGGATGACTTTGCTTGTCGTCTACTTTATTTACCACATTAGTTACATAAGTTCCAGTAGACTCCAGTATAATTGCAAATTTACTGCATGGTAAACAGTTCCAGTTGGCGCCTTTGCAGTGCCCTGTGGTGGTCTGTGAATATGAGTCATATAGTTATATTTAAGACATAGAATCATGAATCAATTAAATGTAGTGTTACATTGCTTCCAAGATGATAGATGCAATCTGGTCAATCTCTGGCAGTAGCAGAGTGCTGTACCAGGATCCAAGAGCCATCTTGGCCTCAAACGCTTGCATGGACATATTATGCTGTAGGTGATTAACAGTCAAACAACCAGCAGAAAAGGCATGCTCAATGTCTACTGAAGTTGCTTGGTAGAATTGTAAGATATATGCATAGGACTTGTTTGCCAAATCAACTTACCTGGGGCTGTGAGGTAATTGAGTGCAAACCGAGCTAAGCACAGCATCGTTTCAAGCATGCTAGACCAATAAGGCAATAATCCACCATTGCCTGCCAATGAAATAACCTCATCTTCAAGGTAGGCTTTGATCAAGTCCTTACAAGCATGATTTGATATAGTTGATGGCTGAATCCAGCAGTTTGTAGCCTACAGAGCAGATGTTAGGATGAAGAATGGATGTTGAGTGGTATTGATATATTTATAAATACCTTGCCAGCAGGTTTGTCAGAGACTACAGGCTTGGCATCTGCTGACAAATTGACAATGTGAAATCAAGTGCACACCATCTGACAAATCCTTTCCACAGATTGGCTTGTGTAATGCTTGCAGAGCCAGTTCATTTTAACATCTGGACACATGACTGAAACAAAAAAAAAACAGTTTAAACCAGTGCATATAGTACACAAAGTAATGTTAACTCACCAAGCAAAATGAAATAGACTTTGCATATACTCATGTTATCCATGTACTTATCATAGACATTCAGTGCTGCCTGGGTGCCAACTTGAGTTACAGGACTGATATCAGAGCTATCTCTCATCATCTCAAGAGTTTCTTTCAGCTCCACCAGTTTTGGGAGTGTTTCATGGACTAGTGGGACACTTCCTGCAGAGAAATGTAGGGTTGGAACCTTGAAAACCTGTATGTATGCATTAAAGTGATACATGCAAACTATAGGAGCAACACTCACCTCAAGTGCTTCATTTAACTTGTTGGCAAGCAGCCACTGCTCTTCCTTCAAGCAAAATCGCTGGAGCTTCAAGTCAGGCTGGGCAGTAAGCCACTGAACTGGCTGTCAAAGGTGAATATGGTCATCCAATGCATGTTGATCAGAGCTCCACCATGTCAGTACACATTGGGAGAGTGATTTTTGTCCTGATTCCTTGAGTGCCAGGAAAAGTGAGATCACTTCATGGAAGCTGATTGTGAGTGATGTTGACTCATCAACATGGTGAGCTAGACCAGCAACCTATCATGGAAGTCATTTATGGACTCAAGGTGACAACCAAAAAACCTGCCTTTGGCATGATATCCTGTGCACTCTGCAGCTGTGGTTTGGTTGGAGCAATCCCATAGCAAGCATACAATCGCTCAATTGCCTTTACTACACTTTCCTGGGCTACTAGAGTATCATGTTCAAATTCTGACTTGTCAACTTCCACTGAGGTTGGCAAATCTAGTTCTTCATTCTTGGTACCAATCTCAGTCTGTTGTAACTGTAAAAACTCTTGTATTGGTCACATGGGCAATTTAGGTGGCCCTTCCATCTTGTTGCAATTGAGTACCTGTTTTGTCCACTTAGATGGCTGTGAAAACTGGAGCATGAATGCCTGAAGAAGTTAGAAATCAATATATATCATTTTTGAATGTATTAACTATACAGTATGGCTTACCTTGGCCATCAGATTGATTATATGCACAAGGCACTGCACATGTGATTGCTCCCCCAAGAATCCCTTGATCTTATTTTCAAGATAGTGGACCATGGTGAGGTTATTGCTGGCATTGTCAAGTGCTGCTGCAAGAATCTGATTGTTGTTAATATGCTGATCCATTGTCACTACATAGTTATTTACATACCTTGCCCTTGAGTCCATATTGACAAAGGCATGAAGCAAGCTCAGTGGCTAGGTATTCACCAGTATGAGCAGATGTTAACCTAACAACAGTGAGTAAGTCATTTGAATCCATATATGCACACATCTTATGAGCAGTTACCTGATAAACTCAAGGATGCATCAATGCATCTTCATTTCATCAAACCAGACAACTACCACACCCAGGTAAGACTCCAAAATAGGGTTTGTCCATCTGTCGATTGCTAGATGAACTGCAGACTGTATGCTCTATCAACAATATTGGTAAATAAGCTAATAGCTGCATGGAGGATGAAATTCATACCTGAAAATATGTTTGAATATGTGGGGCATAACTGGCATGCACAAGCTGGACATCTTGAGACAAGGTAGACAATGAAGGTAAGGTGGTTCCTGGGTGCAAGTAGTCAACTTCCATGCAGTGAAACTTGTTGGTGAGTGACTCAAATGAATGGTGGGAGCTTGTGCTCCATAGTGCAAGTATTGCTCTATGCTTTGCCTTGGAATATGGCAAGGGAGAGGTCTTGGATAAACTCAAGTTGGTTGTTGATGTAGCCAAGCATTTTGAATTGCACTTTTCAAGGCCCTCATGCAGTGGCATAGTACCATCACCTGTCCTAGTCTGAGCCTGATAGTGAGGCTTATGGTTGGGGTTGTTGTATTTACACATAAACCTGAACCACATTTGCTGAGGCACCAGCAGATCAACTTGATTGTTATATATGCAGCACAGTTTGACTCTGTAGTGACTGTAAGCTACAGATCTCCAGGTCTCCTCTGCTGCTTCTACAACACATAAAGCCATGAGTAAAGCTGCAGTGCTAATGACATCAAGGTTGTTTGCATACATACCTATTATTTCTTGGTCAGAATAGTTCCAAGCAGCCAAATCAGACAGGGAGTTCAAGCCTCTATGCTTCTTATAGGACAGCCATTCTCCAGGAGGTATGACAGGTTTTGAGAGGACGGTTGGCATTGAAAGCTCAATCATGCAAGTAATAGGGGTAGTTAGGAGCTGATTCCATCTGCAATTACACGCCTTATCTACACTGAGAGAGGGCAACACAGCTGTACAAATGTCCCAGAATTCTGTAGATTCACTTACTGAACTCAAGGCCAACATGCTTGCCCTCAGGTTTTAGCTATCCACAAATAATGTGCACCAGCGCTTATATGAGTCAGCACTGCAGCTTGGCCTGGTATAACCACATGGTTCACAGTACAGTATGGTGAATTTCAAATGGCCTCTGGAATATTCCAGCACCATACCACTTTGGCACTGCACAGAGCCACCATGAACTACCAGATCTTCATCTACCATGCTGATCCCTAATATCATCCTAAGACACTTGCTGAGTTACTAAATTTTCACTTTCAAGCTATTCTCTTCAGTGCTCCCACACAGGTGTGTGGTAGACCTTGTTGCTCAATGATGGGCACCTGCAATTTTGAGACCTTCAGATGTGAAGTAGGAGAAGTGATTTGTTTTAGTGTGATTTTTTGACATATTTGCAGCCAAGACCCCTGTGGGCTATTGGTCCATATTTGTAAAGGGACTTTGAGGGATAAGTGTGGCATGTACCCTGGTGCAGGGTTTGTTGCAAACAAATAAACAATCCAGATGATTGATTGTGTTATGATAAATGTGGTGTCTATATCCTGGGTTGCAAATTAGCTAACTTCTACATCTCTCCCACCCTCTGCCACCACACTGCCTGCCTGCTGTCCTAAGGATGTGATGCTTATATTCTGGCATTCTGGCATCACATCCTTATGCCATCCACCCAAGCCATCTGCCAACTGGCTAAGCTGCTAGCTGGCCAATCAACTGTCCAAGAACTGACTGGTTGGTTTACTGGTGAGCCTACCAGCATTGTTCTTTCATTTTGCTGCATACATGCCTATACACATCCAATTGTCTAGTTAATTACAGTGCTGCCCCCACTGCCCCTTGCCTGTTGCCCATTGCCTGTCTTGTGTCCCTTGCTTCTCAACTAAAGATGTCACGCTGGAATTTTGCCAGAATCCGGCACTGGCATGCCAGAACTTGTTCTGGTTCCAAGCTTCTGGCTCCAGCTCCAGCTCTGGCGCGTGGGAGCGCTGGATTCCTGCAGCATGCTGGCACTTGTGGGAATGCTGGAAAGCAGGAGTGTGGGAACGTGGAAGGGCAGGAAGGCAAGTGTGCTGGCGCATTGAATATAACAAATATCATGTTGGAAGCGCAGATTTTAGTTCATGCCATGTAAAGACTTATCGCACATATTTGAGGGATCAGATGATGTATTATATTACTCGGGCATCAATACCAAGTACTTGACATTGGCAGTAATCAACAAAACACAAAAAAGAAGTGCATTCAGAGGCGCAACAAGGTGGGCAGTACCTAGGCCCAAGTAGCTACAACGCTTGACGACTAGTCTGTAGAGCAATTAAGAGAATATAAATGGCCAGGTAACAGACATGCAACAAGCAGACAACATGATTCTAAACTGAAAAAGACTTGACCATTGCTGGGTGCAATGAATGCAAACGGCTGACTTCACTTGATGGGTCTAGTGACCTTTGTTGGTTCCTCGACCGGTCTACCTACCAACAGTGGTGCTTGGTGTGTCAAAGAGACGGCCAAGGTAGAGTCAAAGTGGAAGAGCAAGGGTGGAGTGGAGAGCTGGAAGAAATCCGCGTTGCCACTTGTCATGGCCTAGACCATGAGCATGATTTTATTATGAATTTTCTATATTTTATAAACTCCTTTTTTACGATGTTTTGGACAAGTCCTGTTTATTCAGATATATGCGGTTTACTTACCTTCATGTCACATGACCTTGTTGTTGTTGACTCAATGTTTGGTGTTACCGGAATGTTCTGTAGTGACATGGCACTGTTAGCTTCTTATTGGTCCTGGTATTTGATTTGTACTGCCTCGGCCATGAATATATAAGGGAGAGTCTGAGAGCCTTAAGCCTCAGAACTCGACCTCCTGTCGTATCCCCTCTACTACCTGTGTGACTTACCAGTCCATAGTCCCTGCCCAGTCCTCTTAAGGACAAGCGCACTTACTACCCTACCTCCTTGTGTCTTATCGCACCCTCACTGCACGTCCCACCTTAGACGTTGTCAGTAAAGCCTCCGGCACTGCTGCCCATAGGCTTGTCATCACCACTTAGGTGTTTGACATTACTGTTCAGGTCGTAGCTCTGACACCACTGGTGTAGTCAGCAGACAACCGCTTCCTGGGCTCGACCAGCCATCTTGGGACAGTGGCAGGAGCAGGAGTGACTGGGGTGGAGCTGTACTCCTGCTGAGCCACAGCCATGAAGTTGCAGAGATCCTCAGGCTTGATGTTGAGGACCCAGTTGGGGTAGCTGTACATCTTGCGCTCCATCTGGTTGATCTTGCTGAGAGTGAACATCCCTTGGCTGGCAACACAATGGGACTTGTTCAAGTAGGTGTCATCACAGGTCACCTTGGAGGTGACCATAAAAGCAGAGATGTAGAGGTGGTGGCCTGACAAGCTACAGACTGCTGAGAATCGGTTCTTCAAGTGCGAGAGCAAGTAGAGTGCGCACCAGGTGACCGACGAATGCAATTGGGCCTGGTGGAGGGCATAGGCAACAAAGTGAGAGTCCAGCGTTACTGCAGGTGAAGTTATTGTTGGAGGGATGTTGAGGCACAAGCAGAGATGTGTTGGTTTGTTGGCTGTGTCTCTAGTCGTGTTGTGGAGGGCGTTGGAGAGTTGGCTCTGTACATGTGTATTGGAGTGGAGGCACCAAGCTGGAAACCACTGGCCCCATCTAGTGAGAGAGCGGGAACGACACGGCTTGAGGGGATTGCCATGCCAGTGCATCAGTTGGCAATGCTATTTTTTAGATTTGGGAACGTCAACCAGTGGTCAAGTAACAGCAGGGGTGTACTCACCATGGAACGCTTTATTGGGGGCGTTGTTTCCTCAGCTTGAAAAACGCAATTAGCAGTCCCACAACCCCAAACTGGTGATGCAAGCGGTGGCCTTATGGCCCAGCCCGTAACCTGGTCCATGACCTCTACAACACAAAGCTCTACAAAGAAAGTAAGTGTCGTATGCTCACAGGTGCGTGCAGATGCTCACCTTGTGAAGCACCTGCGAATGGGCAACGACACGACTCGGCAGTGGTGGCCAAGCTCAGATATGCCACAAAGCGCCAGCCATTCCTAACCAGAAACAGCCAAACAAACGTGTTGCACCCCTGCATGTACATATCAATGCGAATATAAAGCTTCGATATTGCATTGGGGCAAATATAGAAGGCTTGGGCGGTTTGTATGCACCATGCATATTACCTCACAATCAAACACACCCCCTACGCATACTTTTTTCGTTTCTCTTCCTGTCCCACTAACAACATACAAAATGCAGCTCCCGAACCTAGATACTCTATCAGAGCCTGCTCGCAACAGCTCAATCATTGACTGGATCAACACCGTCTCCCAGCACCCCCCTTGGTCGACAGCTTTGATGCCAACATCAATGCCTGCCAACTCCGATTCCAAAGAACCTGTTATTGTCGAAACACAAAAGAAATCAGCCATATCCAGGCCACAACCAAACAAACATTCAAGAGCCAAGAGTGTACTCAGCGGGCCCCTTGTTGGTAAGTCTGTTATATTTAGTTGAGCTGCTATCACTAATATATATCGACAGAGCGAGTGAGGGTGTCATCGTCTTGTCATCAAAAGGACATTGCTAACAAGGATGATGCAAGTAGTCACGCCTCCACTCTGACACAAACAGAGTCCGTCGCACCCTCACAAAGCAACATAACCAGTAAGAGCAAGAATAACCAGCAGGACCAGACACACCTGAACTGCAAGAAGAATCCAGCTGAAATAGAACTGGGTGAGTATCTATTTTATCATGTCAAAAGTTGAATGCTCACATTACTTTGGAAGTGGCATGCATTGCATGATTCCATAAGACGGAATCGTTGGCCTACAAGGGTTACAAGCCGCCTATTATTGTGTATAATAAGGATGGCACCATCAAGGGCCACAGGTACAAATGCGTAAAGTAAGCATATGCGATGCTCCATTTGTGATATGCTCACTAAATTCCATTTATAGGTGCAATGTCAGCTACATTGCCCACCAGCGCATTGGTGCCTCAGACACTGGATCGTTGGTTTTGCACAACACCCAATGTCCTGGCACAAAGGTACAATCCAAACAACTTGGTGATTTTGGCATTACTGGCAGTACAGGCCAGCTCACCCATGAGCAGGTTCATGAATTGTTTGCGCTCTGGGTAGCGGAGAGCAGCTGCCCGTTCCTCATGATAAATGATCGCCATGTGTGTATTGATTGAGTTATGCCGTTAGTCAATTAATATTTGATTCCCTTGTAGTTGCAGCCCCTTCTGAATGCTGATGCAAAGAAACACAAGCCAAGCCGAGATACATTATCCAAAGATGTACGACACCTCTACGAAGTGATGCAGAAAGAGATAGCCAAAGTACTTAAGGTGAATTCCATCACGCGCATAGTTTATATTCATTGAATTCACGATATACTGGGTAGGATCATATTGGTGTGTTCCACATTGCGCTCGATTTGTTCCAAAGCAGCAATGGGTTCAACTTCTTAGGGCTTGTACTGTTCAAGTTTAAGGCAAGTACTCCCAATATGCCTGTCGAAATTGAACAATTTGTTCTTGAGTGTCTCAGGTACGTGTTTGTACCCCTTCTGATGCATGACGCCGATGTTTTTTTTTCAGCTTTGCCAAGGCTCACACTGGTGTCCATCTTGCTCAAGCAGTATACACTGTGCTATGCAAGTTTGGTATCGAGCATAGGGTGAGTGGGCCCTATGTATGAGATTTACAAATAGGATTACTACAATCTATGTGCAACAGGTGTGGGGTGCCATCAGTGATAATGCTTCTAATCATAAAACTATGATGGAACAGTTGGCAAAATATGGTCTTGCACAACTGACTGGGCCGACTTGTTGTGTATTTTGTATATTGCATGTTTATAATCTTGTTGCTCAGGTGCATATGTCTGTTGTCACGAACTGACACGCATATATCCACTCTATAATATTTTCTCAATTTACTACATTTTATGAGATCATCTTCAAAACATACTTGCCTTTTATGGTATATCTGTGTCATGTGACTCATGGAATGTTCCGGACTGGTAACCGAGATGTATTTCAACTCCAATGTGAAATTCCACAGTTCCGCAGTCGCTTCTACTGCTTCTATCTCTTATCTTTCATGACTCACTGTACGGACATGTTTGTTATGATGTGGCTTGTACTATGTATATAAACTGGGTCAAGTTTGCAGAGGACTCCTCAAGAACTTGACCTCTTGTCAAATACAAGTTCTTTTATTTTTACTATTTTCCTCGTTGCCTGACTTGTTGTCGTCGACATCAGGTCAAGTTCTTGACAATTGTAAGTCTCAGTGTTGCCTGGGATACTTCTGGAACGCCGTTGGCGTTGTCTCTGGATAACTCCCTGTTGCCTTCCCCAATCCTACTCCACCTATCCACAGCCACAAGATATCGTTGCCCTATACGCGCCTCTGTGAAACCTTGCATAGCCAGGTCCCTCACATGTTGTAACAAGCTTTGGTTCTCCAATCTCTTTCGTCAACAAGAGGTGGGGTTGCTCATTGCCCTTAAGTAGCTGAGCAACGGAGGTCACCTTCCTATTCCAATAGACTTGGGAAAGGGTCTATTCTTCCTTTTATCTTGCTCTCGTTTGAGTACGTCTCTGATGGAACGCACAGCCCTCAAGTGGCACAACCTTTTACAGAAGATCAGCACTGCCGTCTGTGTGGGTGGTTTGGACACCTGTCGATCCACTGCTTCACCCTCAACTTGGTCAAAAGTATCCTTGAAGAAGCGGGGCACATTGATTTCAACCGAGTAGTAATTATCAAAGTCCGCCCCCAGAAAGTCGGACACGCCCAACAAGCCTTTGTCACCAAGCCAGGTGCCCCTGAGTGCAAAATCTGCTGTCAGCCAAACGGAGCCACCTCTAGAGAAGCTGTGCCAGAATTTTGCAGGACTCCGGCACCTGCAGCAGGACTCCTGCGCTTTTTGGCCATTCTGGCACTGGCACTGGCACTGGCTCGCCAGTTGCCAGAGTCCGTGCCAGAATTCTGGCAGGTGCAGGAGCATGCCAGAATCCCGGGACTCCTGCAACTGGCTATGGTCAGAACTCACCACATCAAGTTGTGTAATAGCTCATTAGATGCGCAGAAGAGAGAGCATTCCAATGATATAGAGCACGTTTCATACGAAATTCATTCTGGCAAATTTTACGCAGTTCTTTTGTTCGGGTCTTTGTGGCCAACATTTCCAGGGCCATAAACCTCACCACGATCTCTCGCAAAGTAGCTCATTAAATGCGCAAAAATCAGGAGATCACAGATATGTCATTTGCTCCGCGCAAAAAATTCGATAACGCATAGTTCGCTCCAAATTGATGCTCAGGAAATATTCTGGGAAATGCGCACATGCTATTTCACCACAAAGAAAGCTGTTTGAAGCTTATCCGACCAGCTAGCCTTTCTCCTGAGCTTGAAAAACCCCTACTGACATTATATCTAGTAAATACATTGACTGGATAACTATGAACCGGGGTGTGTGCAGGCAACCTCACTGTCAACCCAGCAGAATCACTGCACATGGTCGGAAATTTATGTTATAAGCTTGTTCCAGATGTTTCAGGTACCTGAGATAGGGCAATAAGCATCCCTGAATCTGTCTGTGATACTAAGAAAGCCAGAATAGCACTGTGTGGGTGTCCATGGCGCATTTCAGGGGTTTTCAGCATCAGGGGCGCTGTTCCCCCAGTTTCACCAGCTAAAACACCTTCAATCAGGCTGGTTTTTGGTATATAGAGTCCTTATGATAATGCGCATCGACTCCGCGCAAGGGAGCGAGGTTTGCACGGCTGGTTTCACTAGCGCTTGTGGCGCTGTTCAGGGGTTTCCCCCTTTATATCGCTGATAACTTTCGATAAAAGCGTTCGTTTATTATGAAAATATGTGCATTCGATTCCTCTCAGTGAGACGAGTCGATTGGTATGTATATCGCCCCAATTAGAGCTCAGGATAGCGAGCTTGAACATCTGCGCATCCCCCTGAATATTTTTCTTAGACGATTCTGCGCCGATACTGCTCATTTCTTAACCGTTTGTAATCAAGTAAAGTACAATTTGATCCGCTGAATTTTGCGCATTTTATGAGTGCTTAATATATGCAATCCGTGGTGGTCATGTACAGGTGACAATGTGCCAGTATTCAGGTATGCAGGTATGCAGGTATGCCAGTACTGCAGGACTCCGCCTAGGACTCCGGCACCCTTGAGGCTATTCTGGCACCTGCACTGGCAACTGGCACGCCGGAATTCGCTGGAATTTTAGCCAGAATTCTGGCAAGTTCTGGCTGCAGGAGCCTGGCACAGCACCTCTACAATGCAGCCATGCACAACCAATTCTACAATGGCTTATCATCCAACATAACAGACAGCATGGTGGCCCAAAACTATGACCCCTGCACTAAGACCTTTGCCCAGCTCACCCAGCAGGCCCTAGAAATCGACTGTCACCTCATCTCATTTGGTAGCAAAAGGACATCTCATGGGAGTAACAAGTCTAGCAGCAACAATGCCTTGTCCAGTAGGCCAACAACAACCTTCCAAAGCAATCCCCCAAGGGAAAAATTCAAGAATGGGGAGCAACTATATAAGATCAAGGATGGCAAGGCAGTAAAAGGTCAAATCATGGCCATTGGGCCCAATGTGTTATGACCTGTCAAACGGACATAACAAAACAACCAAATATTTCTACAGATTTATGGCATTTTTCCTAAGTGGAACAAGCCATAAACAAGGTCACGTGTCCTCGGCGCTTAACCGGCGCTTACGGTGGTTACCCTGAACTCGCTCCAGCATTTCTCTCCATTGTTACTTGGAGCAAGGAGCAAGTTGTCACGTGATCTTGGCGCTTATGGCCGGATCACGTGACCCCAGCGCCTACAGTGGTTACCCTGAACTCGCTCCAGCATTTCTCTCCCTTGTTACTTGGAGCGAGGAGCAAGTTGTCACGTGATCTTGGCGCTTACAGAAGGGTCACGTGACCTCAGCGCTTACGGTGGTTACCCTGAACTCGCTCCAGCATTTCTCTCCCATGTTACTTGGAGCAAGGAGCGAGTTGTCACGTGATCTCGGCGCTTACGGCAGGATCACGTGACCTCAGTGCCTACCCCTCGGACCTTGTGCGGCTCTATAAGATTCGGAGCTGCACAAACTTAAGACAAACAATTACCTAACCCATAGGACTGTACATAACCTACACCTACTGCGGAGTGTGCTTAGATAATACGTCCGCAGCCGCCGCAGCCACAGGTATATATAAGGAGGATAAAACAAGACTGGACGCCTCAGCTTGCTTTATCTCATCAACCACCATAGACCATAGCAAACACTGTAACTAGAACGCTCAATACATCCTGCATAAAAACCAAACCGTCAACGCAGCCACTACTTAAGTGCTCCACAAGGGAGCCTCCAGAGGGTCACGACACAATGCCAAGGGCTTCATGGTCCCTACTGTTTGCTATGATGGTAGCAGCTCTAATGTACAAGAATCCTTCAAGGACATAAAGAAAGACAATCACCCACCAGCAGCCCCCAAGGCAAAAGACCCAGATGCAATGGACCTGGACAGTGCAGGAAAAGGGAAGGGGACAAATACCTGCTACAACTGTGGAGGGCATGGTCATATCACTGCCAAATGCCCCTCAGCAAAGATGTCAGGGTACAAGGTGGTGGTTGAGGATGTAGAAACGACCAATGATGAGTTGGTAAAAGAATGAGCTCAAACTGTGCCAGGGGGGCAGTCTTGGGTGCTATGTTACAAAGTGTGCAGAACAAAAATAGAAATACAGAAATGGAATGTATGTTGTTAGGAAACCAATCACAACTTCAGTTCTTCTTTCATGCATTCCCTCTGCACACAACCCCTGAACACAAGTCTGCATACAATATGAAAAAGTTCAATGGATGGGCCATGATTGATTCAGGGGCTACATCAGTATTTATACATGAAGACCTTGTCAAGCAATATCATATCCCTATTGTCACCCTAAAAACACCAAAGAAACTATGAGTAATTGATGGAAGAGAGATTGACTCTGGGTCTGTGACCCATTATTGCACCTTCAAGTTGTGCCTTCAGGAGCACCAAGAAATTCTCAGTGCTTACATTGTGAATGTTGGCAAAAATGATTTAGTCCTGGGCATGTCATGGCTCAAATTCCATAATCCTGACATTGATTGGGATGCAAAGGACATGAAGTTCAACTTGCCAATATGCTTGAAACATTGCATTGCAAAACCCTTACATGTGCAAGCAAATGAACCCAAGGAGCTCCAGTTGGACTCTTTAGACTTGCTTCCAGCAAAATATAAAGACTTCAAGAAAATATTTGCTGAAGAAGACAATGTCCAACCATTACCACCCCATAGGAAGTGGGACATGGAAATAGATCTAAAACTGGATGCTAAGCCAAGGCATGGCCCCATATATAGTGTGGGTGTCAAGGAAGATGCAGAATTGCACAAGACCCTAGACTGCCAGTTGAAAGCAGGGCATATTAGACCCTTGAGGTCACCTATGGCATCCCCCATTATATTTGTCAAAAAGAAGAATGGGAAGCTGCACATGTGCATTGACTACCAGCGCCTAAATGAGATGACTGTCTCTAATGTATACGCACTCCCACACATCAATGATGTTGTGGAAACCCTGCATGGGGCAAAGATATTCACCAAGTTTGATCTAAAGTGGGGTTTCAACCTTATATGAATTCAGGAAGGAGATGAATGGAAGGCTGCTTTTAAGACCAAATACAGGCTGTATGAGCCCTTAGTCATGCAATACAGCCAGAAGAATGCACCAGGAACCTTCATGGCTATGATCCAGGAGGAATTCCAGGACATTGAGGGAATTTATGTTGTAATTTACATGGACAACATACTAGTGTTCTCCAAAAACCAAGAAGAACATGATGAACATGTCAGAGAAGTCTTGCATTGTCTTCAAAAGGCTGGCCTATACTGTGCCCTGGAGAAATGTGTTTTTGATGTCACTGAAGTTGATTACCTGGGAATAGTAGTGACTCCCCAGGGAATTAAAGTAGACCCAGCCAAGGTTGAAAAAGCTGTTGAGTGGCCAACCCCTACCAACCCAACTGAAGTCCTGGAAGGGCTGGGGTTTGCAAACTGGTTAAGGCACTTCATAAAGGAATTTTCAAAAATTACAAAATGTCTTTATGAACAAGTCAAGAAGGATGTAAAGTGGGAATGGATGGAGGAGAGGGACCAGGCATGGAACTTACTGAAGCAGAAATTAAAGGAGGCCCCCCTCCTAATTCAGCCAGAACCCAGCAAACCATTTATTCTGGAAACAGACACCTCAGGTTATGCCACAGGTGCTGTACTACTGCAATATGGAGAAGATGGAATGCTGCACCCAATCTCCTATTACTCCAAAGCTATGGTTCTGGCAGAAAGGAACTATGATATCTACAACAAGGAAATGCTGGCAATTATAAAGGCCCTCAAACACTGGCATCACTTGCTAGAAGGGGCTGAATACCCAGTAAACATTGTCTGTGATCACAAAAATTTAGAGTACTGGAAGACAAATCAGCCACTGAATGGCCAAGTAACACAATGGCATGAGTTCCTATCCAGATTTGAATTCAAGATTCTGTACATTGAAGGGGCAAAGAACAGCTGGGCAGACATACTCTCTAGACTGTCAAGGCACATCCCTAAAGAGGGGGGTGAGAGCCAAGCTCTGCTTGTGCAAAACCAATTTTTGGAGCTGAAATTGCTGTGCCTACAAGCAATCACGCCAGACCACAACCTGGAACAACTCATTAGGGATGCTATCCCAGGGGACCAGCACCTATAAAAAGTGCTAAAAGCCCTAGATGACAATGAGAAAGTCAAAAATTGGGAATGTGACAAAGGACTATTATGACACAAGGGCCAAATCTATGTCCTGAATAACAAAGAACTTTGCAAACTGGTCATTGAAAGTCATCATGATAACCCAGCAGCAGGACACCCAGGGCAGTTCAGAACATATGAATTGTTGAACTGCAAATACACATGGTCATCAATGAAAAAATCAGTCAACAAATATATCACACATTGCAAATCATGTATCAGGAACAAGCACAGCAACCAAGTTCCCCCAGGGCTTTTAAACCCAATACCAGCACCAGAAAAACCTTGGTAGGAAATCACCTACAACCTGATCACTGGGTTACCCCTATCAGAAGGGATTTGATGCCATATTTACAGTTGTCAACTGCCTGACAAAAATGGTCCACTATATTCCATGTCAATCAGAAGCCAGTGCCATGGATTGCACAAACCTGTTCCTAACTTATGTATGTAAACTTCACAGGTTACCACAGAAAACCATTTCAGACTGTGGCCCCAACTTTGCATCTAAATTCCTAAGACACCTGTACAAACAGCTGGATATAAAACCCTCCTACTCTACAACATATCACCCTCAAACAGATGGCCAGTCCAAAAGGGCTAACCAAGTAGTAGAAGGGTACATCAGACACTATGTACCAGATTGGCAGGATGATTGGGTCTCACTCTTACCCTTGGCTCAATTTGCCTACAATAATGGTGTCAATGCCTCAACTGGCAAGTCACCATTTTTTGCAAACTATGGTTTCCATCCAAGGTTGCCAGTTGGGGACAAAGAGGAGCAAGAACTTCCATTAGCAGACAACCATGCAGAATGGCTTCAAAAGGGTCATGACAAACTTAAGGCTGCTCTGGAAATATCAAACCAGAGGATCAAAGAATATTATGACCAGAAACACCAGACCCCAGAAGCTATTAAGGTTGGAGACAAAGTCTGGCTTGACACCAAGAACATACAGACACAACAGGCTTCCAGGAAACAGGCCCACAAGGGAGTTGGACCATTCAAGGTGGTAGCACAACATGGCATGCATGCCTTCAAACTGGACTTGCTGATAACCATGAAAATACACCCAGTATTTCATGTTTCACTCTTGACCAAATATAAAGATGACCCCTATGGACGTCAGGTTCCCCCACCACCACCTGTGGTAACTCCTGAAGGGGAAGAAGAATTTGAAGTGGAACAGATCATAAAGTCACAATACAACAAAAGGACTAACATCTTTGAATACTATATCAAATGGCTCAGTTATGATGAGCAACAATGGTTAACTTACGATGACCTGGTAAACGCACCAGAACTCTTGGCTGACTATGTCAAGTCACATCCAAAGGCACCCCATGACCCCCATGCCTTGAAGGGGGGAAGTGTCATGAACTGACATGCATATATCCATTCTATAATATTTTCTCAATTTATTATATTTTACAAGACCATTTTCAAACATACTTGCCTTTTATGGTATATCTGTGTCATGTGATTCAGGGGGTGTTCTGGACTGATAACCAAGATTTATTTCAACTATGATGTGAAATTCCACAGTTCTGCAGTTGCTTCTATTGCTTCTATCTCTTATCAGTCATGACTCACTGTACAGACTTGTTTGTTATGATGTAGCTTGTACCATGTATATAAACCAGGTCAAGTTCTTGAGGAGTCCTCGGCAAACTTGACCTCTTGTTGAATACAAGTTCTTTTCTACTATTTTCTCATTGCCTGACTTGTTGTTGTCAACAGCACCAAGGTCATGTGACAGTGATAAGCACCAGGGTTACATGACAACTTGCTCCTCACTCCAAGTTACAATGGAGAGAATTGCAGGAGCAAGTTAGATAACCACTGTAAGTGATGGGATAAGCACCAAGGTCACATGACCTTGTTTATAGCTTGTTTGACTTAGGGGAAAATGTTATGACCTGCACAAACAGCCATAATGTAACAAGAGAATTAGCCTATAATTTATAGCATTTTCTCCTAAGTCAAACAAGCTATAAACAAGGTCATGTGACCTTGGTGCTTAGCCTAGTGCTTATGGTGGTTATCTAACTTGCTCCTGCAATTCTCTCCATTGTAACTTGGAGCAAGGAGCAAGTTGTCATGTGATCTGGGTGCTTACAACAGTCACATGACCTCAGCACTTATCATGGTTATCTAACTTGCTCCTGCAATTCTCTCCATTGTAACTTGGAGCAAGGAGCAAGTTATCCTGTGACCTCAGCAATTAAATCATGTGACCCTGGGACCTTGTGCAGCTCTATAAGATTTGGAGCTGCAACAAACCCTAAGAGCAACTTACACAAGGGTTATAGACAATCATGTGAGGTATCCACACCATTTACTCATGACCAGACCACTCATGTGACCTGTAAACACTGTGGACTGCAGAAGGGTATGACTCATGCCTTATGGAATATATAAGAAATAGGGAGCAAGCTGGAGGACCTCAGCTTGCTTTATCTTGTCCACCACAGGGACCTTGACCATACACTGTAGAATAGAGACACACAATAGATAGAAATAGACAACACAACCAACATAGCCACTACTTGAGGAAGACCAAAGGATAGTAATGGGGGGTCTGAACAGAAATGCTATAAACTATAGGCTAATTCCCTTGTTACATTATGGCTGTCTGTGCAGGTCATAACATTAGAGGAAATCTCAGTACCTGTAGCTGAGGAAGTACATGCATTAGGCAGCCCACCATCTATCCTATAAGCTTTTGCTTAAGTCTAGTATTAAGATTAGTATCAGTTAGTCCAAGCAACTAGGGCTGAACTACATTTAAGATATCTAAGGGAACCTGATCATAGTAGTCTTGCTCTTTATACCTATAAATTATTCAGTTTACACTGTGAAAGATTAAGACTGCCTTGAGTGTTACTTGATTGCATTGCAACTACTTTGAGCCATCTTACTCTAGTCTAAGAAGTATTGAGTATGATTAGTGTATACTAAAATATCTACATTTACTTAAGCTTTAGATATTTAAGTGTACCCTGACCTGTAACAGAATGTACCCCACTACTGAAACCTAGCATTTCATGGGGTATAGAGACCTAGCTCTTCCCCTGAACACCTCACCTTTGGATCTCTCTTTGCAGGACCTAGGCATTGCTAAGAAGTGCCCAATGTGTGCCATTTTGACTGTGGTATGGACTCACAACTAACTCAGCAACTATTGTGTAGACACATGAGATATTAAGTACATCAATGCAGGTGACAATATTGCTCTCTTGTAACCCCACTGAGAAAGAAGACTGATACCCCTTGACCTTATTTATCATGACAATTAGAGCTCTGTAATAGCAAGGTACCACAGCCATACCAGTTGGCACTTCCAGTGGAAATGTTACAAAAATCAAAGATGTTTTAGTTTCCTCTGCAAATCAAATATATGAAATCTGAGAATGAAAAAGAGCTTTGGATGAATTGTACCAAAAGCAAGCCATATAAAAATACTAACTCTGAAGGTTTGATGGCCTCTGCTTGGGATGATCTGTTTGGTCAATCTTATTGTGCCAGCTTTTGGTATGTTTTGTATGAACTAGTAGCTTATTTCACACCAAAATCCAAGGTCTGATTTGTATTGTTCTTCAACACACTTGGTTCATAAAGAGTTCTGGGACATGCACATATCTCAATCGACTCAAGATCCAACCAGACAGAAGATCTTGTAAAAACCAACTACATTAGCCCATGAATTCTGAGCTTTGTTTGATTTCTGCATATAGTCAACAAAAGATTAATACTGTCCCAGGGATCAATACTATGTCATCAGGCCAAATACTATTGCCCCATGGGTCAAATATTATATCCCCCCAGGTCAAATACTACTTCCCCCTGGGTTAAATAATAATTCCCCCAGGTCAAATATTATCTCTCCCTGGATCAAATACCCTCTCCCCCTGGGTCAAGTAATCTCTCCCCCTGGATCAAATACTATACTCCCTGGGTCAAATACAGCCTTCTTTGGGTCAAATATAATACATCTTGGGTCAAATACATTGCACCTTGGGTAAAATACCCTGCACCTCAGGTCAAATACAGTGTACCATGGGCCAAACACTATGTAGTTCAGGTACTATTAGGTTTCTTAGCCAAGGCAGCAGCAAGGGAAAAACAAAGAAAAGGAAGCAGTAAAGCACATCCAAGCACTGCCTTGAGCCTGTGTTGCTAGGCTGTAAGAGGGTGGCTTGGAAGGAATGCTGGTCCTAATAATAGACCAAAGTCTGGCCAAGAAGGAAAGAGGGGGAAGGGGAATTGAGGGTGACTCTTGACATAACCCAATCCCAGAAGACAACATTAATTCAGTGTGCATTGTCAGTGATGCCCAAGCCAGTAAGTAACCATACTGTCATGACTCATAACTGCTAACAGACCCAACTGCTAGAGGAGATCTGTCTCCTCAAGATCATGGCTGCACACTCCTGCACTGACCATGAGGTGTTGATTTGGCAACTTGATTGCATGACTGATGCAACTCCCAATGCCTTGGGGTTGGGGTTGGGGTTGGGCATTGTCATGACCCTCTGGAGGCTCCCTTGTGGAGCACTTAAGTAGTGGCTGCGTTGACAGTTTGGTGCTATGCAGTATGTATTGAGTGTTCTAGTTACAGTGTTTGCTATGGTCTATGGTGGTTGACAAGATAAAGCAAGCTGAGGCGTTCAGTCTTGCTTTACTCCCCTTATATACCTGTGACTGTGGTTGCTGTGGTGGCCCCCCTTTCCTAAGCACTGTCTATAGCAGTTATAGGTTCTATATAGTACTAGGTCTTAGGTAATCGTTTATCCTAAGTTTGTGTGGCTCCGAATCTTATAGAGCCACGCAAGGTCCGAGGGTCATGTGACTTTTGGACTTAAGCACCCGGCGCTTAATCGCTGGATAAGCGCCAAGGTCATGTGACAACTCGCTCCTTGCTCCAAGTAACATGGGAGAGAAACGCTGGAGCAAGTTCAGGGTAACCACCAGCGCTTGATCGTTGGGTAAGCGCCGAGATCACGTGATCTTGTTTATGGTTTGTTCTGCTTCAGGAAAAATGCCATAAATCTGTACAATATTCGGTTGTTAGGTTATGTCTGCTAGGGGGGTCATAACATTATCCCCCCCTTTGGACATGTCTTGGGGGATCTCGAGGCATGTTTCTTTTCTGGGTTCTAAAAGTTTCTAAAAGGTATCTCATATATCAAGGAGGTTAAAGGCACTGGACTCGAACCAACAACCTTCTGTTCAATGTGTAATTGCTCAGCTAGGAGATGATGAGTCAGGCTAGACCCCTTAACCTCTACGCTACATGAGATTACTATCTCCTTGCTTATTTCCTTGTTTAAGCTTACTTCTTGACACATGGTCTGTGAATAAAACAGCTTATACAAAGATAATTTATTTTTATTTTTTAAGGAAAAACAAAAAATGGCTTCCCTCCTGAGTATACCCAGTCTACGTTTTTGGATACCCATAAGTCCCCTTCTTCCCCCTCTATGTCTGTCCAACACTTCATTATGGCCGACCAGCTATTCCCCAGGATCACCGTTGGCCGTACCTTCATTGACTTCACATGAGCATATCTGCCTGTGAAGTCTGCCTTGTAATGGCTCAGGGCTTTGAGCAAGTACTTCCTGTTTGACTGGACCATGTCATCCAGGATCCAGATGTCGGCGTCCTCCAACAGATTCCCCACGTTCCAGACATTGCACATCCAGCTATGGGAGCCCTTGGATTGCGCATACGCCATCTTCCCAGTTCCTGTTTCACCTTCGATCACCAGGATGCGATGGCGCATGCCCCTCCCTCTCTTCTCAGCCTCTTCTGCAAACCATCGGTCTGCCCTGTCGATGTGCGCCCGGTCTTCTGGGACTTCCAACTCCACTGGGATTGCAGGCATGCATCCCCGGTCCTCCTTATATGTGTACTCAGCATATGCTTGTACCAAGTTCCACGTTGTCACCATCTGGAGGGGGCGCAGGCACTTGAATGCCTGGTAGTATTCTTTTTTTGTCGCCAAGGCAACAATCTCCGCCCCATCCTCCAGGTCCACCTCCGCCCTCGACCTTTTCCTGCCCTTCCCCTTCACCAGGATTTCCTCCAACCTTTCCAAGGTCAGGTCCCCTGCCATCAGCTCCTCTACCTCCTTGCCGTTAGCTCCGACATCCTTCCAGAGGTAGTTGAAAGCCTCCCTTGCAGGGTTGCCTCCTGGTCTGTCCTTGAGGTCCTTCGGCAGGATGTTGGGGTGTTGCCCTTCAAAGTCCCAGAACCGGGTGTTCTGGGTGTTCCAGCTGCCCTTCTGCTCCTGACTGATGGAGAGGGCGTGGACATGGAGGGGCCGGGCCGGGTTGTAGTTCAGTTCCTCGGGGTTGTGGCGTTCCACCACTGCCAAAGTTGCCCAATGATTTGGCTGTTGGCGGCAGAACGCCTCGTATCGGGTGACGAGCCCACTTGAGGGCTGATCGCGTAGCTTCAACCAGGTTAGCAGCACCACCCTGGTCTGGACGCAGAACCAAGGGGCCGGCGCAGTTTCGGTCAGCTCTTCAGACCCTTGATCTGTCGGCATAGGCTGCATAGAAGCGAGCAAGGGGGCTCGGCTTGATACCGAGGGCGCTGGCAATGGCGATGCCGACCTCTGCCCTTCGCTTGATCCGCTTGGCTGGGGTGTTGCCGCGTTCGATCCATTTCTGCTTAGCATCGTTTACAGTTTTAGAGGTATTTGGGGACTGGGAAGAGAGCATGAGAGTGTGGGTTATCTTGGGCCTTGTGCTTGTCTATATAAGCTGCAAGGTCTGTTTTGATTGTCACATGACTCCGTCTTGCATTTGTTGTGATCACATGACCTTATTTTGGTGATGACGCATCTCTGAGGGGTGCCCTTCCATCCGTTCCCCTGCGTCAGCCTTAAACCTTGCTGCGCTCGGGGCCTCTGCTCCTCCACTCCGGTCGGTGCCCCCTCTCCGACCCCTCCAGTAGTTCAGGGGATAGCAGCCATATCATGTGACATTGTCTGGGTCACGTGACCTTGTTGTTTTTCTTTGTCTGCTTGGGACACATGTTCACTTCGTGTCACGTGACTTGTTTGTTTTCTTGCTTGTCCTTGTATGTCTTTCCCTTGTGACGCATCTCCGAGGGGTGCCCTCCCATCCGTTCCTCCGCGTCAGCCTTGATCCTCGCTACGCTCGGGGCCTCTGCTCCCCCACTTCGGTTGGTGCCCCCTCTCCGACCCCTCCGGTAGTTAGGGGATAGCGTATATTCACGTGACTAGGCTAGGTCATGTGATTCCTATGCTTTGTTGTTTGTTTTCTGGCAGATGGTCACATGTCTGTTGGTGTCACCTGACCAGACCTTGTTTTGATGTTTGTGCAAGTTATTGTGTTGCACCGTGATTTTTTAATGTTTGTGGTTTTGTTGTTTTCCTTCCTCATCCCGTCTTTACTATGCGTGTTATTTCCCTTAACTACAATCCACTTGACTGCACCTGCTGGTCTCTCCCTGAGGGGGAGTACTGCGCCTACTGTGATGCCATGTGCAACACCTCCCTTGAAGACTTCTATCGAGGTGTTGGGGACTGGTTCTTCTGTGGGGTGCCAGGTATGTGTGTTCGTTCTTCATTGTTCTCACATAGCTAACTTGTTCTGTAGAAGAGCACATCCTCCTTGATGGTCGGGCCCATGAGGCCACCCTTGAGCGTGTCTGGGCACTCGTTGATCAGGACTACAAGTCCTTTGAGGAGCGGTCTCACCAGGCCGCTCTTGCCAAATTCTTCAAGGAGGGCTCTGCTCCCTTGTTTGATGAGGCTTCGCCCTTTGCAGCGTCTGGTTCTGGGTGTTTCCAGAACTACATGGCCGACTTCCCAGGGGGGGAGGCTCCTTGGCTGCAGCCCACTACCCAGTCAGTTGTTCAGACCAATAAGAAGGATAAAAGGGGCAAGAAGCCCTATACCCGGCCCCTCAAGGGCAAACGTAAAAATAGAGAGTAAAAGGAAATGTATTAAGTTTGGTGTGTAGAAGAAAATAAAACTCTTATACATTCGGGAGACAATTTGTGGGAGGCAAAGTGGTCATATGGGGGTTGGTTCCAACAGTGGCACCTCCTCCAGAGCTTTGACAAGCTCGTTTTCCCACCGGTCCCAGTCCTGTTTGGCTTCCTCCGCAGCTGGGTCCAGGGTGGGTTCCTTTATTTCTGGCTTAGCTTCTTCTTCAGCCACAACCAGTGATTCTAGGCTTGATGTAAGGCTTGTCATATCAGTGTCGTAATTGGTGTTTTTGTTTGGGTGCACCTTCACCCAATTTTGGAAGTCACTCATGTTTGCCTGCTTCGTCCTGATAGCAGTAAACATCTCATCAGTGGTAGTTGCTTCGAGCAGTCCCACATACGGTGCAGCTGGTGTCAACTTCCATTCTTCCAGCAATGCCTTTGCCCGGCGCTCCACCTCCCAGTCCCCTCCGTCTGCCATTTGGCCTGTGGCCCTCCTCTGTTGTCTTGCTGCCTTGGTCACCATGTCGACTGTTGGTCCCACGATATTGTCGATGACATACATCGGTGTTCTTAACAAGGCGTTTCTCGTTGTTGGCTTCTGGCTTCCATGCCATGTCAGGACCCCTAACCTGGGATCCAGGTACTTGTCATTGTCGATCCAGTTCCTTTCATCCCTTAACTTCTTTGGGATGTACACTAGGTTAGCCCCTGGCAACAGTCGTTCGGCGTACCTCTGGGCGTCTTCCACACTGGAGCAGTACATCCCTGGTTTAGGACAATTTTCCCTGCCAGGGTAGGGTGCTGGCCGCCTGGTGGTGGGTGGCTGCCAAAGTGGGGCCACCTGATTTTCAGCAAGTGGGGTGTAACGGTTGGGATGTGCGACTGGGTGAGTGACGAAAGGCATGTTTTGGGGTTTCGCAGGTGTGTTGTGGTGCAAGTGAGGTGGTAGAGCGGGCTCTGGCCTTTCTTGGGTATCCTGGATGGCTCTTTTTAAAGCTTTCCAGATCCTCGTTTGGTTCTCTTTGGCCTGCCTTTCGAGTCACCTGAGTGCTGACTTGTCTTGACTGGCATTGGTGCGTCTGGTAAGCGCCTTTGCAAGTCATTTAGAACCTCTTTCATGTCAGCAAACTTGCTGGCACGTTCCATTGTGTCTTCTATTGGGTCGTAGCCCTTCCATCTGATTTGGTAAAACAGCTCGCCATTCCATTCATAATTTGCAATGTGGTCCACCTTGTATTCCTCCTCTCCTTTTTCCGTTATGATTGGTGGTGGTTTGGCCTGCCTTCTTTGGAAGTCTTTATCTTCTGTGAATGGCAAGAGGAGATTTACATGGAATACATTGTGTACACGTATGGTTTTAGGTAGGTCCAGGCGATATGCATGGGATGAGATCTTTTCTGTGATTTCAAAGGGCCCCCCTTTTCGGTTGTCCAGTTTCTTGGAGGGTCTCTTGGAAAGGTTTGTTAGGAGCAGCCAAACCTTGTCTCCTACCTTGAATTCCCTCCCTTTCTTTTCCATTTGTTGGTGTAATTCCATTGAGGCTCTTGCCTCATCCCATACCTTTTCCATTTGATTACGCATGTTGTCTGCAGCGGGTGCCTCAGATGGTTCTTCTCCCTCTCAGACAACCCATCTTGGGTTTTTTCCATACACTGTTTGAAATGGGGTTTGTCCTGTTGTAGCATTTACGTGGTTGTTGTGGCAGAATTCGGCAATGGGTAACCATTTTACCCAATCATCTTGTCTATAATTGCAGAAGGTTCTTAAGAACCCTTCTACCCATTGATTTGTCCTTTCCGACAGACCATCTGTTTCTGGATGGAAAGCAGTGGAGAATCTGGGCTTTGTCCCAATTCCTTTGTATAGGGCTTTTAGGAATTGGCTGTTAAAGGTTGGCCCTCGGTCTGAGACAGTGGTTTCTGGGGTCCTGTGATGTCTCCATACTTCCCTTATGAATATTTCTGCCAGTTCTTCTGCATTGGTGCTCTCCAGACATGGTACAAAATGGCCCTGCCGGAGAAGCGATCTACAACTGTCAAGATACTGTCGTACCCTTTGAGACAGGTAATTTGACGATGAAATCATATGCGACATCTGCCCATGGTTTCCATGGGATTGGTAAGGACTTCAGGGGAGTGCCTTGTTTGTGTCCTTTGCTTCTTTGACATGTTTCACAAGATTCCACGTATCGGTTTACTTGGGCCTTCATTCCTGGCCAATAGTAATCCCTTGATAGTAATTCTAGTGTTCGGGCTTGTCCCTGATGACCTGCCACTGGGGCGTCATGGCACTCCTCAAGGAGACTCAACCTCAAGTCCTTGTCATCCGGGATGTAGAGCCTATCGTCATACCTTAATAGGCCCTCCTTCATTTCATACTGTCTAAATTCCTTCTGTACTGAGGGCGGTAGTTGTTCTTTATTTGCCACGCTCAGCCTTAAGGATCTGATAGATTTGTCTTCTTCCTGAGCTTCTTTAAGCTCTTCCCAGAAATTCCCCTGTACTTCTGCCATGAAACCTATGAACCTTTCTTCTGGAATCATGATCTGTGGTTCCATAGGGGTATCCCCATGGTCGCTCCTTCTGGAAAGGGCATCTGGCTTCTGTGAGAGTTTCCCTGGTCTATACACAATCTGAAAATTGAAGGGTGCCAGAGTGAGATACCATCTGGCATGCCTTCTATTCCACATCTGGGCATTTTGCCAGTACTGGAGGTTCCTATGGTCAGTGTATATCACAATAGGTTCCTCTGTCCCTTCTAAGTATAACCTCCAGTGCTCTAAGGACCTAACAATTGCAAGCAACTCCTTGTTGTAGGTGTCATAATTTTTCTCTGGTGGGGTGAAGCTCTTCAATAGGAAGGCAATTGGATGCAATCGGTTGTCATCACCCTTTTGGCTTAGTACTGCCCCCATGGCCACTCCTGAGGCATCTGTTTCCAGTATGTATGGCCTGTTTGGGTTTGGGTGGATCAGGACTGGTTCTCTTGCTACTGCTTCTTTGATAGCTTCAAATGCTTCCTGTTGTTTTCTTTCCCACAGGAATTTGACATCTTTTTGGGTGAGATCTGTGAGGGGTTTGGCTAAGGTACTAAACTTCTCTATCCACCTTCTATAGAACCCCACAAGCCTAGGAAGGCTTGGACTTCTTTTACTGTGTTAGGTTCTGGCCATTCTAGAACTGCCTTTACCTTTTCCTTTTCCATCGATATCCCTTCTGGGGATATGACAATTCCAATGAAGCTTACCTCCTTCACAAAGAACTGACACTTGTGTGGTTTGAGGAAGAGGTGGTTTTCCCTCATTCTTCTTAACACTTCCCTGACATGTTGTATGTGTTCTTCCCTGTTTCTGGAAAACACTAGTACATCGTCCATGTAGATTACCACATAATTCTATTATATCACGGAACTTTTCCATCATGAACCTGGTAAAGGTTCTTGGTCCTTCTTTTACTCCGAATGGCATGACCAAGCATTCAAACTGGCCTTCTCCTGTCCTGAAAGCTGTTTTCCATTCGTCTCCCTCTTTTACCCTGATGTTGTTGAACCCCCATCGAACATCCATTTTTGAATAGATGGTTGCATCCTTCAGTCTCTCAATCAATTCTATTTGGATTGGAAGTGGAAACCTGTCTGGCTTGGTGATGTCATTCATCTTACGGTAGTCGACTACCAACCTAAGCCCTCCATCTGCTTTGTTCACATAGAAACAGGGTGCAGCTACAACTGACTGGCTGGGCCTTATTTTCCCATTTCTTAGTTCCTCCTCTAGGTACTCCCTGAGCGCCTTTGTTTCTGCTGGCGACATACTGTACCTCTTTGCAGGCTTTGGCAGCTCTGCTCCCTTGATCAGGTCCATTTTGAAGTCTAGGTTACCTTGGTGGGGTGGAAGTTCTCGGAAACCTTCTTCCCCAAATAGGTCTTCAAAATCCCTAAATTCTTCTGGGATTTGTAGGCTTTCACTTGCTGCCCTTGCCTTGATTTCATCTGGGTATGAGATGGTAAGGTCTTTCCAATCTATGATAGGTTCTGCTTCTTCAAGCCATTCTTTCCCTAGGACTATGTCTGTGTCACCTAGGGTCATTACATAAAGGGAGCATTTTAGTGTCTTCCCTTCCACTTCAATGTTTAGTTCTGCCCTTTCTTCTATGGCATCCTTGATTTCATTTCCATCAATGGCCACAATTGATTTCTTGTGTTTGAGGGGAGTGGTTGGAATCCCTTTTTCCCTTGAATAGGCCTTATCGATGAAGTTGGTTGAAGATCCTGAGTCAATCAGCGTCTTAGCTGGTTCCATGATTCCCTCTACCGTAGTGTATATTATTGATTGATTACTAGACTTCTTGAGGTAACATACATCTGCGGTAGGGGTTATATTGGGGTCCTCCAACATGGAAGTGGTAGGACCAATTAGTTTTCCGACTCAGAGCTGCTTTCTTCCTCAACTTGTCTGCTGGCCTTCCCTTGTATCTTAGCTTTGTGTAGGTCCACTGGCCTCGGCACTCCTTCAGGACATGCCCTGATTTACCGCATTTGATACAGAGTCCTTCTTTCCTTCGCCTGTCCTTTTCACTGTTTGGTATCCTTACCATGTTGTTGGTTTGGGTATTCCCCTGTTTGCCGCTGGTCCCTAAAGGCTTGTTCCCCCCTTGTTTGTATTTCGCTGGTGCCCAGGTTGAATTTGATGAGTTGCTGGTCCTTGTATTCATTTTCTGGTTTGCAAACTGCATGTTGTCCATTTTGCAGGCAAAGTCAATTAATTGATCTAAGGTATATGATGGACCTTCAGCCTCATTTGCCAGTACTTCAATCCTTAAAATCTCTTGTCGTACTTCGGGTTTTAACCCTTCCCTGAATTGGTCCTTGAGGGCTTCCTGGTTCCAGTCTACCTCTTGGATCAGGATCCGGAATTGGGTAGCATAATCCAATGCACTCTTGGTCTGTGTTAATTTCCTTAGTTTCCGGATGGTCTTTTCCTTTATGACTGGGTCATTAAAAGCATCCAGGAATCCCTTCCTGAAATCCTTCCAGGATGCAAGAATACCTGTGTGTTCGCCTGCTAGTAGTTTCCGGCGGTAAGGTTGTGCCCAGTTTGCTGCTTCCCCATCCTCCATGTTCATTAGCACAGCAGATATCTTTTTTCGGTCATCAAAGGCTGATTCGTCATAGTCAGCAAAGAAAAGTTCCATGCTGATTATGAAGTTCTCTGCTTCCTTCCCCTTTTTCCCATTAAATTTGCTGGGTCTCCCTAGTCTCGCCTCCTTAGGAGTGTGGTTTGCAGCAAGGGTAGGTTGGTTTGCTTGGGATGGAGGTTCTGTTCGGGTCTTATTGTGGACTCAGCCTGGAAGGTTCTTCCCAGAAAGGGTGTTCGTACTGGGGAGGCTGAGGGGGATCGTGAGGGGCTTCCTATGACCACCCTAGTTCTTCCCCTGGTTTCTTCTGTCCTTTCCCTTGGCCTTCCTGCTTCAGTTGTTTTCCGGAGCTCATTTCCTAGATCGGTTACCTGTTGTTCTAGTGCGATTAGGATCTCCCCTGTGTTTTCGGTTTTCTTCTCTAAGCTTTCGAGCTTTCGCTCTTGCATTCCCAGTACCTGGTTTATTTCCATGGAGATGTCCTTTAATTCTTTTATCAGGTTCCCCATTTCTGCTTTTAGGTCGTCCTGGTTCTTTGCCACATAGAGGACATTTTTGTTGGATGTTTCCATTGACCTTACCATCCAGTCCACGTTTCCTTCTTGTCGGGTTAGTGATATTTGACACTGATTTATACCTGTGATTGCCTTTTCTAGTTCCCTATGATTATTGTCTCTAAGTTCCTTGAGCCCCGCCCTGATGGCCGTGGCAATGGTGTGAATAGGGTTGGCAGTGGCTATGGCTCCGGGACCTGGCTGGGGTTGTGTCCTTGCCTCTTCCGCCAAGGCCGTGCCTTGTTCGTATATGGTTCAGGTCATATCTTCTACCTCATCCCTCTCTGGATTTGAGATATCTTCTGGGTCTGGATTTATCAGGTGAATTGGCGGTTGAGGGCTGCAGAGTGGTATTCCCCCTATTTCCCCTCCCAGGATGGGGGCCCAAGTGGGGTTGGGTTGAGCCACTGGTCGTGGGTTTTGTGGCAACCCCCCTGGCATTCCTTGGAGGGTCTCATCTGGGTTACCTTCAGCCTCTGGGGAAGCAATGGGTTTGGGTGATTGTGGCCTACTATTTGCCACTCTGCTTTGAGATCGAGTTTGTGGTCTCTGTGACATAGTTTCTTTATGTTCTCTTATGTATCACAGGAGTTAGCTGGTTTTCTCGTGTACTCAGCCCTTAGTATCTGTGTAGTATACTTATGTTCGCCACTAGTTAAGTTAAGAGCTTGCTTTATAATGTTGTGACCCTCTGGAGGCTCCCTTGTGGAGCACTTAAGTAGTGGCTGCGTTGACAGTTTGGTGCTATGCAGTATGTATTGAGCGTTCTAGTTACAGTGTTTGCTATGGTCTATGGTGGTTGACAAGATAAAGCAAGCTGAGGCGTTCAGTCTTGCTTTACTCCCCTTATATACCTGTGACTGCAGTTGCTGCAGTGGCCCCCCTTTCCTAAGTGCTGTCTATAGCAGTTATAGGTTCTATATAGTACTAGGTCTTAGGTAATTGTTTATCCTAAGTTTGTGCGGCTCTGAATCTTATAGAGCCGCACAAGGTCCGAGGGTCATGTGACTTTTGGACTTAAGCACCCGGCGCTTAATCGCTGGATAAGCGCCAAGGTCACGTGACAACTCGCTCCTTGCTCCAAGTAACATGGGAGAGAAACGCTGGAGCAAGTTCAGGGTAACCACCGGCGCTTAATCGTTGTGTAAGCGCCGAGGTCACGTGACAACTTGCTCCTCGCTCCAAGTAACATGGGAGAGAAACGCTGGAGCAAGTTCAGGGTAACCACCGGCGCTTGATCGTTGGGTAAGCGCCGAGATCACGTGATCTTGTTTATGGTTTGTTCTGCTTCGGGAAAAATGCCATAAATCTGTACAATATTCGGTTGTTAGGTTATGTCTGCTAGGCAGGTCATTACAGGCATGGTTGGGGTCAAGCAACTGCAGCTCCATCATGTCTCACCCTTTCAGCACTGCTTGCCCCACTGACATTGCTTGCCCTGCCAAAGCTCCCATTGTCAACACCACTTGGCCTGTGACCAACAACTCCCACTTGATTGGCACTCCCTGTCCCACTGTTGCTTCCTGTTCCACTGGTGCTCCCACTGGCACCCCTTGCCTAGCTGGTCCTCCACACCCTTCCCATGCACTATGCCCTGCCAATGTTCCTTGCCCTCCTGGTGTTCCTCATCTCAACAACATTGCCAATTTGCCCCATACCTCAGATTGTGCCACAAATGGGGAAGAGCTGCTGCCCATTTTGGGCAAGAAGATGCTTCAGTGGATTGCATACCCAGAAAAGGATACCAAGTGCACAATTGCTTGGATCTGCCATGGACTTGGTGCAAAAATGTGAGAGACATGGCTTGATATGCAGGTACATCTGACTGTTAGTTAATCCTGTATCTCTACTTACTTAAACTAACACAGGATGCAGTGTGGCAATTCACTGGCTGTTGTGGGTTTGACTTCTGCAAGCTCTGGAAGCAACAAAGTGGGGACAGCCTAGCCCTTGCATCTCATATAGTAAGTCATCTTATGTGTTATTTACTCTTCTACCTCTACTCATTATCTCATTCTAGTGAGAGAGACATATCCCAGGTCTCTTGAACTTTGAGCACTGTTGGGCTACCACATGGTTGCTACAAACCAAGTTCAACCACCAACACAGCCATTGACTACAAACAGAAGAAGAGGTGAGAGAGCAAGAGCTTGCTCCACAACTGGGTGCTGCAGATTTAGGTGAGTTTTCATAGCAATCCTACATGTGTTTGACCCTCTGGATGCTTCCCTGCAAAGCACTTAAGTAGTGGATGTGTTGACAGTTTTGGTGTTATGCAGTGTGTATTGAGTGTTCTAGTTACAGTGTTTGCTATGGTCTATGGTGGTTGACAAGATAAAGCAAGCTGAGGTGTCCAGTCTTGCTTTATCCTTCTTATATACACCTGTGGCTGCAGTGGCTGCAGATGTATTATTTAAGCACAATCCACAGTAGGTACAGGTTATATACAGCACTATGGGTTAGGTAATTGTTTGTCTTAAGTTTGTGCAGCTCTGAATCTTATAGAGCCATGCAAGGTCTGAGGGGTAAGTGCTGAGGTCATGTGATCCTACCATAAGCACCAAGATCATGTGACAACTTGCTCCTTGCTCCAAGTAACAAGGGAGAGAAATGCTGGAGTGAGTTCAGGGTAACCACTGTAAGCACCAGTTAAGCGCCAAGGTCATGTGACCTTGTTTATGGCTTGTTCCACTTAGGAAAAAAATGCCATAAATCTGTAAAATATTTGGTTACTCTGTTATGTCTGTTTGATGGGTCATAACAACATGCATTTACTAATATTTATTTCAGATTACAGTGGCCTGATGCAGTTCAATTCAACTGAGCCAGGCAGTGTAGCACCAGACATTGATTATGTCAAGCCTGAACAACCTCCACCTAAACCCAAGGCTCACCCAAACCTCTGGTCCCTTTGCTCAATGTCAAGATCTTTGAACATTGAGTTCCTGGTCCACTTGCAACAGACTCAGCCAGTGGCTACTGGCACCCAGCTGACATCTCTGTAGCCTTGCATGCACCATCCCCAGCCAAGTCTCAACCCCCTGTCAACTCCCTTCCTTGGTCTGAGAGGCCCATGCAGCTAACTTACTGCCTGCACCTGGGTGGGGTGAGGAGCCCAAACCCAAACCTGAACCCAAGTTTGAGCTTGAACCAGAACCTATGCCCACACCATGGCCTAAGCCACACCCTTGTAGAAATGCAGATGCTGCCTTGCCCAAGAGAACCCCCAAGGGGAAGGGGACAAGGAATCACCAACAACCCAGGAACTCCACCAAGCATGGACCCACTCTGTCCAAGCTGTGCACAACACATACAGTCAATAACCCCACTCCCAATGCTACTAGCTCCTCAGTTGCTCACTCTGCCAGTACTCTGGCAAGGCCTTTGGTTGAGTAAGGCTGGCCTTGTAGCTATAGAACAAACCACCATTGCCCTTAGAAAGCCTGCTGCTGCCCAAGTGCTCAGCATCAAAAGGCAGGAAAGCTGCAAAGCGGACACCCTCAGTGTCTACAAGCAAGCCACTGGAACAGGAACAGCCCAATGATGCCTGCAAGAGTGATAACGGCTTTCACAAGGCAGAGGGTGGCAGTGATGGCGATGGTGATGCTGATGCGAACTGTGATGACAAAGGTGTGTGAGTGATACAAAGTTTTCTCAGTCCCAATTGTTTGCTTGAATTATTATGACTTTTCTGCTCTACATGACTTTTCTGTGTTATCCCTTGGCCAAGTCTCTATTATCTGCAAGTTTATCTTAAAATGACCTGGGCTGATACATGATTTTGTATCTGCTTGTACATACTGGCCTCCAAATAGGTTGTGCATGATATATTCAGCATTTTGTACTACTTACCTGCATGAGACCAATTGTTTGCACAATGCTGATTACCCACATGATTTCATTTGAGTGTTAAACATACTGCTTTATGGCTGACCAGCTTTGCTGTAACCTCCAGTTTCTGGTAAAGTAGATCACAAGTGAAGTCATCCAACACCAGTCAGGGTGAGAATCAAGGGTTTTGTTGTGGGTTATTTGGTGACAAACATGCATGTAACTCCTGAACAGCATTGAATATTGAAAAACAGCTTGCAACATTTTGTAGATAATTTGTAAAAGAATTGTATTATCATACTGTAGCTACTGTATCTAGCACATCTAGAGGCAAGTTTCCAAAATACGGCCTTGAGGGGGTGACAGCTGCTTGACAGACAGCAGTGGGACCAACCAGCTGCAGGTACCCGGGGTCCTGATCACAATAGTGTGGGCCAGTGAGTTGTTGGAAGACAAATTTGTTGAATATGGCACTTGGTCTGAGACGCCACAATTGAGACACCTAACATATACTGCATATATCAGCACATACTTCCATATCTTCACACACTTGTCCTATGTTTCCCTGTATATTGCCTAGGAGTCCCTTGTGACTTTAATTCCACATGGTCTCACTGGTTCAACTTCTTAGAGGGGGACTCTATACTTAGCATATACAGTGACAATACTAACAATTTATCTATTATCTGTACCCCCCTCTTTTCCAGTCTCTTGTAATCTGTGTGTAAGGCCAAGCACATTTGTTTGAAATGCCACAAAAGAAAAATTCTGCACTTCAACAGACACAGAACTTCATGCCAAAACAGGTTAATAGCAGGGCATCATTATCAGTTGATTTCAATTATGCTAATATCAAACAGGGAGTGCAAAAGCAAGCAGAACAAGAGCTAAACTCTGACTTAGAAGAGGATGTCTCAGTTGCTTCATCAAGCAAACTCACATTGGACAACAAGGCACCAATCGAACATACACAAATGCAATTGAACCAGGCTGTAGAATCTCTAAAAGACCTTGCGCTTGATGCACCACTAGAACACAATATTGTGCTAGAGGACCTGCCCAATGATGAGGAAGACCCAATAGATAACTGGAACCCCCCAAGCCTCGCAGAGCCAGAGGGGGATGAGACATCAGCCCTTCCTCCTGTAGACACCCAAGAGTTTCAGGATGATGATAATCCAGCTAATTCTAGTGGGTTGATCATCCTCTTTATCAATATAAACTTGAATTGACTCACTGCTGTATAGGAGAACAAACAAATCAGAAACCAATTCCCCAGAACAAAGCTAAAGTAATGGTTAGCACGCTCAATGAAATAATTGAGTCATTGTTACATGGGCACAGAACACAGTGTGTATCTACACTTGGCAATGTAGTGCTTAGACAACTATGGTTCATGACTGGGACACTGAATCTAATCACCCTAAAGGGGATGAAATTGATTGATGCCTCTCAAATGCAGTGGCTGTATTTGGCCAAGGGAATTGGGCAGCACAACATGTTTGTTCATGGATTTGGGCATACCAAAAAGATTCCAAACTTCCAACAAACATATACAGCACCTGGGCAAGTCTGTCATAGAAGACAAAGATCTATCAGCAGCAATACAGTATTGGCTAGAGACCAAGGAAAATACATACAAGCTTGTGATAATATTGACTTTTTTGAACAGATGGGGCAGTGAGATTCTCATGCCTTATTGATGGGCCTCTGTCACTGCACACTGCCCAGTGGTGGATGCACTGAATGGGATATATCTGGATGAAAGAGTGTCATGGTCAGTTTGCTGACAGACACAAACAGGATGACATGAAAGACTATCAAACAAGTTACTATGTTCCTGAGTGGATTGAGCTTGAGTGGCAAATGCAAAGCTGGGACTCTGAAGGTATGAAATACCTCCAAAGCTTGCTGGGGGAGTGAGTTGTTGTGGTATGGTTTCACAATGAGTCAACATTTTATGCACACGATCGGTGACTTACACAATGGGTTCATGAGAGTGAAACAGCCAGAATATACAAAAAAGGGGAGGGCGTGTTGTTAATGGTAGCTGATTTCATTTCTGCTGATTATGGCTGGCTGCGATTGAGACTGGAGTCTCCCAGTGCTGCTCTGACAGCATCACCTGGAACTGGAACAGAACGAGGAAGTTCTAAGTACATACTATCTATCCAGTCAAGCAATGTTATCTCATGATGAGTAGTGATGTGAGGGTTATATTTCGAGCAGGGAAACAGTGCAATGGTTGGTTTGGGACCACCGATGTTGTTGATCAACTGTTGCATGTGATGTCAATCGTAAAGGAACAGTACCCAGACAAAGACCATGTCTTTGTCTTCAACAACGCGACTATCCATACAAAACTACCTGAAAGTGCCCCAAATGTCAACAGAATGACCCTTGGTCCATCTCAAAAGGTTAAGGGAGAAGAGATAGGGCCACTAGGAGACAAAATTAAGATTGACTACACACCTGCAATCCTGCCAGACAGAACAGTCCAGCAGCTTTATTACCCCATGAATCATCCGGTTACAAAGCTTCAAGGCACATTTAAGGGCATGGCATCAATCTTAGAGGAGAGGGGGTTCCTAATGCTCGAAAAACTCAAGCTTGTATGCACATCGACAAACGCAAACAAGCAGGGTGTCTGCCCAACTTGACCAGCTGTTGTGCCTGTTGTACAATGATGAACCAGCCAGATATCCTTGCGCAAAAATCAATCCTTCAGATGCAAGCCGCAGCCGAAGGGTTTTCAGTTATTTACCTGCCAAAATATCACTGCGAACTCAACCCAATCAAACAATGCTGGGGCGCTGCAAAGCATGTGTACTGAGACTTGCCCTCATCAAGCTCAGAGGCTGATCTCAGACAAAATATGCTCAGGGCACTGGATTCAGTCAAGTTGGAATTGATCCGAAGGTATGTTTTATCACAGTCTGCCCAATTTGTATCTAAACACACCCAAGATTTGCTGCTCGCTCTCAGTGATTTGTTCATGCATATGGTCATGGCCTCTTGGGTAGCCAAGCCGCCTGGGCAGCAAAGAAATACCGTGGCCATAGAATCATACCAGATGCATTATTAGGGGACCTGGATGACTTGTATTGAGTCTATCTCCTCCCTGCCTTGCAGAGCTGCTCTGGTTGCGCTAGACATGCCTCATCCCAGTTAAGGACCCCGGGTACCTGCGGCTGGTCGGTCCCGCCGCTGTCTGTCAAGCAGCTGTCGCCCCCTCAAGGCCGTATTTTGGAAACTAACCTCTAGATGTGCTAGATAAAGTAGCTACTGTATGATAATATGATTCTTTTACAAAATTATCTACAAAATGTTGCGAGCCGTTCCTCGATATTCGACGCCGTTCGGGAGTTACACGCGTGTTTGTCGCCGAATAACCCACAACAAAACCCTTGATTCTCACCCTGACTGGCGTTGGATGACTTCGCTTGTCGTCTACTTTAGCCAAAGGCAAGTCCCAGGTGGTAGATTTGGTAGTAATCAGGCTAAAAAGCATTTACATTACATACCGAATAAGAGTGTCGTTATTATACTTAAATACCCTCAACGCAAGCCGAATGAATCACATGGGGAGTAAGCCCGTATGGAACGTACCAGAGTCGATCAAAAGTGACACATGCAACCCAGCAAATACCGTACCGAAAACGGTCTATATATTCGTACCAACATATCATCCTTTAATATTGTACATTGCACACCGGATAACCCACACACTTAGTTAGAAGCTAGTAATAATACTAACTCTATTTCATCCGAGGTTTTAGGAGGCTTTTTTTATACAGAGATATACACAACCACTCTTGTATCGCTCCTATACTACTATAATCTACTCTTACATCTTACCTTCCTAAGCGCTTTGAAGCATTATTACATTGAGTGGCGATCGGTCTACTATTACCGAATCGCATAATTCTCAATAGCATAAAGTGAGGAGATCTTTCGTGTAGATTAGATTTCAATTGGGCACTTGGCCAGCCATTGCGAACAAAATGAGCAGCGGAATATTGGAAAAGATTCTTGCGAAATGAAAGATTTCCTATTGTGCACTAATTCCCTCAGTAGCCACGTACACGTTGCCCCATCCAATACCATGTTTGAATTGCGACATATCGAGCCACACAAGATGATCTGCAGCGTTAGAAGAAATGACAAGCACTGAATCATCATGTATGGGTCGTTGATACTCGGGGGGTAACCAGAAAAGAAGTTTGCCAGGTGATACGGAGACCCATCCATCTGATCGGAAAAGTTGACTCAAGTGAGAAACATTTTGATGAAGGGGGACTACGGAGATTGTATTATGGTAAATTGTAGTCAAAGGGGCTGAGATGCCTTGGGTAATGTTGTGTCCAGCCGAAACAGCATCTGTGGGAGGACTATGATAAACATATTGCCTGGTAGGAGAACCATGCAAGAGGCTGATATCCTGTACTCGGATTGTGTTGTCATCTGAACCAGGGACAGTGTGACAACCATCAGGCGAGTCTGCAACAGAGTTGACCCAGCCTGAGTGACCAGCAAGTGATTGACCAACTGCAGCACCTGTATGCGCATCCCACACTCGCACTGTCTTGTCAAATGAGCCAGAGACGATGTGACGACCATCAGGCGAGTATGCGACAGAGTTGACCCAGTCTGAGTGACCAGCAAGTGGTTGACCAACTGCAGCACCTGTATGCGCATCCCACACTCGCACTGTCTTGTCAAATGAGCCAGAGACGATGTGACGACCATCAGGCGAGTATGCGACAGAGTTGACCGAGCCTGAGTGACCAGCAAGTGGTTGACCAACTGCAGCACCTGTATGCGCATCCCACACTCGCACTGTCTTGTCATCCGAGCCAGAGACGATGTGACGACCATCAGGCGAGTATGCGACAGAGTTGACCGAGGATGAGTGACCAGCAAGTGGTTGACCAACTGCAGCACCTGTATGCGCATCCCACACTCGCACTGTCTTGTCATCCGAGCCAGAGACGATGTGACGACCATCAGGCGAGTATGCGACAGAGTTGACCGAGGATGAGTGACCAGCAAGTGGTTGACCAACTGCAGCACCTGTATGCGCATCCCACACTCGCACTGTCTTGTCATCCGAGCCAGAGACGATGTGACGACCATCAGGCGAGTATGCGACAGAGTTGACCCAGTCTGAGTGACCAGCAAGTGGTTGACCAACTGCAGCACCTGTATGCGCATCCCACACTCGCACTGTGTTGTCTCTTGAGCCAGAGACGATGTGACGACCATCAGGCGAGTATGCGACAGAGTTGACCCAGCCTGAGTGACCAGCAAGTGGTTGACCAACTGCAGCACCTGTATGCGCATCCCACACTCGCACTGTGTTGTCTCTTGAGCCAGAGACGATGTGACGACCATCAGGCGAGTATGCGACAGAGTTGACCCAGTCTGAGTGACCAGCAAGTGGTTGACCAACTGCAGCACCTGTATGCGCATCCCACACTCGCACTGTCTTGTCAAATGAGCCAGAGACGATGTGACGACCATCGGGCGAGTATGCGACAGAGTTGACCCAGCCTGAGTGACCAGCAAGTGGTTGACCAACTGCAGCACCTGTATGCGCATCCCACACTCGCACTGTGTTGTCTCTTGAGCCAGAGACGATGTGACGACCATCAGGCGAGTATGCGACAGAGTTGACCCAGCCTGAGTGACCAGCAAGTGGTTGACCAACTGCAGCACCTGTATGCGCATCCCACACTCGCACTGTGTTGTCTCTTGAGCCAGAGACGATGTGACGACCATCAGGCGAGTATGCGACAGAGTTGACCGAGGATGAGTGACCAGCAAGTGGTTGACCAACTGCAGCACCTGTATGCGCATCCCACACTCGCACTGTGTTGTCTCTTGAGCCAGAGACGATGTGACGACCATCAGGCGAGTATGCGACAGAGTTGACCGAGCCTGAGTGACCAGCAAGTGGTTGACCAACTGCAGCACCTGTATGCGCATCCCACACTCGCACTGTCTTGTCATCCGAGCCAGAGACGATGTGACGACCATCAGGCGAGTATGCGACAGAGTTGACCGAGGATGAGTGACCAGCAAGTGGTTGACCAACTGCAGCACCTGTATGCGCATCCCACACTCGCACTGTCTTGTCAAATGAGCCAGAGACGATGTGACGACCATCAGGCGAGTATGCGACAGAGTTGACCCAGTCTGAGTGACCAGCAAGTGGTTGACCAACTGCAGCACCTGTATGCGCATCCCACACTCGCACTGTCTTGTCAAATGAGCCAGAGACGATGTGACGACCATCAGGCGAGTATGCCACACACAGAACCCAGATTCCATGAGGTATAAGTTGCGACCATGGCGCCCACTGCTGTGACATGCCTCTTATCACCCGGATCGTGTTTAAGAACTGCTTCTCTTTCACAACCCCGAGCAAGGAATCGGATGGTAAAAAGGCCAGCGCTGATGTGTACAAGTGCGGTGTACTTTCTCTGATAGGAATAGAGAATGCTTGTACGAAGCGCTCAACATCCTTCAATAGCTTGTAAATCTCTGTATCTTTGTCCTACAGAGGAATGAACTCATCAGTATCGTATCAATTCTCTGGGGCCTCTATAGGCTCCATGCATGTTCGCGCACCGTAAGGTAGGATTGCAAGGTTTGTATACTTGGTGACACGACATTCAGCCGCATGAGCAAACTCAGGACCTCTATCCAGTACAGCACAGTAGCCCCAGAAAAGAATCTCTTTATTCCTTCACGAAGCCCCCTGTTTTGATCCTCCACGCAACTAGCTAGGTGGTCTGTCCAATACGTGCAGGAGTATCCCAAGTGAGGTTGGATGTTTTCATCTATGCGTTGCTTCAGATCCCCCACCTCATCGTTGCGCTTGTACGATGTTTCAAGTCCGCAGATATTAAACTTGAGCTCATTCATCATAATAGACAAACCGCGAGCCGCGAAGTGCAAGTTTAGCTCGCTTTGGTCTACAGCATACTCCCCGGATCTCGCCGGATCCAGCATATAATCTGCAAAAGAGGCATGATACACACGAATGGCATCCCCTAAACCGTGGTCGACGTAGAGTACGGAACCTAAACGATCGACTACCGATTGCAAGACGTTCTCGCTCATTTGGTGCCCGTAGAGCTTGCTCAACGCCTTGATGGACAGGGGTGTACGAGTGGAGCATACAATGATAGCTCCCAAGCATTTTCGCACGGCTTCCGTTGCCTTATCCGCCCTTTGTCTCCGATCTTTGCTTGCCTTGATAGCCATCGTGTATAAGTCGTCAAGCGCTTGGGACGACTGCCCAGTCATCGTGCTATTCAAGACGTCGTCCAAGGCTTTGGGCGGGTCGTCATCATATAGTACCAGCTCGCACGCAGTGCGGGCCCAAATGAAAAGCCCCGAGGACTTTGTAACAATGCTTTGAGCTGCGTTTTTTGGTAGTAGCTTTGATCGAGATGGTTTTTGGTCGAGCTCGTGCTTGACATACACCCGGATATCATCGGAGGCGTTGTGTTCAAACACATTGCAAATCGTGAAGTTTTTTCCGTGGCCACTCTCGAAGAATCCCTTGATATCGGAGTCGGGTCGGCTAGTAACAATGATCTTCAGCCAGGATAACATTCCCGATAGGACCTCTAGATATTCCAGGAGCTGTCGACGCTCGTCGGTAGATTCGACTTCGTCGAATGCATCCACTACGATAACTTTTTGGGGACCCGCGTATACTAGCTCCTGCGATTCAATTACCCCTTGGACCAATTTTTCGAACTGCATCTGCATTGGTGAGTCGGAGAGTATCAGGTCTGCCTCTAGCGCCTTCTGGAGAGCAACTCCATATGTAGGGTGAACGATAGCCAAGCTGTATATTATGGTTGCGAGAATTCGCTCAGGGCTGCGGCGTTTTGGGTCGTCACGCTTACAGAAGTAACTAGCTGCAAGAGAGCCGGAGTTGTCTAGAATTTGACAGACAGAGATCGCAATAGCACTTTTTCCGAGGCCAGCCTGGCCATGCACCCACATCAATCTGCTTTCTCCCACGTTATTGGACTCTGTGGGACGTCCAGCCCAGGTAATTATCTCTTGAATTATCCCTGTGCGAGTACCAGACAGGCAGGCGCGTTTTGAGTCGTACCGCGCCTTGCCTATGGGTTTCAGCTTCTCGAGCAATACGCTTCGAACTTTATTGTGTGGGTGAGTAACGTAGCAGGCAATGCGATCTTACGCTGTACTCACCACCCTCGTCCAAAATCAAGAGTGCTTGGACGCTCACACCTCGGTCGAATTTCTCCTTTAGGTCCCGTAACCTGTTCAGCATCTGATCGACATTATCTTGTGCAGTAAAGCCAGTAAATGTTCTCCACGTGGAAACTGTCGAGGAGGCCTTCAGCACTAACGGAGAAGTGAAGCAAGCATTTCTCACTGGGTCCGCCTGTAGACTTGTACTCAATTACGAACTCCGAGGCATCCTCGATGATTTTCCATAGATCTTCAATGGTTTGACGAAGCTGGGGCAGCCTTGCAGCTTCCTTCACAGCATTGGCGGTGGGGAGGATACCGGTAAGTGCGTTGACCAGGGTCGCTACGCATTCGTCACACTTTTCTTGCTCCTCTAGTTTCTATACTCGATGTATGATTGTCAATCCGAGAGTTATTGTGACAGCAGTCAAAACGGATCACATACCCCCCACGCCATATTAAACGCAGCGAATATAGCCTTTGCACGAGGATCGAGCTGATGGACGCTCAGCGCTTGTTCGTGTTCTCGGCCGTGGTATGGACTCACTTCAGCCACTGCACCTCCAAACTCTAGAACGGCTTTTATGACGTTCCTGGCTGGGCCGAGATTCTGCAGTAGGCGTTTCTGGCGGTCTATTGCAGCCGCATTTGATAATACCCTTGCCGCGATATCTTCGTTCTGCGATTCAATTGCGAGTGAGTATGGTCGCCATCGATGATGCACCACTCACGGGTTCAGGAACAGGGTGGATGATCATTATTGAGGCGCCTTGTTGACCACAATCTACCGAGCCAACATCAACTCACGAGCGACCGAGGCAATCGAAGGAGCCAGTAACAACACCTACCGCGATTAATGACGAGAGACGCGTCGAGTTCCGTGACGTGATACATTACAGACCAGATGCGCGACTTGCGACCCAAAGAATGATGCTCGTATGCGCGAATTTCGATTTGGGAAGCGACGTGAACGTCACTGCGAATCGAGAACGAGCGTCAGCGCGATATAACGAGATATGAATTGCGGGTTCACATATGGATGGGGCTGCTCCAGTGTAGTACACTTCCCGATGCTATTATAGACGAAAGGTGCTTCTGGCTGCCATCAGCCAGGATCTTGAGGCTCATGTCGTATTTGGAAAGCGTCGGTTGTAGTTTGATGTCTAGACGAGGAGGGTGAGCTGGGCAGGGAGCAAAGACAAGGACCAGTGAATACCTTGAATGCGATATCTCAAGGCCTCTGGAGGCCTGTTGGAATTCTGAGTTGTCATGTTGGGGGCAAATGTGCGATAGCAAGTGGTTAGGGTGTGGTGGTCCAGCTGAATGCAACGAGGCGCTGTCTCTTGGGTGTGCTGACAAATATCGATGAGCGTTGCCTCTTGCATGAACACAGCCCCGTCTCGACATGGTGGACGTTGCTTCTGCAATTGGAGCACTTTAGGAAGACGGGCCAGCACTGACGAGCGCTCGAGAGCTGGCCGAGCGCACCGAAATCAAAGTCCCCATCGCGAGGGCTCGCGAGTGCTCGTGAGAGCTCGACCGGCACCAGGTGAATTCGGCCGCTAGGCTCGTAATTTGCCACACCCGAGCTCCTATCCCGACCCGGGGACGGACGTTCCGGCCTGATCGCAGTCCGGCGCAGCATGCTTGCCGGGCTCCCAAATCGTCACAGGCCGGGCTCCGCAAGCCTGCCACCCGACTCAGGCAGCTCGTCGTGATGAAGAGTACTCCACGTGCGCGAGGGCCCTTGGCGTCGATTATGTCGATCGACGATCGGGGCGCCCGCTCCTCGTTTCATTTCGCGGTGCTCGCTTCATTTCGTAGCGTTCTCGCTTTCCCCCGCCTGCGCTTGCATGCGCCCGACTCTCGCTAGGCAGTTAGAACATATCAATAGATAACAATGAGGGCCAGCATATTACACGTGCACAAGAAAAACCGCTCAAACACGGCGTGCAGACTCGAAAAAGGATATCTGAAACCTATAGGCAGTCGGAGAACATAAAGATAAGATCGTCGATATTGCGATACTTATTGAGATAAAAAGTAGAAAAATGGTCCAATACGCTGTTGCGGTCGACGTCTCGTGGGGCGTTTCCCGGTACAACCTGCGCCAAGGGGCGTAAACGCATGACATCTGACGCTGGCATGAGTCTGTGTCGTCTACGACCGTGATATTTTTAACAGTCAAGAGACCCTTGGTCTTGCAGGCGGAACGAGTGATTTTGTCGAACAACCGCACGTAGACCATTAGTGGAGGTTCTGTGATTAGGATAGTGGGGGTTAGTCGGAAGATAAGCTGAACCTGGCCGACCGCGCAATCTAGAACATTCCGATTGTGGCTCAAGCGGTGTTTATTATGCATCAACCATGATCACTCACCATACAGTTTCATGGGCCGTGCAGTTTTTCCTTCTGCGTTAATGAATAGCACGGGGTCGTGCTTGACAGTGCCGTCGGGGCCAGCCGGTTTAGATCGAATACGCTGCATCCTCGTGCCCGAGGCGTGTGCAGCTGAGTGCAAGCGAGCCTGAAGGGCATACCAGACGTCCATTTCGGCATGTTTGTCGACGACAGTTAGGAGGTTTGTGAGTTGAGGGCATTGGTTGATTTGTTGCATCAACTCCCCAAGCTCCAGGTCATGGTTGCGGTGTATCTGTTGGATCAAGGTTCGACGTACGTCCGGCTTGAGTTTGACTTTTTGGGGATCGGATATCTTGCGCGTGGCTTGGAGCGCTGCGAGGCGTGGGCGTGCTGTCGACCTTGGGCTCGCATCATGGCCCGAATCAGACCGACACTTACGCTTCCGGCTCCTGCTCTCGGCCATAACGCCTGCTTGCTGCATTAACCGCTACCCACCTGTCAGATACACACTATGCAAAGTTATGGTTATCATAGGCCACATATGATAACTACACCATCTTTGACAGACTTGCATTGGGGCACTCAGCCAATCCCTGAAAATCTACTGTTTTGTCAATAAATGGCGGAGTTAAATGTGAAACAGTGCATGAGGATCACCTGAAAGGGTTTGTCCCCTGCATCAGGACCCCGTTGCATGGATGACAGTAGGCCATAGATGGAATCAGCACTGATAAGGCTACATAGCACATATGGTCTGTGCAGGAATGAAATATCATTACTGCTTGATGATATTCTGTCCCATGGCTGGTAGATTTGCTGTGGCATGGCTTAACTGCCAAGACCAATCATGTCCCACATGTCATGCCTGCATGTCAAGATCATTGTGCATTACACTGATCATATGCTTGTTTGGCTTAATGTGTCAGTTGGTTGACTGTCAGCCTAAATGTCTTGGCCAGCCACTTGTTAGGTGCATTGGGCTGAGAACATGACTGTTTAGCTCATCCAGCAGGTGTTATGTCAAACTCAAGGCTAAGCTTCATGGTGCTAACAACACAATTGAATTTGTGTCTCTCATGACAGAACATTGTCATTTTCCATTGCAAGTATAATACTTACCATATTGAACAGGTCAGCTTAATATGTTGATTAGATTCTAGCCTGTATGTGCTCACCTATTGTACATAAAATTTTGGCTATAGTTTCCTGAGCACACTTGTACTTATCATATTCTTGTGCTACCCAATGTATGCATAGTATATGAAAGCAACATTGTGGTGAATAGCATTAGTCTCCTAACTTGGTTGCTTGCTTTGTTTCAATAATCCTTGTCCATTTCTTATGCTATGTTGAGAGCTTGTTGAAATATATAAATGTAAATTAACATAGCAGATATGATATATACAAAGAACAATTAAAGAATGGTGAGCCAAGTGTATCTAGTAGCTGTGAAACAAACAACCCAAGTTGACAGACCTGTAAGCTAGAGTTAATTGGCTTCAGCCTCACTGGTATCACTCAGACCAGGATCCTTGCCTGCTTCCAACACAGCATCCAATGCCACATGTGTGCCTCCACATTCTGTGTGATCCCCAGTTGCCTTGCAAAATTTGAAGCAAGTAAATAGTTTTCTGAATACCACACATTATTAGTATGTTGTTGATCTGTTATGGATCACTAACATTTTTCTATTATTGTAGTCTGCTCTGCCAACCTCAAGTGATGCCTCTGTAATTTTCTTGAAATTAAATGAATTTGTATGCATCTGAAGTTGTAGTATTTGTGTTCCATTAAATAGTACAAAATCTCCTGTTTCCAACACATATTTTATTGTGATTTTATCTTAAGAACTCAGAGAGATATAGAGGTTGCAATATTTCCTCTTATCAGGAGATATTGATTACAACATTGCACTGCTCATATCTTGGCAACCACTTACACTATCAAAGCAATCTCATGCTCTATCGATAGCTAATCTTCAGTGGTATCTGCTGCCTGAAGATCGTCGTGATCCACCAGATCCTTGCACCAGAATGGCCCAAAGATCATTAGAATCTTACTGAACCATCAATCAAGATCTAATGACTCCAGTGAGTCAGGAGAGCCTTCCAAATTGATCCAGAAGCTTCTCTAACTCACTTTATGACTCACTGAGATGTAGCCTCTGTTCATTACATGTATATACTATGATAATATGATCTACAAGCCAATAGCAGGTCTCAGATGCATCAATGCCTTTGATCCACACCCTGTCTTTACTCTCTTATCCTATACTGGGCTAGGGTGTACCCCAAGTATAGCAGTACCCTCTTTTGATGATCGCACTGGCATGCATGTATCTATTTGGCTCTGGAATGCCCTCCTCAGGGTATAAAAGGACCTCATCTGAGGCCCTTCCAGACCACCTCCCCCTCTACTCAACCCAGACCGGTTATTGGTTTCTTTTCTCTTTCTATTTCTTTTGTCTGTGTGTGATTTCTTATATAACTGGTACTGAGGAATATATTGCCATATTAGTTATATACTGTCTGATTCATTGTATCTTATATACAGAGATATATAAGGATACAATATTGCCTGATTGAGTGTGGCATTATGTACCAGCTATTAGAGGAAATCTAAGTACCTGTAGCTGAGGAAGTACATGCATTAGGCAGCCCACCATCTATCCTATAAGCTATTGCTTAAGCCTAGTATTAAGATTAGTATCAGTTAGTCCAAGCAACTAGGGCTTAACTACATTTAAGATATCTAAGGGAACCTGACCATAGTAGTCTTGCTCTTTATACCTATAAATTAGTCAGTTTACACTGTGAAAGATTAAGACTACCTCAAGTGTTACTTGATTGCATTGCAACTATGTTGAGCCTTCCTACTCTAGTCTAAGAAGTATATAGTACAATTAGTGTATACTAACATATCTATATTTGCTTAAGCTCTAGATATTCAAGTGTACCCTGACCTGTAACATGTCACAACCCCTTCCCTTGCTGCACATCCACCCCTAGATGTTGTGGCCTTGACCCTCAGCATCATAGCCCTTGGGTTTGTCTTTTCCTCACAAGCATTAGGTGTTACTGTTCAGGTTGTTGGCTCTCACAATAAGCAATGAAAGGTGTTTGTCATGACCTTCTCAGCAGTCATAATGAAACTAGGGAGTCAATCTACTATGAGTAGTATTACCTCCCAAGGCAAACAGGTGGTAAACAAGATCACATGACCTTGGTGCTTAACCTGGTGCTTACCAAGTTGCTCCTCTTAAATCTCTCCCTTGTAATGAGGAGCAAGGAGCAAGTTGTCATGTGACCTTGGCACTTATCTCAGTGCTTACCAAGCTGCTCCCCTTAAATCTCTCCTTTGTAATGAGGAGCAAGGAGCAAGTTATCATGTGACCTCAATGCTTAAATCACATGACCCTGGGACCTTGTGCAGCTCTATAAGATTCAGAGCTGCAACAACCCTAAGAGTGACTTACATAAGGGTTAGACTATTATGTGAGGCATCAACACTGTTTATTCATGGTCAAGCCACTTGTTACGGGTCAGGGTACACTTGAATATCTAGAGCTTAAGCAAATGTAGATATGTTAGTATACACTAATTGTACTCAATACTTCTTAGACTAGAGTAAGAAGGCTCAAAGTAGTTGCAATGCGATCAAGTAACACTCAAGGTAGTCTTAATCTTTCACAGTGTAAACTGACTAATTTATAGGTATAAAGAGCAAGACTACTATGGTCAGGTTCCCTTAGATATCTTAAATGTAGTTCAGCCCTAGTCGCTTGGACTAACTGATACTAATCTTAATACTAGGCTTAAGTGATAGCTTATAGGATAGATGGTGGGCTGCCTAATGCGTGTACTTCCTCAGCTACAGGTACTTAGATTTCCTCTAATAGCTGGTACTTAATGTCATGCTCAATCAGGCAATATTGTATCCTTATATATCTCTGTATATAAGATACAATGACTCAGACAGTATATAACTAATATGGTACTTTATTCCTCAGTACTAGTTATATAAGAAATCACACACAGACAAGAGAAAATAGAAAGAGAAAAGAAACCAATAACCGGTCTGGGTTGAGTAGAGGAGGGAAGGTGGTCTGGAAGGGCCTCAGAGGAGGTCCTTTTATACCCTGAGGAGGGCATTCCAGAGCCAAATAGATACATGCATGCCAGTGCAATCATCAAAAGAGGGTACTGCTATACTTGGGGTACACCCTAGCCCAGTATAGGATAAAAGAGTAAAGACAGGGTGTGGATCAAAGGCATTGATGAATCTGAGACCTGCTATTGGCTTGTAGATCATATTATCATAGTATATACATGTAATGAATGGAGGCTACATCTCAGTGAGTCATAAAGTGAGTCAGAGAAGCTTCTGGATCAACTTGGGAAGCTCTCCTGACTCACTGGAGTCATTAGATCTTGATTGATGGTCCAGTAAGATTCTAATGATCTTTGGGCCATTCTGGCACGAGGATCCAGTGGATCGCGACGATCTTCAGGCAGCAGATACTGCCCGAAGATTAGCTATTGATAGAGCATAAGATCGCTTTGTTAGTGTAAGCGGTTGCCGAGATATGAGCAGTGCAATGTTGTAATCAATATCTCTTGATAAGAGGAAATATCGCAACCTCTGTATCTCTCTGAGATCTTATCGTAAAAACTTAATAAAATATGCGTTGGAGAGCGGGAATTTTTTACTATTTAATGGCACAGTAAATAGTACAATTCAGAGTGCATACAAATTCAAGTATTTCACAAATTAATTACAGAGGCATTGCTTGAGGTTGGCAGAGCAGACTAAAATAATAGAAAATGTTAGTGATCCATAACACCACTCACATGACCTGTAAACACTGTGGACTGCAGAAAAGTCTGACTCACACCTTGTGGAGTATATATGAAATAGGAAGCAAGCTGGAGGACTGCAGCTTGCTTTATCTCATCCACCACAGGGACCTTGACCATACACTGTAGAATAGAGACACACAATAGATAGAAATAGACAACACAACTGACATAGCCACTACTTAAGGAAGACTAAAGGATAGTAAACAGGGGGTCTCAACAGTGTTGTGACTTTGGTCATTTTGTACCATTTTGCAAGCCCAATCAGGCCCCTGTGGGATTTTGCAGAACAGTGATGGCCATGTGAGCTGTGAACTGCAATAGCTCCTGCTGTCTCACCTTTGGAGGAGGCAGGCAAAAATATGATTGAACTGGTGCCCTGCAGTGAAAATGAGTTATATGACACACTAATTGGGAATGTTAAGCATAGCTTGATCAGTAGCTCACCACAAAATACTCCTACCCATGTTTTTGACTCATCACCCTTGCATCCTGGATAGCAGAGGCAAGGGAAATTGAACTCTGAGATGTCTATTTCACTGTTAATGAATTTTCAGCACTCACTATGATACTTCAGTTGAGTGACTGGAATTATGTGTAAGAGCTTCATACATGTACTCAAGATCTTCCCATGCTATGTTGAGTGGTGCAAGGCAGTGAGCAGTTTATGGGTTGTGTAACCCTCAGGTCAAATGGTCATCTGCATCTGGTTGCTGGGCCCAGGTACACCATAAAGGAAGCAGCAATCACACCTTTCTCATGTCCTCTTGTTATGGATCACTAATACTTTCTATTATTTTAGTCTGCTCTGCCAACCTCAAGTGATGCCTCTGTAATTAAATTGTGAAATACTCGAATTTGTATGCGCTCTGAATTGTACTATTTTCCGTTACATTAAATAGTACAAATTTCCCGCTCTCCAACGCATATTTTATTAAGTTTTTACGATAAGATCTCAGAGAGATACAGAGGTTGCGATATTTCCTCTTATCAGGAGATATTGATTACAACATCGCACCGCTCATATCTCGGCAACCGCTTACGCTATCAAAGCGATCTTGTGCTCTATCGATAGCCAATCTTCGGCGGTATCTGCTGCCCGAAGATCGTCGCGATCCACCGGATCCTCGCGCCGGAATGGCCCGAAGATCATTAGAATCTTACTGGACCATCAATCAAGATCTAATGACTCCAGTGAGTCAGGAGAGCTTCCCAAATTGATCCAGAAGCTTCTCTGACTCACTTTATGACTCACTGAGATGTAGCCTCCATTCATTACATGTATATACTATGATAATATGATCTACAAGCCAATAGCAGGTCTCAGATGCATCAATGCCTTCAATCCACACCCTGTCTTTACTCTTTTATCCTATACTGGGCTAGGGTGTACCCCAAGTATAGCAGTACCCTCTTTTGATGATCGCACTGGCATGCATGTATCTATTTGGCTCTGGAATGCCCTCCTCAGGGTATAAAAGGACCTCCTCTGAGGCCCTTCCAGACCACCTCCCTTCACTACTCAACCCAGACCGGTTATTGGTTTCTTTTTCTCTTTCTATTTCTCTTGTCTGTGTGTGATTTCTTATATAACTAGTACTGAGGAATAAAGTACCATATTAGTTATATACTGTCTGATTCATTGTATCTTATATACAGAGATATATAAGGATACAATATTGCCTGATTGAGCGTGACATTAAGTACCAGCTATTAGAGGAAATCTAAGTACCTGTAGCTGAGGAAGTACACGCATTAGGCAGCCCACCATCTATCCTATAAGCTATCGCTTAAGTCTAGTATTAAGATTAGTATCAGTTAGTCCAAGCAACTAGGGCTGAACTACATTTAAGATATCTAAGGGAACCTGACCATAGTAGTCTTGCTCTTTATACCTATAAATTAGTCAGTTTACACTGTGAAAGATTAAGACTACCTTGAGTGTTACTTGATCGCATTGCAACTACTTTGAGCCTTCTTACTCTAGTCTAAGAAGTATTGAGTACAATTAGTGTATACTAACATATCTACATTTGCTTAAGCTCTAGATATTCAAGTGTACCCTGACCCGTAACACCTCTGCCTTTGCACTACTCTGACCTCTTCCTAGCTGGGGAACTGTTAACAGCACTAATGTGGTAGAGAGAGACTGCTTACCTGATACTTGGTGAGTTCTGTGAGTGCACAAGCTCCATGTCCACCATGTGCAAGCTCTACCACTACATCAGGCTCAAGGCTCACAAAGAGTTTTACCAGCACATAAATGGGTTTGTCACTACAAAACAAATGTTTTATGAATGCATGCAAACCTGTCTGCATTTGTGGCTTGCCCCTGGCTAGCTGAGGTCTCAAGTGCTTTGCACCCAGCTTTGTCCTTGTGCAGTCATGCTTTGGCAAGCTTTACAAGCATTGTAGAGCACCAAAACATAGATATCAGACATGTTGTTTGATGACTGCTGACCATCAGTGTTTTAGTGCTACAACTGGAGTTGTCACTACCAGAGTGGGTGTAAGTATATATGCTAAGCAATAACTAGAACTGGAACATACTCATCATGATTGTGCGCAGGAGGCATATTAGGGCACAGAGTTAAACAAGTACTGAGATGCAGGGCAAAGATGAACAGCAAAGGGGGAGGTGAAGTTTCCACTCTTGCTTGTGATTCTGTCAGTTTATACCTTGATTTCTATGGTAGCCATTTCAAAAATTTAGTTGTTTTACTGAACAACTTTGTGACAGCTGAACATGGCACATCACTTTGCCATTTGGAGCAATTTGTTATTTGGTGCAGGCAACTGAAACTATTTCTTCCTCCTGTTTACCTGCCCTAACCACCTCTTACCTGCTTTTTCTCTGACACTTGTCTTCTTCCCACCTTAAAAATGACCTTCTTTTGTGTTCCCCCTTGCACAAAAACATTTACTAGGCAAGCTGGATGTACAGTGCACCAGCACTCATGAGTCCACTTTCAAAATGTGGCTGATGGAGAGAGCAGGTCTGACTTAAGTGATTTGGAATAGCTGTCAAAGTGACATTGCACTAGTGTGTCTGAAGACCTGATTGACAGTGTAAGTTATATCATATTGTGTAGATGCTAACTAACAGATGCTCACATAGAACCCACCAGACCTGGTTGCACTGCCTGGTTCTTCAGCTCCTTCATCTACCCCTTTGACCTCCCACCCACACACCCATGAACAAACCCAACTCATCAACAGTGGGACACAGTCTACACACAATCATTTACCAGAGGGACCAGGCCCAGTTATTCTGGAACACCCTGCCACAACAACCTTGGCTAGTGCAGGTGTGGACTGGCATGCCACAGGTGCCCTGAACACCAATTTGGAATCCCTGTACATATTTGAGGAACAATTTCTCACCAAGCTGAACATTTTTGGCCTGTATCAGAAATATACCACTTGTCCACTGTCCATTCAAGACACTAATGGCGTCAATAGCACAATTCTTCCTGCCATGTGCCATCATCCAATACATCACCCTATATGCTCTGTGTCAGATATTGTTGCACCATGCCCAAATATATCAACATTCTACTGGCTGCATCACCACTGGACCCATTGCAGCAGTTTGGTCTCATGTGAAAGCCACAACAGCTTTCAGGATGATGTCCTCCAGAAACCAGATTTTGTCCTTGGGGATGTTCAGTTTGAAGACCTTGATGTTCTTGACAAGGCCCTTGCTGCCTTGGGTAGCACATACAATCCACTTTGTCCACAATTGCAGGGCTGGAAGAATGTCAATCTCAAAATTCAAATCCCTCCACCACACCAAACTTGGGCTGCAGAAACAAAAAACCCCAACCCACAGCCAATATTTGTCACTGTTCCTGGCCTGCACTCATTGAAGCTCACTGATGTTGTAATGCAGGGGTTTACTACCAATAACCCAGCATCCTTCCACTACACAACATTTGAGCAGCTATGGAACCTGCCAGGATCAAAAGGGCAACCAGTCAAGACCTCAGGTGAAATGTTTTGTTCACCAGCAATAATCAAGGTGCATTGCAAGGTCCAGACTCTGAAAATCAAGGATGTCAACTGCAATCTTCCACAATGTGTTGCTGGGCTGATGTTTGCTTCTGATGGACTTTGTCACAACCTCTGAAAGTGGTTGTTGGAGTTGCTTAACAAGTGGCTAATGCCCTTAATGGGTCTGGATGACATCCTGACTACTGCTGATGCATGGCTTGTCTTGGCTTGATGTTTTGTGTGTGTCTAGTGTCTTGTGGCTTGACACCATATGCACCTATGTGCTTGTGGCTGATGGACACCTGTTACTGAGCAAGCAACTGTGGAGAATAGCTAATTCAGGTACTTAGGGCTGGGGCATGCAACATGGACTTGACTCAAGGCCCTTCTAGCTGTTACTTAAGCTAATAAGTCAGCTAGGGACAGTTCTTCACTCTGGATGCTTTAGAGGGGAATTGACAAGGTAGAGCAAGCTGGGGTGGACTGGCTTGCTCTCCTTGCTTTTATACTATTCTAACCAAGGGAGTGACTAAGCATACATGCAGGATGAGTAAGAACAAATGGCAGTGATCAGTCAGCCTGTTACTAATAATAGTATGTCCATCAGTCAGCAAGTAACTAACAATAGTAGGATGAGTAAGATGAATGGCTGTAGATCAGTAAGTAAGTGGCTAATAATAGGATGTGGCTCAGTAAGCCAATGGAGGTGCTTACTCATGGGGGGAAGAGTGGTCAAGACATGAAACAGAAAAAGTCAACAAAGGAAAAAATGATGGTTAGCCACAAGACCTTGATTGTGGCTCATGACAGACTTCAGTTTGGCCACTTTGCCAATCTGAAGGGCTAGCCAATTTTTCTTTACTTTGGAAATGAGAGCAAGTATGAGCAGTGCAAACCATTCACAAATGCATGCTACATTGTTGCCCATATCCCATTGGTATGTTCCTCCACATATGTCATGAGCCACCTTGGCTCATGACTGGAACTGGTGGCTATGACTATAAATCTTACTAATATTGTATTTTGGATGAGTAATGGGGCTGACTGATGTGATCAGTCAGCCACTAATGGTGCATTAGTCATGTGGCTAGAGGGATTAGTAACTGCCAATCACCTGCTTACTGATCCACCATTCATGCTGACTCACTCCCTCCACTTTGCTTACTGATCTGCCATTCATGCTGACTGATACTAAATCATGTACATAGAGGAGTATAAATACAGCCATGAAGCTGCTCTGGGTCCCCCAGATTGCTTCATCTTGACATCCCCCCCACTGTACTAGGGGGCAGGCTGGTGAAACCAGCCTGTCCCCATCACCCTTACTACACACACACCCAGGCAAGCAGTGGGTTGTGACAACATAGTCTTCAGACCTTATGTAATCATTTGATTTATAGTTATCTGACAAGGTGCATGAAGAGATTGCTAAGATACATAATGGCAAACCACCATCTGAAGCTCTGTTGACCCATCTACACTGTGAGCTGATGCACAAGGTATGGAAACACCTTGTTGATAGAGATGTCACCCCAGTACCCACACCCAGGTAACCTGGAGCATTCCCTGCCTGCTTCTCTCCCTTCCTACAGTCCCAGAAGGGGCAGGGAAGAGGGAAGAGCCTTCTAGACATCCAGGGCAGCAGGTACCTTGCAGGTTCCTGGGGCAGGGGAGGATTTTGGGGGAAGGGGGAAGGCATGCATATGGTCAAACATTCAACCTGCTTGGATTCTCATAGTTAAGATCTCATTAAATGCGCAAAATCTATTACATTCCAGCGATATATATATAATTTATATAGCTACAATCCATACCAAGATCGCAATCAAAATAGTGCTCAGAAATATTCAGGGGAAAGTGCTGCACATGCCTCCTTCAAATTCCTACAGATTCCTACACATATATATACCATTCAATGCGCCTCAGTGAGTTGAATCGAATGGGCGTACTCTCAAAGCCTTAGCCTCAGTATCTGCAGAGATATAAGCAATATAGGGGGTGCTTACCCCTGTTCAGATCAAAATCCACTAGTGAATCCAGCCATGCAAATGTCTCTCCCTGTGCGCAGTAGATGTGCATTACCTATAATATATCATATACAAAAAATCAGCTCATCAAGAGCAGTAGTAATGGGTGAAATACCAGGGGAAACCCCCCTGAGTGAGTAAAATCAGCAAAATCATTGCCTACAGCCTCAGCCATTGCTCCAGGAGTTTCTCTGATTGCTCCAATGAGTTCAGAGACCTCAAAGCCCCACATCTAGGGGGCTGGAGGTGTGTGCTAACCTGCTAGAATGTTCAAACTTGTGTGCAGACACTGTTTCAACTGAGGAAATGCAAAGTCCCCCCTATCCAGCAGTTGGTTCACACCAATGCAGGACATGTCTGGAGTAGACAACAGGTATATATGGGTTTTCAGGCACTGGGAATCCATTTGCATGCATAGAAATGGCCAGAAATGAGTGCTTGAGGGTGAACTAGGGGTTGCGCACTTAGGGGGAATATTTTTGAGTAAAGATTGGGCTGTGATGTATGCTAATTGAATTTTCCTGGAGACATGAAATATAACGTTGAGATGCTGGGAATTCTACGCATTTTATGAGGTACTAAGCAAGTATTTGTGGTGATTTTTGAACATTGTCAATTCTGAGGGGTATTTTGTCTGAACAAAGAATTGAGTGCGAAGCCGTCAATACCTAAGCTACAGAATGCTGCTGTATATCGCTAGAAAGTGCTGGATTTTGCGCATTTAATAATGTATATATGTAATAGATTGGATGGGTTCACACTTTTTGCTTGTAAAGTCCCAGGAACCCAGGGGTACCCTCTTCCCAGGCCTAGGAAGGGGCAGGGAAGCAGGCAAAGCCAAATCTCCTGGGTACCCTAGCCCAAGAAGGGGTACCAGGGTTTCTTCCCAGGTCACATCACTACTTGTTCATGAGGATTTTATTAATGCATGGCATAACAGAATGGTCATCAACTGTGCTGATGAGATTAAATGCCAAGTTTTTCCACAAATCCTAACATACTCAGCTCATTATCCTGAAAAGTAAGTATTTGACTCCTTACATGCCATTGCATTCTCATTTTGTTATTAATTAGAGTACTTCTGGCTATCATTCATAATGGCAGAAAGTGTCTGTGTCCCAGATGTACAATGCAAACCACATCTGTTTGCTGCATGGGTCAACTCAGCAACAGGCAACTTCAAGTGCAAAAGTGCTGAGTTGATGACAAAAGGTGGCACACAAAAATACAAAGTGCTTGGAAGCTCATATATGAACTTGGGATGGCTATTCAATACAAGGGGGTTGAGGTAATACTGGCTGGCAAATCCTACATTCCAACAGTGGTAAGCTAGTACTATTTGATTGTATGGATCTCCTTCCATTACTAACAAGATTGTTTACAATTCAGAACATGTTTTCATCTAAACTAGGTAACACCAAATTCAACATTTTTGCTGCATTGGTTGTGGACCAGCTACACAAGATTGAGCTTGGTATTTTCAAGTTGCTGTTTCAACATCTTGTGCAAATGCTTCACTTGTGTGGAAACTCTTCAGCTGTAAATGAGCTTGATTTTTTGGTACAGTGGTACCTGTGATGATGCGTAGTGTCAGTGGAATTCTTATTCACAGGTGATGCATCATCATGGGTTTGGCTAATGTTAAGGATCACTAACATTTTCTATTATTTTAGTCTGCTCTGCCAACCTCAAGCAATGCCTCTGTAATTAATTTGTGAAATACTTGAATTTGTATGCACTCCAAATTGTACTATTTTCCATTCCATTAAATAGTACAGATTTTCCGCTCTCCAACGCATATTTTATTAAGTTTTTACGATAAGATCTCAGAGAGATACAGAGGTTGTGATATTTCCTCTTATCAGGAGATATTGATTACAACATCGCACCGCTCATATCTCAGCAACCGCTTACGCTATCAAAGCGATCTTGTGCTCTATCGATAGCCAATCTTCGGCGGTATCTGCTGCCCGAAGATCGTCGCGATCCACCGGATCCTCGCGCCGGAATGGCCCGAAGATCATTAGAATCTTACTGGACCATCAATCAAGATCTAATGACTCCAGTGAGTCAGGAGAGCTTCCCAAATTGACCCAGAAGCTTCTCCGACTCACCTTATGACTCACTGAGATGTAGCCTCCGTTCATTACATGTTTATACTATGATAATATGATCTACAAGCCAATAGCAGGTCTCAGATGCATCAATGCCTTTGATCCACACCCTGTCTTTACTCTTTTATCCTATACTGGGCTAGGGTGTACCCCAAGTATAGCAGTACCCTCTTTTGATGATTGCACTGGCATGCATGTATCTATTTGGCTCTGGAATGCCCTCCTCAGGGTATAAAAGGACCTCCTCTGAGGCCCTTCCAGACCACCTCCTCTACTCAACCCAGACTGGTTATTGGTTTCTTTTTCTCTTTCTATTTTTCTATTGTCTGTGTGTGATTTCTTATATAACTAGTACTGAGGAATAAAGTACCATATTAGTTATATACTGTCTGAGTCATTGTATCTTATATACAGAGATATATAAGGATACAATATTGCCTGATTGAGCATGACATTAAGTACTGGCTATTAGAGGAAATCTAAGTACCTGTAGCTGAGGAAGTACATGCGTTAGGCAGCCCTCCATCTATCCTATAAGCTATTGCTTAAGCCTAGTATTAAGATTAGTATCAGTTAGTCCAAGCAACTAGGGCTGAACTACATTTAAGATATCTAAGGGAACCTGACCATAGTAGTCTTGGTCTTTATACCTATAAATTAGTCAGTTTACACTGTGAAAGATTAAGACTACCTTGAGTGTTACTTGATTGCATTGCAACTGCTTTGAGCCTTCTTACTCTAGTCTAAGAAGTATTGAGTACGATTAGAGTATACTAACATATCTACATTTGCTTAAGTTCTAGATATTCAAGTGTACCCTGACCCGTAACACATAGACCATAGCAGACACTGTAACTAGAACACTCAATACATACTGCCTAACACCAAACTGTCAATGTAGCCACTACTTAAGTGCTTCACAAGGAAGCATCCAGAGGGTCACAACACAAGTGGGTACAAGCCTTCTTAGGACTTGCAGGATTTTACAGGAGATGGGTGGAATTTTTCAGTGAGAAAGTGAAGCCACTAACAGAACTAACCAAGAAGGATGCCAAATTCCAGTGTACAGAAAAAGAAGAAGAAGCATTCAACAAAATCAAGGATTCAATCACAAAGGAACCAGTACTTATACACCCAAATCCAGAGGAACCATATATTCTAGAAGCAGATGCATCTGGAGTGGCACTTGGGGCAGTACTGAGCCAGAAAGGAAAGGATCAGAGATTAAATCCCATAGCCTACCTATCAGAAAGCTTCACACCACCTCAAAGAAACTATGACACATATGACAAGGAACTACTTGCAATTGTACAAGCCCTGGAGCATTGGAGGTTATTACTAGAAGGGACCAAAATCCCAATTACTTACAATGACCACCAGAACCTCCAGTACTGGCAGGAAGCTAAGGTATGGAATAGAAGGCATGCCTGGTGGTACCTTCTGCTAGCCTCATTTAACTTCCAAATAGTTTACCCACCAGGCAAGACGTCACAGAAACCAGATGGATTGTCATGGTGACATGATCATGGGGAGTTTCCATTAGAACCACAAATCATGATCCAACCAGACAGGTTCATAGGGTTCAAGGCCAAATTTAGAGGCAGTTTCCTGGATGAGGTGCATGAAGCACAAAAAGAAGATGAAACCATCCAGATCCTATGGGAGAGTGTAGAAAACAAAGAACAACTACCCCAATCTGTAAGGAAGGAGTTCAGGAGATATGAAATCAATGAAAAGATACTGATGTATGATTGGAAGATATATATCCCAGATGATAAAGGGCTCAGACTGGAGCTGCTAAGCAGATTCCATGACTAAGCCATTGCAGGACATCAGGGGCATCCAAGAACTCTACAACTAGTATCAAGGGAATACTATTGGCCAGGTATGAAAGCCCAGGTTAACAGATATGTGGATACAAGTGAGGTGTGCCAGAGAAGCAAGGGACACAAGCAGACAGCCCCACACAAACCACTACCAATCCTGGAAAAGCCATGGAAAGATATAGCATATGACTTCATTGTAAAATTACCAAAGTCAAATGGATATGACAACATATTAACAGTAATAGACTGATTCTCTAGGCAAGCCCACTTTATTCCATGCCTGGAATCTACAAATGCAGAAGAGTTAGCAGAGATCTTCATCAAAGAAATATGGAGGTTGCATGGAACCCCCAAGACAACAGTATCAGACAGGGGCCCAACCTTCAACAGCCAATTCCTCTGTGCACTGTACAAAGCATTAAAGATAGAACCCAGATACTCTACTGTGTTTCACCCAGAAACAGATGGCATATCAGAAAGGACAAACCAATGGGTAGAAGGGTTTTTAAGAACTTTCTGCAATTACAGGCAAGACAACCAGACAAAGTGGCTACCAATTGCAGAATTTTGTCATAACAACCATGAAAATTCAGCAACAGGGCAAGCAGCCTTCAAAACTGTTTATGGAAGATCACCAGCATGGGATATGCTGAAAGAGGCCCAGAGTGATGAAACAGTCCCAGCAGTGCAATCAATGCAGGAAAGGATGCATAAAATATGGGATGAAGCATGAGCCTCCATGGAAATACAAAGATCATTGGAAAAGCAAGGGAAGGAGTTTAAAGTAGGAGACAAGGTATGGCTCCTGCTAACAAACCTCTCCTCCAGATGACCAGCAAAGAAACTGGATATCAGGAAGGGGGGACCCTTCACAATCTCAGAAAAAATCTCATCCCATGCTTACAATCATAACAGAAGAAGGGGAGGAGGAATACAAAGTTGACCATGTGGTAGACTGGGAATGGTGGAATGGCACACTGTACTACCAAATAAGGTGGAAGGGGTATGACCCAATTGAGGACACAATGGAGTGGGCAGAGAAGTTTGCCAAAATGAGTGAGGTTCTGAATGACTTGCACAGGCACTTACCTGACACACCAATGCCTGGCTGGTTGAGTCATAAAAACAATGACTTGAGAACAAAAGCAAAGAAGAACAAGCAAAGGAGGTGTTACAGGTCAGGGTACACTTGAATATCTAGAGCTTAAGCAAACGTAGATATGTTAGTATACACTAATCATACTCAATACTTCTTAGACTAGAGTAAGAAGGCTCAAAGTAGTTGCAATGCAATCAAGTAACACTCAAGGTAGTCTTAATCTTTCACAGTGTAAACTGACTAATTTATAGGTATAAAGAGCAAGACTACTGTGGTCAAGTTCCCTTAGATATCTTAAATGTAGTTCAGCCCTAGTTGCTTGGACTAACTGATACTAATCTCAATACTAGACTTAAGCAATAGCTTATAGGATAGATGGTCTCTGGGATAACAAGAGATGCATAAATTCTACATGAAATGTTATGTTGTGTGAGTGGCTAATTAAGAGAGGGAATTTGGTCATTTAAGTACTGTTCAGGGTACATTTATGGGTGCTGAAAACCAACTAATTCTTTGCACATTTTCAGACACTTTCGGAGATGGTTTTTAAGTGGTTTTGGTACTACAATGTTAAGGCTCATTCCTATACTTATTTTGAGACTCTTTGTCTTACTTCAGGGGGGTATTTGGATGTTCTTTTGTTCTGTATTTAAATGTGGTTCATAGTACAATGACGCAGCAAGGGAAACTCCTGAGTTCAAAGTTCATTTGTGAATTTGCCCAATGTCCTCAACATTAGAATCGCTGCGCCTCAAATATACAACGAAAGCATTGTATAAGGTAGTCTGCATTGGCTGGCATCACTTGAAATAAGGATGCATCATACTAACATTCAGGCTATTTCATTGTATATACAGTGTCAGGAACTGACACGCATATATCCACTCTATAATATTTTCTCAATTTATTACATTTTATGAGATCATCTTCAAAAACATACTTGCCTTTTATGGTATATCTGTGTCATGTGATTCAGGGGATGTTCCAGGCTGATAACTGAGATGTATTTCAACTCTGATGTGAAATTCCACAGTTCCGCAGTCGCTTCTACTGCTTCTATCTCTTATCAGTTGTGACTCACTTTATGGACTAGTTTGTTATGATGTGGCTTGTACTATGTATATAAACCAGGTCAAGTTTGCAGAGGACTCCTCAAGAACTTGACCTCTCATTGAATACAAGTTCTTTTACTTTCTTGCTATTTTCCCTCGTTGCCTGACTTGTCGTTGTTGACATCAGGTCAAGTTCTTGACAATCATAAGTCTCAGTGTCATCGGGATACATCTGGAACACTGTTGGCATTGTCTCAAGATAACTCCCCGTTGCCTTCCCCAATCCCACTCCACCTATCCACAGTCATGAGACATTGTTGCCCTATATGCACCTCTGTGAAACCTTGCATAGTCAGGTCCCTCACATGTTGTAACAAGCTTTGGTTCTCTAATCTCTTTCATCGACAAGAGGTGGGGTCACTCATTGCCCTTAAGTAGTTGAGCAATGGAGGTCACCTTCCTATTCCAATAGACTCAGGAAAGGGTCTATTTTTCCTTTTTATCTTGCTCTTGCTTGAGTACGTCTCTGACGGAATGCATGGCCCTCAAGTGGCACAACCTTTTACAGAAGACCAGTGCTGCTGTTTGTGTGGGTGGTTTGGACACCTGTCTATCCACTGCTTCACCCTCAACTCAGTCGAAAGTATCCTTGAAGAAGCTGGGCACATCAATTTTAACTGAGTAGTAATTGGCAAAGTCCACCCCCAGAGAGTCAGACAAGCCCAACAAGCCTTTGTCACCAAGCCAGGTGCCCCTGAGTGCAAAATTTGCTGCCAAGCAAATGGAGCCACCTTCGCTGCATGCTGCCCCTACTGTCCTAAAAAGGACAAATTTCTATACTACTACACCATCCCCTGCAACCAGCTATAAGCTGGAGAACCTTGGTCAACAACTTCTTTGTCACCTGTTAAACACTATTGAAAATTTCCAAGACAGGTACCACTATTACTGAAATAAGTACAAAGAAACTTGTGAAAAACTTCATGAGGCCAAGGCCTGTTGCACATATTAACCAAGCGTTTGTGCGAACACCAGGAGGACTACTTATCCCTCCTCCAAGACCATCTCAGACTAGAAGCCATAGTCCAAGAAACAATTGCACCCCACAAGTACACCTTCCCCGTCTTCTCAACACTGTCAGACCTTCCTCATCCTACCTTTTTAAGTGGCACAGGCTTGCCAATTCAGGAAACAACACCCCTTCCGGCAGCCCAAGTCAATCCTCCCCAAGGAAGCCCTCCTTCAGGACCAAATTAAACTGAAAAAGGTGGAACACCCATATCATTGTCAGGACACCAAAAGTTGGGATCTGGATGACATGTGGTTGAGGTTTGGAGGAGTCAAAAACTTTGAAATTTATAGACTTGTGCAAGGGACAGAAATCTTCTACTATCAAAATAACTCTCAATTTCCTGTACTTCCCTATTGCCTCTGCTGCCTCTAAAATCTAACTCACATCCTTTCTGAAATGGCATCACCAGCCCCTGCCCCTGCTTGGGCAAATATGTCTGATGGAGACAAAGTGATTTATATGCTTCAGTCTATGGATGAGCTGCAAGAACAAACCAACAACCTCCAAAATGACATTGGGGATGTCAAGCACAACAATAAAACATACACAGACTTGCTTGAAGCAAAACTCACCACCAACCAAACAAAGATAGACGCCAATGTGGCTGGGTTGGCCACCAATGTCAACAACCTAGTTGGGATGCTTGCAATACTCCAAACTACAATCACGCGCATTGAAGTGCAAATCAACACTTCCTCAGGAGGCCCTAGCGCCACCCAAGTACAACCAACCTCCAGTGTGACCCAACCACAACCAGCAGCAACTACCACTGCCAGTGGATCAACTGCAAAAGTTAAGATGGCAGCTCCACAAAAATTTGATGGCACAAAGCGTGAAGACACCATCTCATTCAGGATTGCATGCATGTGCTATATCAATACAAACATGAGTGGGCATTCTGCCAACCAGGTGGTTGCCATCATTACATCCTACCTCAAGGGATCTGCAGCTGAATGGGTTAACTCATACAAAGAATTTGAAATCTTAAACCCCAGAACAGCGATCCCATGGCTTCATGACGCCAACCTCTTTTGGCAAGAATTCACAACCTGTTATGGGGATTTGAACTGCACTGAAAATAACCATGACAAGTGGTGGAAATTGAAACAAAACAAGATGGTCCAAGACTACCTCACCCTGTTCAATCTATATTCCACAGGGCTCAACTACAACAATGTGGCCATGCAGGACCAGTTATACAATGGGCTGTCCTCAGATGTAACAGACAGCATGGTGGCCCAAAACTATGACCCCTGCACTAAAACCTTTGCCCAGCTCACTCAGCAAGCCTTGGAAATCAACCGCCACCTCATATTGTTTGGTAGCAAAAGGACGTCTCACAGGGGTAGCAAGTCCAGCAGCAACAACACCTCATCCAGCAGGCCAACAGCTACCCCCCAAGGCAACCCCCAAAAGGAGAAATTCAAGAGTGGGGAATGGATATACAAGATCAAGGATGGTAGGGTGGTTAAAGGTCAAATTGTGGCCATCAGACCCAACGCCAAGGGGTTCACAGTCCCTACTGTTTGCTACAATGGTAGTAACACCAATGTACAGGAGTCCTTCAAGGATATCAAGAAGGATAATCACCCCCCTGTAGCCCCTAAGGCAAAGGACCCAGATGCAATGGATCTGGATAGTGCAGGAAAGGGGAAGGGGACAAACACCTGCTACAACTCTGGAGGGTGGGGTCATATTGCTGCCAAATGCCCCTCAGCCAAAATGTCAGGATATGAGGCAGTGGTTGAGGATGTAGAAAAAACTGATGATGAATCAGTAAAAGAATGAGCTCAAACCATGCCAGGGGGGCAGTCTTGAGCGCTATGTTACAAAATGTGCAGAGTGAAAATGAAAATATGGAAATGGAGTGTATGTTGTTAGGAAACCAATCACAACTTCAGTTTTTCTTTCATGCATTCCCACTGTGCACAACCCCTGAACATAAGTCTGCATATAATATGAAAAATTTCAACAGATGGGCCATGATTGACTCAAGGGCCACATCAGTATTTATCCATGAAGATCTTGTTAAACAATACCATATCCCTATTGTCTCCCTAAAAACGCCAAAAAAACTACAAGTAATCAATGGAAGGGAGATCAACTCAGGGTCTGTGACCCACTCTTGCACCTTTGAGTTGTGCATTCAGTAGCATTGAGAAATCCTCAGTGCTTATGTTGTGAATGTTGGCAAGAATGATCTAGTCCTGGGCATGTCATGGCTCAAATTCCATAATCCTGACATTGATTGGGATGGAAAGGACATGAGATTCAACTTGCCAATATGCCTGAAGCATTGCATTGCAAAGCCCCTACACGTGCAGGCAAATGAACCTAGGGAGCTTCAATTGGATTCCCTAGACTTGCTTCCAGCAAAATACAGGGAATTCCAGAAAATATTTGCTGGAGAGGACAATGTCCAGCCACTACCACCCCACAGGAAGTAGGACATGGAAATAGACCTAAAACCAGATGCAAAGCCAAGGCATGGCCCCATATATAGTGTGGGTGTCAAGGAAGATGCGGAGCTACACAAGACCTTGGATCACCAATTGAAAGCAGGGCATATTAGACCCTCCAGGTTGCCAATGGCATCCCCTGTTATATTTGTCAAGAAAAAGAATGGAAAGCTGTGCATGTGTGTCAACTACCAGCAGCTAAATGAGATGACTGTTGCCAATGTGTACCCACTCCCATGCATCAACAATATTGTGGAAACCCTGCATGGGGCAAAAATATTCACCAAGTTTGATCTAAAGTGGGGTTTCAACCTCATATGAATTCGGGAAGGAGACAAATGGAAGGCTGCTTTTAAGACCAAATATGGGTTGTATGAGCCCTTAGTCATGCAATTCAGCCAAAAGAATGCACCAGGGACCTTCATGTCCATGATCTGGGAAGAATTCCAAGACATTGAGGGCATTTATATTGTAATCTATATGGATGACATTTTAGTGTTCTCCAAGAACCAAGAAGAACATGATGAACATGTCAAAGAATTCTTGCGTTGTCTTCAAAAAGCTGGCCTATACTGTGCCCTGGAGAAATGTGTTTTTGATGTCACCAAAGTTGATTACTTGGGAATAGTAGTGACTCCCCAGGGAATTAAGGTAGACCCAGCCAAGGTGGAAAAGGCCATTGAATGGCCAACCCCTACCAACCCAACAGAAATCCTGGAAGGGCTGGGGTTCACAAATTGGTTAAGACACTTTATAAAAGACTTTTCAAAAATCACAAAATGCCTTTACAAACTTGTCAAGAAGGATGTAAAGTGGGAATGGACAAAAGAGAGGGATCAGGCATGGAACCTGCTGAAGCAGAAGTTAAAGGAAGCCCCCCTCCTAATTCAGCCAGAACCCAGCAAACTGTTTATTCTAGAAACAGATGCCTCAGGCTATGCCACAGGTGCTGTATTACTGCAATATGGAGAAGATGGAATGCTTCACCCAATCTCCTACTACTCCAAGGCAATGGTCCTGGCAGAAAGAAACTACAACATCTACAACAAGGAAATGCTGGCAATTATAAAAGCCCTCAAACACTGGTGTCACTTACTAGAAGGGGCTGAACACCCTGTAAACATTGTTTGTGACCACAAGAATCTGGAATATTGGAAGACAAACCAGCCACTGAATGGCCAAGTCACACGATGGCACAAGTTCCTTTCCAGGTTTGAATTCAAGATCTTAAACAATGAAGGGGCAAAGAACGGCCAGGCAGACATACTCTCTAGGTTGTCAAGGCACATCCCTAAAGAGGGGGGTGAGAGCCAAGCTCTGCTTGCACAAAACCAATTTTTGGAATTAAAATCATTGTTGCTACAAGCAATCACATCAGACCATGACCTGGAACAACTCATTAGGGATGCAATCCCAGGGGACGAACACTTATTGAAAGTGCTAAAAGCCCTAGATGACAATGAGAAGGTCAAAAATTGGGAATGGGATGAAGGACTTCTATGATACAAGGGCTGAATCTATGTTCCAAATAACAAAGAACTTCACAAGTTGATTATTGAAAGTTGTCATGATAACCCAGTGGCAGGACACCCAGGACAGTTCAGAACATATGAATTGTTAAACCACAAATATATATGGTCATCTATGAAGAAGTCAGTCAACAAATATGTCACACATTGGGAATCTTGCATCAGGAACAAGCACAGCAACCAGGTTCCCCCAGGACTCTTAAACCCAATACCAGCACTGGAAAAACCTTGGGAGGAAATCACCTATGATCTGATCACTGGGCTACCCCTGTCAGAAGGGTTTGACACCATATTTACAATTGTGGACCACCTGACAAAAATGGTCCACTTTATTCCATGTCAGTCAGAAGCCAGTGCCATGGATTGCACAAACCTGTTCCTAACCTATGTATGGAAACTTCATGGGTTACCACAAAAAACCATCTCAGACTGGGGCCCCAACTTTGCATCCAAATTCCTAAGGCACCTGTACAAACGGCTGGATATAAAACCATCCTACTCCACAGCATATCACCCTCAAACAGATGGCCAGTCCAAAAGGGCTAACCAAGTAGTAGAAGGGTACCTGAGACACTACATATCAGATTGGCAGGACAACTGGGTCTCACTCTTACCTTTGGCTGAATTTGCCTACAACAATGGTGTCAATGCCTCAACTGCCAGATCACTGTTCTTTGCAAACTATGGTTTCCATCCAAGGCTGGCAGTTGGGGACAAGGAGGAACAAGAATTTCCTGTAGCAGACAATCATGCAGAATGGCTTCAAAAGGGCCATGACAAACTCAGGGCCACTCTGGAATTATCAAACCAGAGGACCAAAGAATACTATGATTGGAAGCATTGGACCCCAGAAGTCATCAAGGTGGGAGACAAAGTCTGGCTTGACACCAAGAACATATGCACACAACAGGCCTCCAAGAAATTGGTGTACAAGAGAGTCGGACCATTCAAGGTGGTAGCACAACATGGCACTCATGCCTTCAAACTGGACTTGCCAGTAACCATGAAAATACACCCAGTATTTCATGTCTCGCTCCTGACCAAACATAAAGACAATCCCTATGGACGTCAGGCTCCCCCACCTCTACCTGTGGTAACTCCAGAAGGAGAAGAAGAATTTGAAGTAGAACAGATCATAAAGTCACAGTACAACAAGAGGTCTAACATCTTCAAATACTATGTCAAATGGCTCGGTTATGACAAGCAACAATGGTTAACTTACGATGACCTGGTAAATGCACCAGAACTCATCACTGACTATGTCAAGTCACATCCAAAGGCACCCCACGACCCCTGTGCCTTGAAGGGGGGAAGTGTCAGGAACTGACACGCATATATCCACTCTATAATATTTTCTCAATTTATTACATTTTATGAGATCATCTTCAAAACATACTTGCCTTTTATGGTATATCTGTGTCATGTGATTCAGGGGATGTTCCAGGCTGATAACCAAGATGTATTTCAACTCTGATGTGAAATTCCGCAGTTCTGCAGTTGCTTCTACTGCTTCTATCTCTTATCAGTCATGACTCACTGTATGGACTTGTTTGTTATGATGTGGCTTGTACTATGTATATAAACCGGGTCAAGTTCACAGAGGACTCCTCAAGAACTTGACCTCTTGTTGAATACAAGTTCTTTTACTTTCTTACTATTTTCCCTTGTTGCCTGACTTTGTTGTCATCAACATACAGTGTGAAAGATTGTGGAAAAGAAAATACCTACAAGTCATAAATTGAGTGGTACACACAAGGATACTAAAATCAAGCACTTACAAGTGATATATTGAGTTTTATGTGTGAGAATACTAAAAAGCAAGGTCATTGCGCATGTAAACCAAGAAATAGATGTACTTACAATCATTCCTCATCTGTATGATGTAGCCCATCATCTGTCTCATCCCCAACAGGCTGCAGTGGCAAGTCCATTGCAGGTGCCTTGCCCTTCTTTGATCCACACTTTGGCTTTGATGATGATTGCACAGCTTTTGGCTTTGACAGTGATTGTTTGGCTTTTGCCTTTGACAGTGATTGCTTGGCTTTTGCCTTTTTTGTCATCTGGTTGACAGTGGTGGTCTTGGCAGCAGTGGTCTGCACGATAGCAGCAGCAGCAGCAGCAGCAGTCTTGGTGCACGTACTGTATATGCTGGTAGAAGGAGCTTTCGACACAAGCAGCAGCTTGGGCTCCTTGGTTGGCAACAAGTGCTTGGCGGGCTCTTTGGGGATCGTCTGGGTGGGCTCGACATGCGGAGGCAAGTCAAGATTGGTCAGGAGTGGAGAGGGGGGAGCGAGAGGGGGAGGGGGTGAGGGCAGGGCCAGCTCTGGCTCTTCAGCCTTTTTTGACCTGGCTTTGTCAGCCTGAGCGCAAGGCAACAAGGGTGGTGGTGACAACAGCAGAGGGAGTTGCGGCGTCGAGCCATCCTTGGGTGGGGAACGTATGTGCATTTTGGGCCTAGGACAGGGGCGCTTGGGCTGCTCCTGGCTGGTGACCTCCAACAACTCAGCAGGCAGTCCAATGGCAACAGGTGGCTGTGGAGACTTGACGGGTGCACAGGGTGGAGTTGCCTTCAGCATCAGTGGTGTGGTGGTAGCCCAACTTGACTGATGAGAACAGGGGAGTACAACCTCCATACAACCTGAGCTGCTACGTTGAATGGGAGGGGAGGAGGCTGAAGCAGCAGTCGGAACAGGGGCAGAGGCAGCAACGGGGACAGGTGTGACAACAGGGACTGAAGCAGCAACAGCAGCTGGGGTGGGAACAGCAGCTGGTACCACAGCCATGTGAGCATGCTTGTTGTCAGCCACAGGCGCCGGACTGGATTTGCAATCAACACACAGGTGTTTGGGACCCTTCAGCTGATCATCCTTGTCATCGTCCCTGTCGCTAATGGCTTGCAGGCCATTTAAGTCTTCAAGATATTAGTGTATAGTTAAATTAAGGGTAGTATGAGGTAACTTACTCAGTGTAGCCATACGCTGACATTGACAACACCTAGATTCCCATATGAGAATGCTGTTTCTGCCCTCTTTCTTCTTTTTATCTTGGTATTGCTTGTTGTTGAACCAAGTCTGGACCATCCACTCAGTGGCCCAGTTGTGTTTGAATTTGTTGAGACAGGGCTTGAACTTGTTAATCTATGGCCTTGTTAGCATACTTGAAAGATAATAAAATTAAGCACATACAAGAGTATACAGCAAACCCATCTTAACCTTGTCTTGACCTTTCCAAGAGCAAGTCAAGTCAAGATTTACCTGGGTCATGAGTGTACAGATTTTGCCCTGCATGGTTCTGGTCAGTATTGGTGCAGGTAATCAAAACATAGGTGACATACGTTCAGCTCAAGCCAGCAGTCATCCTTAATACTGTCCCTCACTCCATAGCCCAAACTTCTCTGAATAGCCTCCCCTGTAACCTTCTTTTTGTTGGTCAGGACAGGGATACAACCAGTATCATCAGGTACAAGCTGATCATCGCAAGACTCACTATCAGAGCCGTCAGAGTCGTGATTGGAAGACATAGTGATCAGGTTGGGAGATTGAGCAATGGGAGTGGCAGGAGCTGGAGTGGAGGCATGAGATGAGACTGAGGTGTTTGATGGACTGGTGCAAGTACAAGAATGAGGGGTGGGGGTGCTGGAAATAGAGTTGGTACCAGAGCAGTGATGGGCACATGGGCCTTGTACTTGCAAAGTTTGGCCTCAATTGCCTCCTTTTCCTCTGTTATTGTGTGTGAGTGATTAGCCAATGGGGCTCTAGGCAATAAGGAGAGGGCAGAACTTACTCAGTACAGCTGCAAGTTTCTCAGCGTCTGAAACTGGTTGGTTGAGAGCTGGTTTGGGGGCCTCTTCCTTGTCCAAGTCTTCGTCTTCATCTGGGTCTGAGCCTGGTATGAGGGTGTGCCCCAAGGCAGGAGGCAAGGTTGGGGTTGGAGGCAGGCCAGCTGCTGGGGCTAGGGAAGACACTGGGCGAAGAGGCAAAGGCTGGTGCACGGCTGGAGCTTTGCCTGAAGACTTCTGCACTCTTGGGGTGTTGATTTGGGGACAGGGCTTCTTCTTGTGGCAGGCAAGCGTGAGAGTGCGGTTTTGGGCAAGCCAGCATTGCTCATCTGGGCTCATGCCAGTAGGGTAGGGGGAGACTGGCACTTGGCCGTGAGATGGGGGTTTCATAGAGGGTTCAGTTGGGGGCATTGTTGAAATTGCAGAGAAAAGCAGGCAAAAGGGGTGCAAGGCGATAGAGGCAAGTGGCTGCCATTATAGAACAAGAGGTGGGTGTATGGTGATTGACAAGTTGGGAGTGGAGCAAAGTTGCATCCAGCGGATGATGTTCAAGCCCCACATCTGGACCAACGATTGCATGGCTGGCGATCATGTTGGAGGTGTCAGGTGTGTGTTGTTATGGATCACTAACATTTTTCTATTATTGTAGTCTGCTCTGTCAACCTCAAGCAATGCCTCTGTAGTTTTTCTTGAAATTAAATGAATCTGTATGCGTTCAAAATTGTACTATTTGTATTCCATTAAATAGTACAAAATCTCCTCTTTCCAACGCATATTTTATCGTGATTTTATCTTAAGAACTCAGGGAGATATAGAGGTTGCGATATTTCCTCTTATTAGGAGATATTGATTGCAACATTGCATCGCTCATATCTCGGGAACCGCTTACGCTATCAAAGCGATCTTATGCTCTATCGATAGCTAATCTTCGGCAGTATCTGCTGCCCAAAGATCGTCGCGATCCACCGGATCCTCGCGCCGGAATAGCCCGAAGATCATTAGAATCTTACTGGACCATCAATCAAGATCTAATGACTCCAGTGAGTCAGGAGAGCTTCCCAAATTGATCCAGAAGCTTCTCAGACTCACTTTATGACTCACTGAGATGTAGCCTCCATTCATTACATGTATATACTATGATAATATGATCTACAAGCCAATAGCAGGTCTCAGATGCATCAATGCCTTCAATCCACACCCTGTCTTTACTCTTTTATCCTATACTGGGCTAGGGTGTACCCCAAGTATAGCAGTACCCTCTTTTGATGATCGCACTGGCATGCATGTATCTATTTGGCTCTGGAATGCCCTCCTCAGGGTATAAAAGGACCTCCTCTGAGGCCCTTCCAGACCACCCTCACTCCTCTACTCAACCCAGACTGGTTATTGGTTTCTTTTCTCTTTCTATTTTTCTCTTGTCTGTGTGTGATTTCTTATATAACTAGTACTGAGGAATAAAGTACCATATTAGTTATATACTGTCTGAGTCATTGTATCTTATATACAGAGATATATAAGGATACAATATTGCCTGATTGAGCATGACATTAAGTACCAGCTATTAGAGGAAATCTAAGTACCTGTAGCTGAGGAAGTACATGCATTAGGCAGCCCACCATCTATCCTATAAGCTATTGCTTAAGTCTAGTATTAAGATTAGTATCAGTTAGTCCAAGCAACTAGGGCTGAACTACATTTAAGATATCTAAGGGAACCTGACCATAGTAGTCTTGCTCTTTATACCTATAAATTAGTCAGTTTACACTGTGAAAGATTAAGACTGCCTTGAGTGTTACTTGATTGCATTGCAACTACTTTGAGCCTTCTTACTCTAGTCTAAGAAGTATTGAGTACAATTAGTGTATACTAACATATCTACATTTTCTTAAGCTCTAGATATTCAAGTGTACCCTGACCTGTAACATTGGTGAAGCAACCCAGGTCCTTACATCAAGTAACTATCAACTAACATTACCATTTTTGGTCAATCTATTGCCCAAAACAGAATTTCTCAATTTTGACCACTCTGTGTATAGAAATACTTTTCTTACCACAGAATACAACAACATATCTTGGGCTCTTGAGATAGATCCTGTCTGGATTCAAGCCCCAAACCCTACAATTACTGTTTTAGGTTATAGTAGTATTGGTGGTCCACCCCCACATATTACTCTGACATTTACCTTTAGGAATTATAGGCCATATATTCCAATAAATTCAGTATCAAGTGCTCTAAGTGCTGGACTTGAATTTGAAGTCTATATTCAACATCTTCCTGATCAACTACAACCAATAAAAGTTCAACACACATTTATTAGGTCTTTCTGGTCACCCCATACCAGCTATTGGGATACAGTTTATCAAGCCATTTATCAATTTGTAACTGAAACATATTTTGAAAATTATTCCTAAGTACAAATTCATCTTGAATTGGAGAAGAACTGTTATGGCCAGTACTTCAAATATGTCTGTGCATGTCCCTGAAGTTTTTGGGACAGTCACACCACCCATTACCACCTGAAGATCCTTATGTATCAGATTCCATGGTAGGAAGTGATGCAGGAGGTAGGCATGTACAATCAGACTATAGTTATCATCACCAGGATACTGTAGATTATGAACAATACTTGCCTATCCCTCCTAATGGATCTAGTTCATATATTGCTCTTACTCCTAGAGAGCAAAGGCATCTGACTTACCAACCTGCTGCTACTAGGATGACAAACCTAACAAGGATGCATCCAGAGATAGCAGAGAGGAGAAGGCTAGTTAGAGCAGTAGGTAGGAAGATATATGAACGTCCTCATCCCCATGTAATGCACATTAAATATCCATTGATTGGGTGTAGAGAATTCTTCAAGGATCTCTTACAAGAATTGGATTATTTATGTACATTTAGGCCAGAATGGTCTTGGTCTGCATCTGGAGAACCTGTCATGTTCATTGACTTGAGCAGGCATAGGAGTTTTAGGACTAAGCTCTCTGCTTTCAAGTCCCAACTACTCCCTGTTAGGAGCAGGCATCCTATACCTCATCCAGATGTTCCCACATTCCCTGAAACTAGGAAGCATTTTGCTTTTAGTAAGAAACAGCATGAAGTTGCTTGTGTATTATTCAGGGATGAAGTTGAGCACTTTTTGGCTTACCTCTTTATTGAACACCAAGCTATGCAAGACCTTGGCAAAGGGAAGCAAAGGGAGCTCAATGAAATAATGTGGGAAAATTCTGAAAGCAGATCCAAGACTCCAGAATATGCTCCAGCCCTGTCATGAACTGACACACATATATCCACTCTATAATATTTTCTCAATTTACTACATTCTATGTGATCATCTTCCAAACATACTTGCCTTTTATGGTATATCTGTGTCATGTGACTCATGGAATGTTCTGGACCGGTAACCGAGATGCATTTCAACTCCAATGTGAAATTCCGCAGTTCCGCAGTCGCTTCTACTGCTTCTATCTCTTATCTGTTGTGACTCACTGTACAGACTTGTTTGTTATGATGTGGCTTGTACTATGTATATAAACCAGGTCAAGTTCACAGAGGACTCCTCAAGAACTTGACCTCTTGTCGAATACAAGTTCTTTTACTTTTCTTACTATTTTCCTTGTTGCCTGACTTGTCGTTGTTGACAAGCCCCTCATTCTAAGCATACTATTGACTCAATTAGATCTCCTACTGGTCGTCTAGAATTCAAACCTCTAGAAGTTCAGGAGGATCCAGATCAGCCAGTGAGTGGTGGAGAGGAGCTAGTTCAAATAGAAGAGCAGGAAGTGGAAGATATCACAAGGATAGCAGATGATTCTGCTGAGGATACTACCATGACTGCAATTCAACCTTCTGGATTTTCATCTACTTCAGCTATGGCTCAAGGAAGAAGCTTTATTGGCCCTGTAACTAGTTCTCCAGCTAGACCAGAAGCTTTAGGTGCAATTACTCCTATAAAGACTCCAAGTGAGAAGAGGCTACAAGCTCTATTTACTCCAGAATCAGTTTCTCAAATAGAAGCTACTTGCATTCTGGGAGTTAGAGGACCTTCTACTTACCTAGAAAGTTACTTAGGAACTTCATTTACTCCTGTAGTTAAAGATTATCCTAGACACATAGGAGTAGGTCCTAGGCAATCTGGAAGAGTGCTAGAACCTCTATTACCTCCTGCCCAAGTGACTGAAGCTGGTCCTTCAGCTTTACCCACTATTGGAGAAGTAAATGAGGATGATACTGATCAGGACCAGGACTCTCCCTTGGTAAATAAACCTGCTAGACCTTGTCAATCTTTTGACAATGCTATAAGGAAGGAACCTTTTAGGGGTTGACTTAGCAAAGGTCATGCAGTCACTATTGAGGAAGAGTTTCCACCTCATGAACAGTATACTGAAAGACCAGTATCTCCTTACCCACCTAGGGAGCCAATAACCCCTTCTAGGCCAGTAAGGGATGACTCTGGGACTGTCCCTCAAGGAGCTGTTCCCCTTATTGTTACTACTAGTGAAGAAGACTCTTCTGAGGAAGAAGCTAGGAGACCTAGGCATAGGAGTTCTAATAGAACTTCAGATGCTGAAGCTGGCAGGCCTACAGAAGATCATAGGGCTGAAGGTTTTAGAGAGCCTACTGGACCTTCTGTAACTATGACTGGAGATCCTTCAAAGATGCCAGTTTATAGCCCTGAAGGGAATACCTTATTAGGTTTCCAGCCATTAGTACCTCAGTCACAATTACCTGCTGATGCTAGCATACATATGCCACAAGTTTCTAGACCTACTGAAGCTGAAACATTTAGAACTCAGAGGTTTGATCCTTATCAACCCTTTGTGATTAATCTAGGACCAGGGTTCTCTGGTCTGGCTTCTACTCCACCTAGGAGGCCACCAGGACCTCCTCCCACTGGACCTCCTGCCTCTAGTGGTAGGAATTTCTCAGTAGGAGGTGCAGGTCCACCTAATCCTCCAGGAGGAGGACAGGGGCCATCTAACCCTCCAGTAGGTCAAAGTTACCCTCAGCAAGGAGGAGGACATGTTCCTCATATTCCTCCCATTCCACCTATTCCACCCAATACTCCTAGGCCACAAGGACTACCAGGACCACCAGGACCACCTGGACCTCCAGGGCCCCCTGGAAATCCTCCTAATGGTCCTTATCCTTGGATCCAAGGCCCTCCAGGACGTCCAGGAGACCAAGGTCCCCCTGGAAGGGATGGCAGGAATGGAAGAGATGGTCCACCAGGACCAGAAGGCCCTGGAGGAGCTGGAGGAAATGGTAACAATAACAACCAAAATAATCAACCTCATCTAGACATGAAATTGAAGCCTGAAGTGATACCAGAGTATGATGGTGATCCAGATGAACTATATGAATGGATAGACCAAATCAGTTGTTATATAGCCATGGGTTTAAATGAGAACAACAGACTCACCCTGACTATCCCATTCAGGTTTACTGGAGATGCTAAACAATGGTGGTATCAGTTCAATGAGGAACAAAGGCTTAGAATGTCTACAGATTGGAATCAGATGAGAGCTTGCTTAATTAGTTTCTTTTGGACCCCTACTTGGATTACCAAGGCTAGGAACAAAGCTTTGGCAGCCAGGTTCAAGGATTCAGGCAACAATAAAGAAACACCAGTTCAGTATGCACTTTGCAAAAAGAAACTGCTTGACATGGTTGAAGACTGGGACGACCTCACTATCATTGCTGAAGTGGCTAGGTCAGCTCCTACACAATGGAGAACTATAGTCAACCATGAGGATATTGCAGACTGGTCCACCTATGTGACTAGAATTAAGGAACAAGAAGACTTATTGCAAGATTGGCCTTGCCATATGAACAACCAAGCTACCTATGACACAGTCAAGGAAGTGATCAAAGCTTTGAAGGCTGAAAAGCATCAGAAAAAGCATGGTCACAAAGCTAGTGCTCATGCAGTAAATTCTTCTAACTCTAAGTTCAAGTCAAAGCAGCCTGATAAATTCAAAGGCTATAAGAGGCCCTTCCCTCCAGACAATTCTAATGTTTCCAAACATAAGAAAGGGACTCCTAAAGCTAGAGGAATGAGAGGCTGTATTCATTGTGGAAGTCTTATGCACTATGACAAGGAGTGCAAGCATAGTAAATCTAATGCTAACAATGTCCAAGTTTATTTTGCTGAAACTACTGAAGCTGAACAAACTGCTTATGCTGAATATGAAGCTGCCTGCAGTGATTCTGATCCTGAACCATCTGAAACTGAGCCATCTGAAGACCAAGAGGAAGAATCTGATTCTTCTAGTTCTTCTTCTGACTTGGATTTTTTAATTAATTCCCAGCCTTCTGAATCTAATGAGACAGAGGACTTGGGAGTAAATGCAGATGACCAGGATATACAGGCTGTACACAATTATAATGCATTAGCAAATCAAACAATGGCTACCAAATCATTTTCTATTCAATTATCTACTAGGAATGAGCCTCTTGACCTTAAATCAATCCCTGAGGATAAAACTATTACTCTTAAAAAGGTGATGGAACATCCTTCAGGAACTCATTTCTTGGGAACCAGACCTACAGTAGCTTTGGCTAGGGTAGGGAATGAAGAAGGCTTAACAGAAATTACAGTTGACTCAGGCTCTGATATTACCCTGATTAGCTATAATTTTCTGACTAGCTTGAAACAACCTCCTAAAGAGAAATCTGGCCAAAAGATAAATCTTATTCAAGTGACTGGTAAAACTAGTATTACAGGATATGTAGTATTAGACTTAACCTTCCCTACTAAGGATGGACCTGTAAAAATGCAGGTAGAAGCCTATGTAGTGAAAGGAATGAAAGTACCTTTCATTCTGGGTAATGACTTTTCTAACCAATATAGAATCTCTTTAGATCATCTTTCCTCTCCTAGCAGAATACTCTTTGGCAACTCTGGTAGGTCTGCTGAAGTAATTGAATTAGAAACTGAACCAAGATTGGATGAAGCTGGAAATGTATTTCAAGTTTACACCAGACCAGACTTCAAGACAAACCTAGAGAGAAGAGCCTTTCACAGGAAAAAATCTTCTAAGAAGAAAGCCTTAAAGAAAGGGCCTGAAGGTACTACCCCAGTTAAATTAGCTAGGGATGTATTTTTAAAGGCTGAATTCATTACACAAGTGCCTATTCTAGTTGAATTCCAGGAAGGACAGCAAGAAGGTTTTATTGAAGGTAGTCTAGAAAGTAATAATGGAACTCTGGATGTCCATGGAACTACAGACAGCATCATCACTCCTGATACTAAGACTATTCAGATGACCAACTTTTCTCAGAGGCCAGTGCATTTACCCAAAGGACATGTCATAGGATATATGCATGACCCCAAGATTGCATTGGATAAAGAAAAAGAGTTGCCTGAAGAACTTAGGAAGGCAGGAGAAGCCAAGGCACATCTAATAAATACTCTTATGAAGGAAGTCAAAGTACCTTCTCCTACTGCTGAAGAAATTGAACTCTCAAAGCAGCCAGAAGGAGGCCCTAAAACTGCTGAACTGCCTGACCCAGAGCCAGTCCCTAGGGAAAGACTCTTGGCAGAAGTACAATGGGGAGACAATTTGACTCCAGATCAGAAGAAAAGCTTGCAAAAGGTGGTGAAAAAGAACTTTGAAGCTTTTGGATTAGATGGCAGACTTGGTAATTACCCAGCCAGGGTAGAGATTAATCTCAGACCAGGTACAAAGGAAATTGCTTTAACTCCTTACAGGCCAAGTGAAGAAGCTAAGGCTGCTATAGACAAGCAAATAGATGATTGGTTGCGCTTAGGTGTAATTGAAGAATCTAAGAGCCCTTGGGGCTTCCCAGTGCTTGTAGTATGGCGGAATAATAAGCCTTGCTTGTGCAGTGATTACAGGAAGCTTAATGCAGTAGCTATACCAGATGAATACCCTCTACCTAGGCAACAAGACATCCTTCATTCACTTGAAGGAGCCCAATATCTCAGTACTCTAGATGCTCTAGCAGGCTTTACTCAACTCCAGATAAAGGATGAGGATAGGCCTAAGACAGCATTTAGATGTCACAGAGGACACTTTCAATTCAGAAGAATGCCTTTTGGATGGAGAAATGGACCTCCAGTATTCCAAAGGGTTATGACTGATGTTTTGGCCCCATTTTTATGGATATTTCCTCTAGTATATATAGATGACATTGTGATATACAGCAAGTCATTTGAAGACCACTGTGAGCATCTAGACAAAGTATTAAAGGCCATTGCAGACTCTGGATTGACTCTTTCTCCTGGTAAATGCCACCTTGGATATCAATCTCTGCTCCTTTTAGGACAAAAGGTGTCCAGACTTGGCATGTCTACCCACAAGGAGAAAGTGGAAGGCATTCTACAATTAGAGGAACCTAAGGATATACCTACATTACAAACATTCTTAGGAATGATGACCTACTTTTCAAGTTATATTCCATATTATACTTGGATAGTAGCTCCATTATTTAATCTCTTAAAGAAGAGTGTCAAGTGGAAATGGGATAAATTGGAATCCCATGCTTTCAAACTAGCTAAGCTAGTCCTAGCCAATGCACCAGTTCTCTCTTACCCAATACCAGGGATGCCCTATAGGCTTTATACTGATGCATGTGACTTTGGAATAGCTGCTATCTTACAGCAAATTCAAACCATGAAACCTAAGGACCTGAAAGGAACTAGAGTTTATGATCAATGTAAGAAAGCTCACCAAGAAGGGTTACCTGTCCCCAGGTTTATTACACCTGACTCCAAAGGAAAGGTCATCCTGACTGGGGGGGCTGATGGTACTGAAACTTTTGACTATGAAGATACTTGGAATGAATACTTTGAAGAAACTGAAGTACACATAGAGCAAGTCATTGCCTACTGGTCAAGACTTCTCAAATCAGCTGAGACAAGGTACTCAGCCACTGAAAGAGAAGCTCTAGGTGTAAGAGATGGTCTAGTGAAATTCCACATGTATCTTGAAGGTGCTAAAGTTGTAGTAGTGTCAGATCATGCTGCCCTTAAATGGAGTAAGACTTACCAAACTGTGAACAGAAGACTATCTGGTTATGGCATAGTAATAGCTGCCTTCCCAGACCTAGTAATAGTTCATAGAGCAGGCAAAGTCCATACTAATGTTAACCCAATCTCTAGATTAAGAAGAAGGATCCCTAGACAAGATGGACCTTTAGCAGACTTATCAACTCCTCTTACTTTTAACAATGACACTGAAGATGCCTTGAAGAATCTATACCAAGAAATAGGTGTAGACTTTGAGAAGGATTTGCTAGTCCAATCAACTATGCATGCTTTAGCCAATGAAGAAAAGCCTTCCAAAGGTTTTAGGACAAGGTTTAAGGTAAGAAACAAAGTATATAAAGCTAATGTTTCTCTTGCTACATCAGGTTTGAATGAGCTACACATCAGTATTAATGAATCTGAAGTTAATCACTTTTATGAAGCATACACTATAGAGGTGCTGTGCCAGGCTCCTGCAGCCAGAACTTGCCAGAATTCTGGCTAAAATTCCAGCAAATTCCGGTGTGCCAGTTGCCAGTGCAGGTGCCAGAATAGCCTCAAGGGTGCCGGAGTCCTAGGCGGAGTCCTGCAGTACTGGCATACCTGCATACCTGCATACCTGCATACCTGAATACTGGCACATTGTCACCTGTACATGACCACCACGGATTGCATATATTAAGCACTCATAAAATGCGCAAAATTCAGCGGATCAAATTGTACTTTACTTGATTACAAACGGTTAAGAAATGAGCAGTATCGGCGCAGAATCGTCTAAGAAAAATATTCAGGGGGATGCGCAGATGTTCAAGCTCGCTATCCTGAGCTCTAATTGGGGCGATATACATACCAATCGACTCGTCTCACTGAGAGGAATCGAATGCACATATTTTCATAATAAACGAACGCTTTTATCGAAAGTTATCAGCGATATAAAGGGGGAAACCCTGAACAGCGCCACAAGCGCTAGTGAAACCAGCCGTGCAAACCTCGCTCCCTTGCGCGGAGTCGATGCGCATTATCATAAGGACTCTATATCCAAAAACCAGCCTGATTGAAGGTGTTTTAGCTGGTGAAACTGGGGAACAGCGCCCCTGATGCTGAAAACCCCCTGAAATGCGCCATGGACACCCACACAGTGCTATTCTGGCTTTCTTAGTATCACAGACAGATTCAGGGATGCTTATTGCCCTATCTCAGGTACCTGAAACATCTGGAACAAGCTTATAACATAAATTTCCGACCATGTGCAGTGATTCTGCTGGGTTGACAGTGAGGTTGCCTGCACACACCCTGGTTCATAGTTATTCAGTCAATGTATTTACTAGATATAATGTCAGTAGGGGTTTTTCAAGCTCAGGAGAAAGGCTAGCTGGTCGGATAAGCTTCAAACAGCTTTCTTTGTGGTGAAATAGCATGTGCGCATTTCCCAGAATATTTCCTGAGCATCAATTTGGAGCGAACTATGTGTTATCGAATTTTTTGCGCGGAGCAAATGACATATCTGTGATCTCCTGATTTTTGCGCATTTAATGAGCTACTTTGCGAGAGATCGTGGTGAGGTTTATGGCCCTGGAAATGTTGGCCACAAAGACCCGAACAAAAGAACTGTGTAAAATTTGCCAGAATGAATTTTGTATGAAACGTGCTCTATATCATTGGAATGCTCTCTCTTCTGCACATCTAATGAGCTATTACACAACTTGATGTGGTGAGTTCTGACCATAGCCAGTTGCAGGAGTCCCGGGATTCTGGCATGCTCCTGCACCTGCCAGAATTCTGGCACGGACTCTGGCAACTGGCAAGCCAGTGCCAGTGCCAGTGCCAGAATGGCCAAAAAGCGCAGGAGTCCTGCTGCAGGTGCCGGAGTCCTGCAAAATTCTGGCACAGCTTCTCTACACCACACCAACCATGGCCAACCTCATTATCATCATTGCTGTTACCCTCCCTAATGCTCTCATGGTCTTTGCCATTCTATACTACCTCTACAGTCTTGGAGAAGACTTTATATAGGTCACTCCTGGACAAAAGGTGGTGATGGAGTACTCCAACCTGGAGCGCACCATAACTGTCACTGGCAGGGTGGTGATTTCCCTGCCCTACAAGCTAGTATACCTCAGCAGGCAAAGGACCCTCTGGACTGTAAAGCCTGCTAACATCCTCTCCATTGCCTTGGTGAGGAATCGCAGGCAGTATAGCCCTTACAGGGGTCCAGACAACAGAGGCATGCCCTCTGAGCTATTCATTCTGCCAGACCACCCATACTGTAAGTCCAAAATCTATTTACTGGATTTAATGCTTATGGTATTGGGCAGATCAAATGCAAGGGATGGAGCAACAGCAATACCTAGGATCTTTTCTACAACTGTAGATAAGATTAACCAAGCTTGGTAAGTCAGATCTTTCCTGATCATCTTATCAAGTCCACTGATCAATTTGGATCAATCACATCTAGTCCCCATCCAGAAACCTTTTTCCCTATCTACCCTTTAAGTCTTGTACCAGAACTTTCTGTATATAGATTTAAAGTATAAAGTTGTCTGATCCCTTAAGCAATCATCAGATTGAGTCACTGCAAAGTAATCTCAGTTGACTGCTTGGACCAATCACCAACTGTGAGGTTTAAGGACTAGATAAGAAAGATCTGGAAGGATCAGCATGTGATAACTGTACAGATACCAGCAGAGCGCACTCTATTTGGCCAGTTACAAGCTTCTTTTACTTGGAAAAAGCTTCCTATTGGCAACTGGATGTGAAATACATGCAGTATAAGATTTTTGTGTTGTCTCTAAGTTACTACAGCTGTACACTGCACAGTTTACCCTCTGAACATGTCTGACTACTCAATCAAACGTTCCCAGACTCCCAGCACTGATCTGGACATTCTGGAGCGTCGCTTTATGGGCCTCAGATGGGAACGCACTAGGGTGCAATCTCAAAACAGGCAGAATAGGCGACAATCTAGAAGGGAAGGCATTGAGCCTGCCCCAGATGTGCCACTTCCAGTATACCCCAATCCAGCTCCCTCTGCTCTCTACCCTCCACTTCCAACTTATCCATTGGAAGCTCCCAACCAAGGCCCTCATTTCAAGATGGGATGGCCAACTCCTCCCTCTCCAGGGTTGGAGCCAACCGCATTCAATCTAGTTCTGATGCATGGATGGGGCAGGAGGGACGAAAGGCCTGTGCCTCCCCCAAGGAGCATAAGCCCAGTCGATTATGAGGAGTTCCTGGAGAGAATGGACTGGTAACTTCTTGACTTCGATTGAGTCAAGATCTAAAGCTGATCTGTTTAGGGATTATGCACATCAACCCCATGAGGCTTCCAGAGAGCCTTCCATACTCTCTGAAGCACCTACTGATGGGGAATATGAGTCAGGAGGAGAGCTTCCTGAATATCAGTAAGTTTGCTTCTCTTGAGTCAAGATCTAAAGTTGACCTGTTTAGGCTTGCTTACCCTCCTTCCCCTTCTCCTGAATACCAGCCAGAATCACCATCTCACTCACTTTCTGATGGAACTGAGTCATCTGGTGACCTTCTGGTGATGGAATTGGCCTTAGAAAGTAGGGTACAGGAGTTGAATAGGGAACTAGTGGAAGAAGTAGGGAACCTCAGAGCTGCGCAAAGATGTCTGAGGGATATCATGGAGACTCATGACTTGTATTAGTTGGGTCGGCTCAGAATTTATACTATTGTTCCCCAATTCCACTTGTGTGAACTTAAGGAACAATCTTATAATTCCAAAGATCAAGGCAGGACGTCTCTGGGCTATAAAAACAGCCTTGGAGAGCCCTCTCTCCTCAGCAGTTCAACACCCTCCAGTTCTACAGCTCTACTTCTCTCTTATCTTCATATTATCAACTCCTTTCCACCATGCAGCCTCCTCCCTTCATGTTGAATGATGTCCAGATTATGGCCAGCATCAACTCAATCTTGTCCTGCAAGCACTTCCATGTGTTTGCTAGTGTCATGCGTCAAGGGGAGAGTAAGTTTTTCAGTAGCCCATCCATCCTTGAGTGCAAGTTCAGGGAGGGCATTGAAGTACAGCACAGTGTAGGTCAGAGCTGGTATAAGGATGGCTGGTACCTAAGTGACCAAACCATTCATGCTCTGACTGATGCTCTATTGCAAGTGCGCAACTGTGTTGCCACTTTTTGCAATGATGGAGGCCTTAAGAAGGCTGAGGTTTTGAACAGCTTTGGAGTGGACTCACCTCTGTATGCGCAATTTAGGGTGGCAAATATTGCATACCCTCTAGAGCCAGAAAAGGGTTTCCACATCCAGGACTGGCATGAGCCTTTTGATTCCTTCTCTGACCTGATCTACACAGTAGTTCATCTCCAAATCTAGGGCAATCACATGCTGAGTGCCTTGAACCATCTGGCTCACTCTAAAGGGCTTGTTCCAGATGAAGGACACTTGCTGGAGCTTCCTCCTGTGCCCTGTGGGATTCTAGCTTTTGCCCAGTGCACCTGGGACAAGTATTTGCTTGAACACCCTTATGGGAGCTGGGAGTTGCCTGCAGATGATGGAGTCCCTGCGGTTTGGGGAAACGATGTAGTAAGCATCTCCTAGACCATGCTTTCTGCATTTATTGACTTTTAATTAGCACTACTTGGTGGCCCTATCAGAGGAATATTCTCATAGGACAGCTAAGGCTAAATATGAAGAATGGTGGGCAGGGCAGAAGGATAAGAAGCTTAATGCCCACCTTAGAATTTTCTTCAGGGATAAAGCCTCAGAGGCTGCAGAACCTTCTATGAGCCCTGAGCCTTCTCTTGGAGATTCAGATTCAGATTCTGAGACTCTCAGTGGCTCCTGCCCTCCTTCACCTCCCAGTGCTCCTGAACCTTGTCCTGGTAACAAGGGAAAGGAAAGGGAGCACATTTACATCAGCTCTGATGATGAGGGATATGATTCTCTCTAATGTGAGTTGACATACCAGACTGGGGGGGCTATGTTATGGATCACTAACATTTTTTATTATTTTAGTCTGCTCTGCCAACCTCAAGCGATGCCTCTGTAATTAAATTGTGAAATACTTGAATTTGTATGCGCTCTGAATTGTACTATTTTCCGTTCCATTAAATAGTACAAAATTCCCGCTCTCCAACGCATATTTTATTAAGATTTTACGATAAGATCTCAGAGAGATGCAGAGGTTGCGATATTTCCTCTTATCAGGAGATATTGTTTACAACATCGCACCACTCATATCTCGGCAACCGCTTACGCTAACAAGGCGATCTTATGCTCTATCGATAGCTAATCTTCGGCAGTATCTGCTGCCCGAAGATCGTCGCGATCCACCGGATCCTCGCGCCGGAATGGCCCGAAGATCATTAGAATCTTACTGGACCATCAATCAAGATCTAATGACTCCAGTGAGTCAGGAGAGCTTCCCAAATTGATCCAGAAGCTTCTCTGACTCACTTTATGACTCACTGAGATGTAGCCTCCATTCATTACATGTATATGCTATGATAATATGATCTACAAGCCAATGGCAGGTCTCAGATGCATCAATGCCTTTGATCCACACCCTGTCTTTACTCTTTTATCCTATACTGGGCTAGGGTGTACCCCAAGTATAGCAGTACCCTCTTTTGATGATTGCACTGGCATGCATGTATCTATTTGGCTCTGGAATGCCCTCCTCAGGGTATAAAAGGACCTCCTCTGAGGCCCTTCCAGACCACCTTCCCTCCTCTACTCAACCCAGACTGGTTATTGGTTTCTTTTCTCTTTCTATTTCTCTTGTCTGTGTGTGATTTCTTATATAACTAGTACTGAGGAATAAAGTACCATATTAGTTATATACTGTCTGAGTCATTGTATCTTATATACAGAGATATATAAGGATACAATATTGCCTGATTGAGCATGACATTAAGTACCAGCTATTAGAGGAAATCTAAGTACCTGTAGCTGAGGAAGTACATGCATTAGGCAGCCCACCATCTATCCTATAAGCTATTGCTTAAGCCTAGTATTAAGATTAGTATCAGTTAGTCCAAGTGACTAGGGCTGAACTACATTTAAGATATCTAAGGGAACCTGACCATAGTAGTCTTGGTCTTTATACCTATAAATTAGTCAGTTTACACTGTGAAAGATTAAGACTACCTTGAGTGTTACTTGATTGCATTGCAACTACTTTGAGCCTTCTTACTCTAGTCTAAGAAGTATTGAGTACAATTAGTGTATACTAACATATCTACATTTGCTTAAGCTCTAGATATTCAAGTGTACCCTGACCTGTAACACTATGTCAAATGGCTTGGTTATGATGAGCAACAATGGTTAACTTATGATGACCTGGTAAATGCACCAGAACTCATGGCTGACTATGTCAAGTCACATCCAAGGGCACCCCACAACCCCTGTGCCTTGAAGGGGGGAAGTGTCATGAACTGACATGCATATATCCACTCTATAATATTTTCTTGATTTACTACATTTTATGAGACCATTTTCAAAACATACTTGCCTTTTATGGTATATCTGTGTCATGTGATTCAGGGGATGTCCAGACCAATAACCAAGATGTATTTCAACTCCGATGTGAAATTCCGCAGTTCCACAGTTGCTTCTATTGCTTCTATCTCTTATCAGTCATGACTCACTGTACAGACTTGTTTGTTATGATGTGGCTTGTATTGTGTATATAAACCAGGTCAAGTTTGCAGAGGACTCCTCAAGAACTTGATCTCTCATCAAGTACAAGTCCTTTTCTTTTCTTACTACTTTCTTCATCACCTGACTTGTTGTTGTTGACAGAGTGGGTGCATACACAGGCTGTTCCCATGCATGATATCCAAGTTACATAATTGATGCAGCATACCTTTTTGACAAGTGACACACATGTCCTCCTGCGTCGCTACAAATTGTACAATACTTTATAGATATATACATTCGATGTCTGGCTACAACTTTCATTATAGGCTGAGTGCTCAAATCTACTTATTTGCCTGACGCAGCAAGTCTGATCTCAGAAACCATGAGAAAGGTCACACACTGCATCAGTTTTGTAAGTAAGTGTAACTAAAAACTAGACAGTCTTGCCCAATCTACGGTGCAATGCAGATTCAGAGACAAATACAGCATATGCAGAGACAAGTAGCAACTGTGCCAGCAAGCATCAAACAAGAAACCATTGACAGGAGATGTAAGTTACAAGATGGAAGGTGGGAAGGGTGTTGAACATAGTATACCACAGTGAAATAAAACTAGTGAAATATACAAGTGTATTCAACAAGTGACTATAAGCCATGAGAAAGTGAGACTTTATATACAAGACAAGTCTGCATATACATAACCAAGATAGCACAAGCGCATACAAGCAAGTACAGGTGAGTATAGATCCGAATACACAATACAGGTGTGAAAGCTGACAACAGGAGTCAGCATACAATCAAGAATGCAAATGAAAGGTCCATGTCATCATAATGTAACCTGCATAAGCGCTGATGCACTTGTAATCTCCAACACTCCCCCTCAAGTGTGACATCCCATGACTTTGCCAGCAAGGTAGTCAAAACAGGGTCAAGGTAGTGCTTTCGTGAATAGATCCACAAGGTTCTCATCACCAGGAATATGAGATAGTTCAATCATTTTGCATGTGATGTGTTCGCACATGAAATGGTGTTGCATGTTGATGTGTTTTGATTGTGCATGAAACTGAGGGTCATGTGCCAAAGCAATTGCAGTGGTGTTGTCTGTGTAAATAGGAAGAGCTGACTTGAGCGTAAACCCAAGTTCCTCAAAGAACATTTTGATCCAGAGACCATGTTGAACAGATAGTGACAATGCCATGTATTCACCTTCCATAGACAAGAGAGCAACAGTTGTCTGTTTTTTAGAGATCCAGCATATAGCTGCACCAGCCAGAGTAAAAACAATGCCAGAGATTGACTTTCGATTGAGTATATTCTGAGCCCAGTCAGTGTCTGAGTAACTGACCAGTTGAGATGAAGACTCAAGTCCATTATAGGTCAGACCATAGTCGAGTGTGCCCTTAAAGTAGCAGAATAGCAACTTGAGACCAGCAATGTGTGTTGGACCAGGGTTTGAGCTGAACTGAGATAGATGCTGGTTCACATAGGCTGCATCAGGCCAGGTAGCAAGTGTAGTGTAAAGAATGCCCCCAATGTGGCAAGCATAGGGAAAGTTGATAGTGGGACCAGTATAGCATTCAAGCTGTGTTCCAGCAGGTAGTGGTAGAGTAGTCAGGTTAGCATCAGATAGCCTGGCTCAGTCGATCAAGTTTTTAACATAAGTATCTTGAGAGATTGTAATAGTGCATTTGGTTCAGTTTCAAGTGACTCGATAACCTAGAAAATGTCCTAGTTCTCCCATATCACACATCTCAAAAAGAGTCATGAGTTCACTCTTGACTTCAGATGCATATCCCTTGGTCACAAAGAGTGCAATATCATCAACATAGACAGCTAATATACAGAGATTACCATTGTCGGTTTGACAGATAAAGCATGATGCTTCAGAGGTGATAGGTTCAAAGCCAATAGTTTTGACTGCTTTGCCAAACGTAAGCATCCAGATGCAAGGTGCTTGTTTCAGACCATAGAGGGAACCATGTAGGTGTAAGACCTTTTTCGTCCCATCCTCATAGCCAGGTACTTGGAGCATATAGATCTCCTCTTTGACTTGTCTGTTCAAGAAAGCTGATACAACATCAAGTTGATGAATATCCCAGTCATGAATAGCCACAAGCACAATGAGAATGTGCCAGGAGTCAGCTCATAAGACATGAGCAACTACTTTGTTGAAATCAACACCAAAGCATTGGCCACAACCTTTAATGACTAGTTGTGCTTGATGACATGTAATCTCAAAATCCATGTTCTGTTTGACTATGTTGACCCAGCCAGGCTTAAGTGGTTTGAAGCTGTCAGGTAACTTGACAAGTTCAAAAGTCCCCATATGCTCAAATGCAGCCATTTCCTCATTGTGTGCGATTGACCACTTGTCTGCATCCCAGTGGGACAGTGTCTGTTTGTAGGACAGATGATCATCATCCTCTTGTCTTGAAATCACTGCATATATGTACTTGCACCATTTGTGTTCAAGTGATATGTCCTCTTTGTTCCCTATATGCGCCACTCCCACTGGTTTCCCATATTTCGGATATGATGTGGAATTGTTGGCAGTAGGTTTGCTGACATTATCCAGGTCCATGTAATTGGGTTGGGTTGCAGATGAGCTGCAAACCGGTCAAGACAGGCCAAGGCCTCTACCTAAACAGTATGTGGGAGATCTGACCAGAGTTGGGATCCTGGATGTTGGATTTGATGATGACTTGGGGATTATAAGGGGTCCAGCATAGGTTTCTTTTCTTCAGGTTTGGGCACTGTAGGAGGCAGAGTGGTTGATTTCAGAGGTGGGGTGAATACACCAGGGGCTGGAGCTGGTTTTGACTGCTGTAAAAGACTGAGTTCAGTTGAGAAGCTCCTGACTCCCCCTCAGCAGGTGAAATGGTGGGAGAGAGCTGGTAGAGCTGAAGTTCAGTTCAATCAACTCCCCCTGACTTTGGACATGGTGGAAAGGTTATATTGCATGATTTAAGGATTTGTCAAGATTCCTGTTTGTAGTATCACCATGCAGTGGAATTGTTGGCAAAGCCAGTGAATTGATACTTTTTCAATTTCACATCTAGTTTTCTGTTAGAGCCACTTTGGTCTAGTACCCAGCATTCAGCACCAAACTCTTGAAGATTGCCAATATGTGGTTTACAGTGTTATGGATCACTAACATTTTCTATTATTTTAGTCTGCTCTGCCAACCTCAAGTGATGCCTTTGTAATTAATTTGTGAAATACTTGAATTTGTATGTGCTCCAAATTGTACTATTTTCCGTTCCATTAAATAGTGCAAATTTCCCGCTTTCCAACGCATATTTTATTAAGTTTTTACGATAAGATCTCAGAGAGATACAGAGGTTGCGATATTTCCTCTTATCAGGAGATATTGATTACAACATCGCACCGCTCATATCTCGGCAACCGCTTACGCTAACAAAGCGATCTTATGCTCTATCGATAGCTAATCTTTGGCAATATCTGCTGCCCGAAGATCGTCGCAATCCATCTGATCCTTGTGCCAGAATGGCCTGAAGATCATTAGAATCTTACTGGACCATCAATCAAGATCTAATGACTCCAGTGAGTCAGGAGAGCTTCCCAAATTGATCCAGAAGCTTCTCTGACTCACCTTATGACTCACTGAGATGTAGCCTCTGTTCATTACATGTATATACTATGATAATATGATCTACAAGCCAATGGCAGGTCTCAGATGCATCAATGCCTTTGATCCACACCCTGTCTTTACTCTTTTATCCTATACTGGGCTAGGGTGTACCCCAAGTATAGCAGTACCCTCTTTTGATGATTGCACTGGCATGCATGCATCTATTTGGCTCTGGAATGCCCTCCTCAGGGTATAAAAGGACCTCCTCTGAGGCCCTTCCAGACCACCTCCCTTCACTCCTCTACTCAACCCTGACCAGTTATTGGTTTCTTTTCTCTTTCTATTTCTCTTGTCTGTGTGTGATTTTGTCAACAACAACAAGTCAGGCAACAAGGAAAATAGTAAGAAAGTAAAAGAACTTGTATTCAACAAGAGGTCAAGTTCTTGAGGAGTCCTCTGCAAACTTGACCTGGTTTGTATACATAGTACAAGCCACATCATAACAAACAAGTCCGTACATTGAGTCACAACTGATAAGAGGTGGAAGCAGTGGAAGTGACTGCAGAACTGTGGAATTTCACATCAGAGTTGAGATACATCTTGGTTATTGGTCTGGAACATCCCCTTGAATCACATGACACAGATATACCATAAAAGGCAAGTATGTTTTGAAGATGATCTCATAAAATGTAGTAAATTGAGAAAATATTATAGAGTGGATATATGCATGTCAGTTTGTGACACTTCCCCCCTTCAAGGCACAGGGGTAATGGGGTGCCTTTGGATGTGACTTGACATAGTCGGCAATGAGTTCTGGTGCATTCACCAGGTCATCATAAGTTAACCATTGTTGCTCATTGTAGCTGAGCCATTTGACGTAGTATTCAAAGATGTTAGACCTTTTGTTGTATTGTGACTTTATGATCTATTCCACTTCAAATTCTTCTTCCCCTTCAGGAGTTACCACAGGTGGTGGTGGGGGGACCTGACAGCCATAGGGGTTGTCTTTATATCTGGTGAGAAGTGAAACATGAAACACTGGGTGTATTTTCATGGTTATTGGTAGGTCCAGTTTGAAAGCATGTGTGCCATGTTGTGCTACCACCTTGAATGGTCCAATGCTTTTGTGGGCCAGTTTCCTGGAGGCCTGTTGTGTCCATATGTTCTTGGTGTCAAGCCAGACTTTGTCTCCAACCTTAATAGCTTCTGGGGTCCAATGCTTCTGATCATAGTATTCCTTGATCCTCTGGTTTGCTATTTCCAGAGCTGCCTTAAGTTTGTAGTGGCCCTTTTGGAGCCATTCTGCATGGTTGTCTGCTAAGGGGAGTTCTTGTTCCTCCCTGTCCCCAACTGCCAGCCTTGGATGGAAACCGTAGTTTGCAAAGAATGGTGATTTGCCAGTTGAGGCATTGACACTGTTATTGTAGGCAAATTCAGCCAATGGTAGGAGTGAGACCCAGTCGTCTTGCCAGTCAGATACATAATGTCTGATGTACCCTTCCACTACTTGGTTGGCCCTTTCAGACTGGCCATCTGTCTGAGGGTGATATGCTGTGGAGTAGGAGGGTTTTATATCCAGCTGTCTGTATAAGTGCCTTAGGAATTTGGATGCAAAGTTGGGGCCATGGTCTGAGAGGTCATAGGTAATTTCCTCCCAAGGTTTTTCCAGTGCTGGTATTGGGTTTAGGAGCCCTGGGGGAACTTGGTTGCTGTGCTTGTTCCTGATGCATGACTTGCAATGTGTGACATATTCGTTGACTGATTTTTTCATTGATAACCACATGTATTTGCAATTTAGCAATTCATATGTTCTGAACTGCCCTGGGTCTCCTGCTGCTGGGCTATTGTGATGGCTTTCGATGACCTGTTTGTGAAGTTCTTTGTTATTTGGGACATAGATTCTGCCCTTGTGTTGTAAAAGTCCTTTGTCCCATTCCCAATCTTTAACCTTCTCATTGTCATCTAGGGCTTTTAGCACTTTTGATAGGTGTTTGTCCCCTGGGATAGCATCCCTAACAAGTTGTTCCAGGTCATGGTCTGGCGTGATTGCTTGCAGGCTCAGTGATTTCAGCTCAAAAAATTGGTTTTGCACAAGCAGAGCTTGGCTCTCACCCCCCTCTCTAGGGATGTGTCTTGACAGCCTAGAGAGTATGTCTGCCCAACCATTCTTTGCCCCTTCAATGTATAGAATCTTGAATTTGAACCTGGATAGGAACTCATGCCACTGTGTGACTCAACCATTCAGTGGCTGATTTGTCTTCCAATACTCCAAATTCTTGTGATCACAAACAATGTTTACTGGGTGTTCAGCCCCTTCTAATAAGTGATGCCAGTGTTTGAGGGCCTTTATAATTGCCAGCATTTCTTTGTTGTAAATATCATAATTTCTTTCTGCTGGGACCATTGCCTTGGAGTAGTAGGAGATTGGGTGAAGCATTCCGTCTTCTCCATATTGCAATAATACAGGACCTGTGGCATAGCCTGAGGTGTCTGTTTCCAGAATGAATGGTTTGCTGGGTTCTGGCTGAATTAGGAGGGGGGCTTCCATGCTCAATCCCTTTCTTCTGTCCATTCCCACTTTACATCCTTCTTGACAAGTTCATAAAGACATTTTGTGATTTTTGAAAAGTCCTTTATGAAGTGCCTTAACCAATTTGCAAACCCCAGCCCTTCCAGGACTTTGGTTGGGTTGGTAAGGGTTGGCCATTCAACAGCCTTTTTGACCTTGGCTGGGTCTACTTTAAATCCCTGGGGAGTCACTACTATTCCCAGGTAGTCCACTTTGGTGACATCAAAAACACATTTCTCCAGGGCACAGTATAGGCTGGCCTTTTGGAGCCAACGCAAGACTTCTCTGACATGTTCATCGTGTTCCTCTTGGTTTTTTGAGAATACTAATATGTCATCCATGTAAATTACAATGTAAATGCCTTCAATGTCCTGGAATTCCTCTTGGATCATGGCCATGAAGGTTCCTGGTGCATTCTTTTGGCCAACTTGCATGACTAAGGGCTCATACAGCCTGCATTTGGTCTTAAAAGTGGCCTTCCATTTGTCTCCTTCCCAAATTTGTATGAGGTTGAAACCCCACTTTAGGTCAAACTTGGTAAATATCTTTGCCCCATGCAAAGTTTCCACAATATCATTGATGTGTGGGAGTGGGTACACATTGGAGACAGTCATTTCATTTAGCCGCTGGTAGTCGATGCACATGCGCAGCTTCCCATTCTTCTTCTTAACAAATATGGCTGTGGATGCCATTGGTGACCTTGAGGGTCTAATATGCCCTGCCTGCAATTGGCAGTCTAAGGTTTTGTGCAATTCTGCATCTTTTTTGACACCCACACTGTATATGGGGCCATGCCTTGGTTTCGCATCTGGTTTCAGATCTATCTCCATATCCCACTTCCTATGGGGTGGTAGTGGTTGGACATCATCTTCTTCAGCAAATATTTTCTTGAACTCCCTGTACTTTACTGGAAGTGAGTCTAAAGAGTCCAACTGGAGCTCCTTGGGTTCATTCGCTTGCACATGTAAGGGTTTTGTAATGCAATGCTTCAAGCATATTGGTGAGTTGAACTTCATGTCCTTTCCATCCCAGTCAATGTCTGGATTATGGAATTTGAGCCATGACATGCCCAGGACTAAATCATTTTTGCCAACATTCACAACATAAGCACTGAGAATCTCTCGGTGCTCCTGAATGCACAACTCAAAGGTGCAATAATGGGTCACAGACCCAGAGTCTATCTCCCTTCCATTGATTACTTGTAATCTCTTTGGTGTTTCTAGGGTGGTGGTAGGGATACAATATTTGTTATGACCTGTCAAACAGACATAACAAAATAACTGAATATTTTTACAGATTTATGGCATTTTTCCTAAGTGGAACAAGCCATAAACAAGGTCACATGACCTTGGCGCTTAACCAGTGCTTATGGTGGTTACCCTGAACTCACTCCAGCATTTCTCTCCCTTGTTACTTGGAGTGAGGAGCAAGTTGTCACATGATCTTGGCGCTTACGGCAGGATCACGTGACCACAGTGCCTACAGTGGTTACCCTGAACTCGCTCCAGCATTTCTCTCCATTGTTACTTGGAGCAAGGAGTGAGTTGTCACGTGATCTTGGTGCTTATGGCAGGATCATGTGACCTCAGTGCCTACCCCTTGGACCTTGTGCAGCTCTATAAGATTTGGAGCCACACAAACTTAAGTCAAACAATTACCTAACCCATAGTACTGTACATAACCTGCACCTACTGTGGATTGTGCTTAGATAATACATCTGCAGCCACCACAGCCACAGGCATATATAAGAGGGGTAAAGCAAGACTGGACGCCTCAGCTTGCTTTATCTTGTCAACCACCATAGAGAAGCTGTGCCAGAATTTTGCAGGACTCCGGCACCTGCAGCAGGACTCCTGCGCTTTTTGGCCATTCTGGCACTGGCACTGGCACTGGCTTGCCAGTTGCCGGAGTCCGTGCCAGAATTCTGGCAGGTGCAGGAGCATGCCAGAATCCCGGGACTCCTGCAACTGGCTATGGTCAGAACTCACCACATCAAGTTGTGTAATAGCTCATTAGATGCGCAGAAGAGAGAGCATTCCAATGATATAGAGCACGTTTCATACGAAATTCATTCTGGCAAATTTTACACAGTTCTTTTGTTCGGGTCTTTGTGGCCAACATTTCCAGGGCCATAAACCTCACCACGATCTCTCGCAAAGTAGCTCATTAAATGCGCAAAAATCAGGAGATCACAGATATGTCATTTGCTCCGCGCAAAAAATTCGATAACGCATAGTTCGCTCCAAATTGATGCTCAGGAAATATTCTGGGAAATGCGCACATGCTATTTCACCACAAAGAAAGCTGTTTGAAGCTTATCCGACCAGCTAGCCTTTCTCCTGAGCTTGAAAAACCCCTACTGACATTATATCTAGTAAATACATTGACTGAATAACTATGAACCAGGGTGTGTGCAGGCAACCTCACTGTCAACCCAGCAGAATCACTGCACATGGTCGGAAATTTATGTTATAAGCTTGTTCCAGATGTTTCAGGTACCTGAGATAGGGCAATAAGCATCCCTGAATCTGTCTGTGATACTAAGAAAGCCAGAATAGCACTGTGTGGGTGTCCATGGCGCATTTCAGGGGGTTTTCAGCATCAGGGGCGCTGTTCCCCCAGTTTCACCAGCTAAAACACCTTCAATCAGGCTGGTTTTTGGTATATAGAGTCCTTATGATAATGCGCATCGACTCCGCGCAAGGGAGCGAGGTTTGCACGGCTGGTTTCACTAGCGCTTGTGGCGCTGTTCAGGGGTTTCCCCCTTTATATCGCTGATAACTTTCGATAAAAGCGTTCGTTTATTATGAAAATATGTGCATTCGATTCCTCTCAGTGAGACGAGTCGATTGGTATGTATATCGCCCCAATTAGAGCTCAGGATAGCGAGCTTGAACATCTGCGCATCCCCCTGAATATTTTTCTTAGACGATTCTGCGCCGATACTGCTCATTTCTTAACCGTTTGTAATCAAGTAAAGTACAATTTGATCCGCTGAATTTTGCATTTTATGAATGCTTAATATATGCAATCCGTGGTGGTCATGTACAGGTGACAATGTGCCAGTATTCAGGTATGCAGGTATGCAGGTATGCCAGTACTGCAGGACTCCGCCTAGGACTCCGGCACCCTTGAGGCTATTCTGGCACCTGCACTGGCAACTGGCACGCCAGAATTTGCTGGAATTTTAGCCAGAATTCTGGCAAGTTCTGGCTGCAGGAGCCTGGCACAGCACCTCTAAACCACCATAGACCACAGCAAACACTGTAACTAGAACACTCAATACATACCACATAGCACCAAACCATCAACACAGCCACTACTTAAGTGCTTCACAAGGGAGCCTCCAGAGGGTCACAACATTATAAAGCAAGCTCTTAACTTAACTAGTGGCAAACATAAGTATACTACACAGATACTAAGGGCTGAGTACACAAGAAAACCAGCTAACTCCTGTGATACATAAGAGAACACAAAGAAACTATGTCACAGAGACCACAAACTTGATCTCAAAGCAGAGTGGCAAATAGTAGACCACAATCACCCAAACCCATTGCTTCCCCAGAGGCTGAAGGTAACCCAGATGAGACCCTCCAAGGAATGCCAGGGGGGTTGCCACAAAACCCACAACCAGTGGCTCAACCTAACCCCACTCAGGCCCCTATCCTGGGAGGGCAAATAGGGGGAATACTGCTCTGCAGCCCTCAACCGCCAATTCACCTGATAAATCCAGACCCAGAAGATATCTCAAATCTGGAGCAGGATGAGGTAGAAGATATGACCCGAACCATATACAACAAGGCACAGCCTTGGCGAAGAGGCAAGGACACAACCCCAGCCAGGTCCTGGAACCATAGCCACTGCCAACCCTATTCACACCATTGCCACCACCATCAGGGTCGGGCTCAAGGAACTTAGAGACAATAACCATAGGGAAATAGAAAAGGCAATCATGGGTATAAATCAGTGTCAAATATCACTAACCCGACAAGAAGGAAATGTGGACTGGATGGTAAGGTCAATGGAAACATCCAACAAAAATGTCCTCTATGTGGCAAAGAACCAGGACAACCTAAAAGCAGAAATGGGGAACCTGATAAAAGAATTAAAGGACATCTCCATGGAAATAAACCGGGTACTGGGAATGCAAGAGCAAAAGCTCGAAAGCTTAGAGAAGAAAACTGAAAACACAGGGGAGATCCTAATCGCACTAGAACAATGGGTAACCGATCTAGGAAATGAGCTCCAGAAAACAACTGAAGCAGGAAGGCCAAGGGAAAGGACAGAAGAAACCAGGGGAAGAACTAGGGTGGTCATAGGAAGCCCCTCACAATCCCCCTCAGCCTCCCCAGTACGAACACCCTTTCTGGGAAGAACCTTCCAGGCTGAGTCCACAATAAGACCCCGAGCAGAACCTCCATCCCAAGCAAACCAACCTACCCCTGCTGCAAACCACACTCCTAAGGAGGCGAGACTAGGGAGACCCAGCAAATTTAATGGGAAAAAGGGGAAGGAAGCAGAGAACTTCATAATCAGCATGGAACTTTTCTTTGCTGACTATGACGAATCAGCCTTTGATGACCAAAAAAATATCTCTGCTGTGTTAATGAACATGGAGGATGGGGAAGCAGCAAACTGGGCACAACCTTACCACTGGAAACTACTAACAGGCGAACACACAGGTATTCTTGCATCCTGGAAGGATTTCAGGAAGGGATTCCTGGATGCTTTTAATGACCCAGTCATAAAGGAAAAGACCATCCGGAAACTAAGGAAATTAACACAGACCAAGAGTGCATTGGATTATGCTACCCAATTCTGGATCCTGATCCAAGAGGTAGACTGGAACCAGGAAGCCCTCAAGGACCAATTCAGGGAAGGGTTAAAACCCGAAGTACAACAAGAGATCTTAAGGATTGAAGTACTGGCAAATGAGGCTGAAGGTCCATCATATACCTTAGATCAATTAATCAACTTTGCCTGCAAAATGGATGACATGCAGTTTGCGAACCAGAAAATGAATGCAAGGACCAGCAACTCAGCAAATTCAACCTGGGCACCAGCGAAATACAAACAAGGGGGGAACAAGCCTTTAGGGACCAGCAGCAAACAGGGGAATACCCAAACCAACAACATGGTAAGGATACCAAACAGTGAAAGGGACAGACGAAGGAAAGAAGGACTCTGTATCAAATGCAGTAAATCAGGGCATGTCCTGAAGGAGTGCCAAGGCCAGTGGACCTACAACAAAGCTAAGACACAAGGGAAGGCCAGCAGACAAGTTGAGGAAGAAAGCAGCTCTGAGTTGGAAAACTAATTGGTCCTACCACTTCCATGTTGGAGGACCCCAATATAACCCCTACTGCAGATGTATGTTACCTCAAGAAGTCTAGTAATCAATCAATAATATACACTACGTTAGAGGGAATCATGGAACCAGCAAAGACGCTGATTGACTCAGGATCTTCAACCAACTTCTTTGATAAGGCCTATTCAAGGGAAAAGGGGATTCCAACCACTCCCCTCAAACACAAGAAATCAATTGTGGCCATTGATGGAAATGAAATCAAGGATGCCATAGAAGAAAGGGCAGAACTAAACATCGAAGTGGAAGGGAAGACACTGAAATGCTCCCTTTATGTAATGACCCTAGGTGACACAGACATAGTCCTAGGGAAAGAATGGCTTGAAGAAGCAGAACCTATCATAGATTGGAAAGACCTTACCATCTCATACCCAGACAAATCAAGGCAAGGGCAGCAAGTGAAAGCCTACAAATCCCAGAAGAATTTAGGGATTTTGAAGACCTATTTGGGGAAGAAGGTTTCCGAGAACTTCCACCCCACCAAGGTAACCTAGACTTCAAAATGGACCTGATCGAGGGAGCGGAGCTGCCAAAGCCTGCAAAGAGGTACAGTATGTCGCCAGCAGAAACAAAGGCGCTCAGGGAGTACCTAGAGGAGGAACTAAGAAACGGGAAAATAAGGCCCAGCCAGTCAGTTGTAGCTGCACCCTGTTTCTATGTGAACAAAGCAGATGGAGGGCTTAGGTTGGTAGTCGACTACCGTAAGATGAATGACATCACCAAGCCAGACAGGTTTCCACTTCCAATCCAAATAGAATTGATTGAGAGACTGAAGGATGCAACCATCTATTCAAAAATGGATGTTTGATGGGGGTTCAACAACATCAGGGTAAAAGAGGGAGACAAATGGAAAACAGCTTTCAGGACAGGAGAAGGCCAGTTTGAATGCTTGGTCATGCCATTCAGAGTAAAAGAAGGACCAAGAACCTTTACAAGGTTCATGATGGAAAAGTTCTGTGACATAATAGATGATTATGTGGTAATCTACATGGACGATGTACTAGTGTTTTCCAGAAACAGGGAAGAACATGTACAACATGTCAGGGAAGTGTTAAGAAGAATGAGGGAAAACCACCTCTTCCTCAAACCACACAAGTGTCAGTTCTTTGTGAAGGAGGTAAGCTTCATTGGAATTGTCATATCCCCAGAAGGGATATCGATGGAAAAGGAAAAGGTAAAGGCAGTTCTAGAATGGCCAGAACCTAACACAGTAAAAGAAGTCCAAGCCTTCCTAGGCTTCGTGGGGTTCTATAGAAGGTGGATAGAGAAGTTTAGTACCTGAGCCAAACCCCTCACAGATCTCACCAAAAAGATGTCAAATTCCTGTGGGAAAGAAAACAACAGGAAGCATTTGAAGCTATCAAAGAAGCAGTAGCAAGAGAACCAGTCCTAATCCACCCAAACCCAAACAGCCATACATACTGGAAACAGACGCCTCAGGAGTGGCCATGGGGGCGTACTAAGCCAAAAGGGTGATGACAACCGATTGCATCCAATTGCCTTCCTATCAAGAGCTTCACCCCACCAGAGAAAAATTATGACACCTACACAAGGAGTTGCTTGCAATTGTTAGGTCCTTAGAGCACTGGAGGCTATACCTAGAAGGGACAGAGGAACCTATTGTGATATACACTAACCATAGAAACCTCCAGTACTGGCAAAATGCCCAGATGTGGAATAGAAGGCATGCCAGATGGTATCTCACTCTGGCACCCTTCAATTTTCAGATTGTGTATAGACCAGGGACACTCTCACAGAAGCCAGATGCCCTTTCCAGAAGGAGTGACCATGGGGATACCCCTATGGAACCACAGATCATGATTCCAGAAGAAAGGTTCATAGGTTTCAAGGCAGAAGTACAGGGGAATTTCTGGGAAGAGCTTAAAGAAGCTCAGGAAGAAGACAAATCTATCAGATCCTTAAGGCTGAGCGTGGCAAATAAAAAACAACTACCACCCTCAGTACAGAAGGAATTTAGATGGTACAAAATGAAGGAGGGCCTATTAAGGTATGACAATAGGCTCTACATCCCAGATGACAAGGACTTGAGGTTGAGTCTCCTTGAGGAGTGCCATGACGCCCCAGTGGCAGGTCATCAGGGACAAGCCCGAACACTAGAATTACTATCAAGGGATTACTATTGGCCAGGAATGAAGGCCCAAGTAAACCAATATGTGGAATCTTGTGAAACATGTCAAAGAAGCAAAGGACACAAACAAGGCACTCCCCTGAAGTCCTTACCAATCCCATGGAAACCATGGGCAGATGTTGCATATGATTTCATCATCAAATTACCTGTCTCAAAGGGGTACGACAGTATCTTGACAGTTGTAGATCGCTTCTCCTGGCAGGCCCATTTTGTACCATGTCTGGAGAGCACCAATGCAGAAGAACTGGCAGAAATATTCATAAGGGAGGTATGGAGACATCACGGGACCCCAGAAACCACTGTCTCAGACCGAGGGCCAACCTTTAACAGCCAATTCCTAAAAGCCCTATACAAAGGAATTGGGACAAAGCCCAGATTCTCCACTGCCTTCCATCCAGAAACAGATGGTCTGTCGGAAAGGACAAATCAATGGGTAGAAGGGTTCTTAAGAACCTTCTGCAATTATAGACAAGATGATTGGGTAAAATGGTTACCCATTGCCGAATTCTGCCATAACAACCATAAATGCTACAACAGGACAAACCCCATTTGAAACAGTATATGGAAAAAACCCAAGATGGGTTGTCCGAGAGGGAGAAGAACCATCTGAGGCACCGCTGCAGACAACATGCGTAATCAAATGGAAAAGGTATGGGATGAGGCAAGAGCCTCAATGGAATTACACCAACAAATGGAAAAGAAAGGGAGGGAATTCAAGGTAGGAGACAAGGTTTGGCTGCTCCTAACAAACCTCTTGTCCAAGAGACCCTCCAAGAAACTGGACAACCAAAAGGGGGGCCTTTTGAAATCACAGAAAAGATCTCATCCCATGCATATCCCTGGACCTACCTAAAACCATACGTGTACACAATGTATTCCATGTAAATCTCCTCTTGCCATTCACAGAAGATAAAGACTTCCAAAGAAGGCAGGCCAAACCACCACCAATCATAACGGAAAAAGGAGAGGAGGATATGAGGTGGACCACATTGCAAATTATGAATGGCGAATGGCAGCTGTTTTACCAAATCAGATGGAAGGGCTACGACCCAATAGAAGACACAATGGAACGTGCCAGCAAGTTTGCTGACATGAAAGAGGTTCTAAATGACTTGCAAAGGCCTTACCAGATGCACCAATGCCAATCAAGACAAGTCAGCACTCAGGTGACTTGAAAGGCAGGCCAAAGAGAACCAAACAAGGATCTGGAAAGCTTTAAAAAGAGCCATCCAGGATACCCAAGAAAGGCCAGAGCCCGCTCTACCACCTCACTTGCACCACAACACACCTGCAAAACCCCAAAACATGCCTTTCGTCACTCACCCAGTTGCACATCCCAACCGTTACACACCACTTGCTGAAAATCAGGTGGCCCCACTTTGGCAGCCACCCACCACCAGGCGGCCAGCACCCTACCCTGGCAGGGAAAATTGTCCTAAACCAGGGATGTACTGCTCCAGTGTGGAAGACGCCCAGAGGTACACCAAACAACTGTTGCCAGGAGCTAACCTAGTGTACATCCCAAAGAAGTTAAGGGATGAAAGGAACTGGATCGACAATGACAAGTACCTGGATCCCAGGTTAGGGGTCCTGACATGGCATGGAAGCTGGAAGCCAACAACAAGAAACGCCTTGCTAAGAACACCAATGTATGTCATTGACAATATCGTGGGACCAACAGTCGACGTGGTGACCAAGGCAGCAAGACAACAGAGGAGGGCCACAGGCCAAATGGCAGACAGGGGGGCTGGGAGGTGGAGCGCAGGCAAGGCATTGCTGGAAGAATGGAAGTTGACACCAGCTGCACTATGTGGGACTGCTCGAAGCAACTACCACTGATGAGATGTTTACTGCTATCAGGACAAAGCAGGCAAACATGAGCACTTCCAAATTGGGTGAAGGTGCACCCAAACAAAAACACCAATTACACACTGATATGACAAGCCTTACATCAAGCCTAGAATCACTGGTCGTGGCTGAGGAAGAAGCCAAGCCAGAAATAAAGGAACCCACCCTGGACCCAGCTGCGAGGAAGCCAAACAGGACTGGGACCAGTGGGAAAACAAGCTTGTCGAAGCTCTGGAGGAGGTGCCACTGTTGGAACCAACCCCCATATGACCACTTTGCCTCCCACAAATTGTTCCCGAATGTATAAGAGTTTTATTTTTACACACCAAACTTAATACATTTTTTTACTCTCTATTTTTACGTTTGCCCTTGAGGGGCCAGGTATAGGGCTTCTTGCCCCTTTTTATCCTTCTTATTGGTCTGAACAACTGACTGGGTAGTGGGCTGCAGCCAAGGAGCCTCCCCCCCTGGGAAGTCGGCCATGTAGTTCTGGAAACACCCAGAACCAGACGCTGCAAAGGGCGAAGCCTCATCAAACAAGGGAGCAGAGCCCTCCTTGAAGAATTTGGCAAGAGCGCCTGGTGAGACCCTCCTCAAAGGACTTGTAGTCCTGATCAACGAGCGCCCAGACAGCTCAAGGGTGGCCTCATGGGCCCGACCATCAAGGAGGATGCGCTCTTCTACAGAACAAGTTAGCTACATGAGAATGACAAAGAACAACACATACCTGGCACCCCACAGAAGAACCAATCCCCAACACCTCCATAGAAGTCTTCAAGGGAGGCGTCGCACACAGCATCAGTAGGCGCAGTACTCCCCCTCAGGGAGAGACCAGCAGGTGCAGTCAAGGGGATTGTAGTTAAGGGAAATAACATGCATAGTAAAGACGGGATGAGGAAGGAAAACAACAAAACCACAAACATTAAAAAATCACAGTGCAACACAATAACTTGCACAAACATCAAAACAAGGCCTGGTCAGGTGACACCAACAGACACATGACCATCTGCCAGAAAACAAACAACAAAGCACGGGAATCACATGACCTAGCCTAGTCATGTGACCACCTGCCAGAAAACAAACAACAAAGCACAGGAATCACATGACCTAGCCTAGTCACATGAATATACGCTATCCCCTAACTACCAGGGGGTCGAGAGGGGGCACCGACCAAGTGGAGGAGTGAGGCCCCGAGCGTAGCAGGAGAAAGGCCACACAGGGGAACGCAGGAAGGGCACCCCTTGGATGTGTCATAACCAGCACAAGCCTACATCAGGAAACCATGTGACCACAACAACCAGAGAGGGTATATCTAGGGGACACCTTTGGGGGTAAAGGGGCTATCATCTCATGCCCTCCCCACAAGACACATCTACTTCTAAAAACACCAACAATGCTAAGCGAAGATGGCTCAAACATGGGAACACCCCAGCCAAACAAATCAAGCACAGGGTGGAGGTCACCATCACCATCACTGGCGCCCTTGGAATCAAGCCAAGCCCCCTCACCTGCTTCTATGCAGCTTATGCTGATGGATTGCAGGTCCGAAGAGCTGACCAAAACTGCACAGGCCCCCTGATTCTGTGTCCAGACCAGGGCAGTGCTGCTGACCTGGTCGAAGCTACACAATCAGCCCTCAAGTGGGCTTGCTGCCTGATACAAGGTGTTCTGCTGCCACTGGCCCAATCACTGGGCAACCTTAGCTGTGGCCAAACAGCACAACCCAGAGGAGCCAAACTACAACCCAACCCAGCCCCTGCATATCCATGCCCTCTCCATCAGTCAGGAACGGAAGGGTGGGTGGAACACCCAGAATGCAGGGTTCTGGGACTTCGAGGGGCAACACCCCAACATACGGCCCAAAGACCTCAAGGATGGACCAGGAGGCAACCCAGCAAGGGATGCCTTCAACTATCTCTGGAAGGATGTTGGAGCTAATGGCGAGGAGATAGAGGACCTGATGGCGGGGGACCTGACCTTGGAAAGGTTGGAGGAGATTTTGGTGAAGGGAAAGGGTGGAAAACGGTCAAGGATGGAGGCAGACTTGGAGGATGGGATGGAGATTGTTGCCTCAGCAACAAAACAGGAGTACTACCAGGCGTTCAAGCGCCTCCGCCCCCTCCAGATGGTGACGATGGAACTCGGTACAGCATATGCCAGTACACATACAAGGAAGACCGGGGTTGCATGCCTGCAATCCCTGTGGAGTTAGAGGTCCCGGAAGACCAGGAGCACATCGACCAAGCAGACAGATGGTTTGCCAAGGAGGTCGAGAAGAGGGGAAGAGGGGTGCGCCATCGCATCCTGGTGATAGAAGGAGAAACTGGAACGGGGAAAACGGCATATGCACGATCCAAGGGCTGCCACAGCCGGATGTGCAATGTGTGGAATATGGGCAACTTGTCAGAAGATGCTGACATTTGGATCCTGGACAACATGGTCCAGTCAAAGGAAGTACTCACTCAAGGCCCTGAGCCAGTACAGGCGGACTTCACAGGCAGGTACACATGTGAAATCGATGAAGGTACGGCCAACAGTTATTCTGGGAAATAGCTGGTTGGCAATCATGAAATGTTGGTCGGACATAGAGGGGGAAGAAGGGGACTTATGGGTATCAAGAAATGTGGAATGGGTGTATGCAGGAGGAAAACCATTCTTTGTATTCCCTTAGAATAATTTACTGTACTGTACAACTTCTGCTATGCCCATCCAAACAGTTGGGGCATTCTGAGAAGAAGCAGACAAATCCTCACCCCTAAATAACCTCCACAACAAAGAAAAGAAAAACAATCTCATGTAACGGAGAGGTTAAGGGGTCTAGCCTGAGTCAGCCTGACCTCATTGAACGATACTGAATCAGCCGAAAGGTTGTTGGTTTGAGTCCAGCACCCTTAACCTCCTTGGTGCATGAGATTCCTTTTGCATAAGGAACTAAACCATGTCTCAAGGTCCCCCAAGACATGTCCAAAGCGGGGGATAATGTTATGACCTGTCAAACGGACATAACAAAACAACCAAATATTTTTACAGATTTATGGCATTTTTCCTAAGCGGAACAAGCCATAAACAAGGTCACGTGACCTCAGCGCCTACAGTGGTTACCCTGAACTTGCTCCAGCATTTCTCTCCCTTGTTACTTGGAGCGAGGAGTGAGTTGTCACGTGATCTTGGTGCTTACAGCATGATCACGTGACCTCAGCGCCTACCCTTTGGACCTTGTGCAGCTCTATAAGATTTGGAGCCACACAAACTTAAGTCAAACAATTACCTAACCCATAGTACTGTACATAACCTGCACCTACTGTGGATTGTGCTTAGATAATACATCTGCAGCCACCACAGCCACAGGCATATATAAGAGGGGTAAAGCAAGACTGGATGCCTCAGCTTGCTTTATCTTGTCAACCACCATAGACCACAGCAAACACTGTAACTAGAACACTCAATACATACCACATAGCACCAAACTGTCAACGCAGCCACTACTTAAGTGCTTTGCAAGGAAGCATCCAGAGGGTCACAACAATATTGTTTAACAAGATCTTTGTGGATAAATACTGATGTGGCCCCTGAATCAACCATGGCCCATCCATTGAATTTTTTCATATTGTATGCAGACTTGTGTTCAGGGGTTGTGCACAGTGGGAATGCATGAAAGAAAAAGTGAAGTTGTGATTGGTTTCCTAACGACATACATTCCATTCCCATATTTTTACAGTGCACAGCAAAATGATTGCAGCACGTGATGAAAAATCAACCAATCTCAACTCTGAGGATAATTACGACACATGATGTATATACAGTAACGCGATTTGAAAGAAGTATGAAATGCGCACGTAGTGCAAAAACAATGAGAAAAATTGATAAGTGGGATCATGAGAAAAATAGGAAACAAGATCGGACTTGCTGCAATCATTTTGCATGAAGTAAGCAACACCATCTCAACTGCCAGAAAAAAATACTGAAGCAGCTCACCTTCAACCAAGCCATTTAGTACTTGGTATGACCTCCCTTAGCTCTCACTAGCACTGCAATACACCAAGGCATTGACTTATACTGACCACAAATATATCAAGATGGAATTTTGTACCACTGCCGCTCCAGAGCCTCCCAAAGTTCCTGCTGATTTGTGGGCTGGGGGTGTTCAGCATGAATCACAGTGTCAAGATAGGACCAGACATGCTCGATCAGGTTCATATCTGGGCTATTTGATGGCCAGGGAAGGACTCAAAGCTGGCGATCAAGGAGCCACTTTTTTGTCACTCGAGCTGTGTGCTTTGGATCATTGTCTTGCTGAAAGATTATTGAGGAAGGGCAAGTATGGGATTTGAGGAGGGGGTGGAAGAATTCATTAGAAAGGATTTCAGTGTATTTGACTGCTGTCAGTGTGCCATCTATACAGTGCAATCAACCAACACCCTCTGGTGTGATGTACCCCCAAACCATAACATGGCCGCCACCATGTTTGACAACCTGTTTGACATGCTCTGGCTTCACTGGGTCACCAACCTTCTTATAATAGATATTTGGCCTGCCAGCTCCAAAAACAAGGAATTTGGACTCATCTGAAAAATACACCTTGAACCAATCAACCTTGTCCCATGTTAAATGCAGCTGTCCCCAGCACAGCTGCCTCCAACACTTCTTGCAGTTGAGGAATGGGACCCTGCATTGATGATAGACATGAAAACCAAGCTCATGTAATCACCATTGGAGCATATTGGTGCTGACATTGGGGAAAAAGTTGCACTTGAGGTCAGCCACAGTCTTTGACATGCCATGAGACATCAACAACGCAGCCCAGCAACCCTCAGATTCATCCATTTTGCGTGGCCAGCCAGTACTTTTTTTGGGTGTAAATATGTTGTTGCCTCTGAGGTAGCTAGACCAGATTTGACCAACAGTAGTGTTGTGTACCCCACCCAGCCTATTTGCCACAGCACAATCAGTCAGACCTTTCTGCTTGAGAAAGATGATGTTGGCACACTTCAAGGGAGATATGGCGGCCACCATAGTGCTTAAAAATTGAACAAATTTGATGTAGGCAAGGAGAAGACTATCATGGATGACTGTGGGTGGTTGAAGTTGCTTACTTCATGCAAAATGATTGCAGCAAGTCCAATCTTGTTTCCTATTTTTCTCATGATCCCACTTATTGATTTTTCTCATTGTTTTTGCGCTACACACGCATTTCATACTTCTTTCAAATCGTGTTACTGTATATACATCATGTGTTGTAATTATCCTCAGAGTTGAGATTGGCCGATTTTTTGTCACATGCTGCAATCATTTTGCTGTGCACTGTATTTTCATTCTGTGCACTTTGTAACATAGCACCCAAGACCACCCCCCTGGCACGGTTTGAGCTCATTCCTTTACCGACTCCTTGTTGGTTGTTTCTACATCTTCCACAACCACTTTGTAACCTGACATCTTGGCTGAAGGACATTTGGCAGTGATATGACCACATCCTCCACAGTTGTAGCAGGTATTCGTTCCTTTCCCTTTTCCTGCACCATCCAGGTCCATTGCGTCTGGATCTTTTGCTTTGGGGGTTGCCAGTGGATGGTTGTCCTTCTTTATGTCCTTGAAGGATTCTTGTATATTGGAATTGCTACCATCATAGCGAACAGTAGGGACAGTGAAGCCCTTGGTGTTGGGCCCAATGGCCACAATTTGGCCCTTGACTGCCCTGCCGTCCTTGATCTTGTATATCCATTCCCCACTCTTGAATTTCTCCTTTTGGGGGTTGCTTTGGGAGGTAGCTGTGGGCCTGCTGGATGAGGCATTGTTGCTGCTGGACTTGTTACCCCCATGAGACGTCCTTTTGCTACCAAACAATATGAGGTGGCAGTCAATTTCCAAGGCTTGCTGAGTGAGCTGGGCAAAGGTTTTGGTGCAGGGGTTGTAGTTTTGGGCCACCATGCTGTCTGTTACATCTGATGATAGACCATCATAAATCTGGTCACACATGGCCGCATCATTGTAGTTGAGCCCTGTTGAATATAAATTGAATAGGGTGAGGTAATCCTGAACTGTCTTGGATTGTTTCCACTTCCGCCACTTGTCATGGTTATTTTTGGTGTGGTTCAAGTCCCCATAATGGGTAGTAAATTCTTGCCAAAATAGGTTGGCATTGTGAAGCCATGGGATTGCAGTTCCAGGGTTCAGGATTTCAAATTCTTCATACAAGTTGACCTATTCAGTGGCAGATCCTTCAAGATAGGATGTGATAAAGGCAACCACTTGGTCAGCTGAGTGCCCACTCATATTTGTATTGATGTATTGGGCACATGTGATTCTGAATGAAATGGCATCTTCACACTTTGTGCCATCAAACCTTTGTGGGGCGGCCATCTTAACTTTTGCTATCGACCCACTAGAGGGAGTAGTAGCTGCTGGTTGCAACAGGGCCATGCTGGAGGAGGGTTGTGCTGGGGTGACTCCGGTGCCCCCTGCAGAGGTGTTGATTTGTGCCTCAATGCACATAATGGTTGTTTGGAGAATTGCTAACATGCCAACCAGATTGTTTATGTTGGTGGCCAGTCCTGCCACGTCAGTGTCTATCTTTGCTTGGTTTATTGTAAGCTTGGCTTCGAGTGAGTCTGTGTAGGTCTTATTGTTGTGTTCAATGTCTCCAATGTCATTTTGGAGGTTGTTGGTTCATTCTTGCAATTCATCCATGGACCAGAGCATATAGATTACTTTTTCTTCATCAGACATATTTGCCCAAGCAGGGGCAGGGGCTGGTGATGCCATTTCAGGAAGGATTCAGGTAAATTCTAACAGCGACAGAGACAATAAGGAAGTACAGGAAATTGAGAATTGTTTTGGTAATAGAGGATTTTGGTTCCCCACACAAGTCTATAAATTTCAAAGTTTCCAATCCCCTCAAACCTTAACCACATGTCGTCCAAGTCCCAACTTTTGGTGTCTTGGCAACAATATGGGCACTCCACCCTTTTTAGTTTAGTTTGATCCTGAAGGAGTGCTTCCTTGGGGAGGGGTGATTTGGGCTGCCAGAAGGGGTGCTTCTTCCTGAATTGGCAAGCTTGTGCCACTTAGAAAGGTGGGGTGAGGGAGGTCTGATGGTGTTGAGAAGACAGGGAAGGTGTACTTGTGAGGTGCAGTGTTTCCTTGGACCAGGGCTTCTAGTCTAAGGTGATTGTGGAGGAGGGAGAAGTAGTCCTCCTGATGTTTGCACAGTCACTCAGTTAGGAATGCGCAACGGGCCTCAGCTTCATGAAGTTTTTCATGGGTTTCTTTGTATTTATTTTGGTAATAACAATACCTGTCTTGGAAATTTTCAATGGTATCTAATAGGTGACAAAGGAGTTGTTGGCCAAGGTTCTCCAGCTTATAGCTGGTTGTGGGGGATGGTGTAGTAGTATAAGAATTTGTCCTTTTTAGGACAGTAGGGGCAGCACACAGGGAAGGTGGCTCCATTTTCTCAGCAGCAAATTTTGCACTCAGGGGCACCTGGCTTGGTGACAAAGGCTTGTTGGGCTTGTCCGACTTTCTGGGGGCAGACTTTGACAATTACCACACAGTTAAAGTTGATGTGCCCAGCCTGTTCAAGGATGTCTTCAACTGAGTTGAGGGTGAAGCAGTGGATGGATAGGTGTCCAAACCACCCACACCAACAGCAGCGCTGATCTTCTGTAAAAGTTTGTGCCACTGAGGGCTGTGCGTTCCATCAGAGACGTACTCAAGCAAGGACAAGATAAGGCAAGAGAGATAGGCCCTTTCCCAAGTCTATTGGAATAGGAAGGTGACCTCCATTGCTCAACTACTTAAGGGCAATGAGCAACCCCACCTCTTGTCAACAAAAGAGATTAAAGAACCAAAGCTTGTTACAATGTGTGAGGGACCTGACTATGCAAGGTTTCACAGAAGCGCGTATAGGGCAACAATGTCTTGTGACTGTGGATAGGTGGAGTGGGATTGGGGAAGGCAACAGGGAGTTATCTCAAGACAATGCCAACGGTGTTCCAGACATATCCCAGACGACACTGAGACTTATGATTGTCAAGAACTTGACCTGATGTTGACAACAACAAGTCAGGCAACAAGGAAAATAGTAAGAAAGTAAAAGAACTTGTATTCAACAAGAGGTCAAGTTCTTGAGGAGTCCTCTGCAAACTTGACCTGGTTTATACACATAGTATGAGCCACATCATAACAAACAAGTCCATACAGTGAGTCACAACTGATAAGAGATAGAAGCAGTGGAAGTGACTGCGGAACTGCAGAATTTCACATTGGAGTTGAAATACATCTCAGTTATCAGTCCAGAACATCCCCTTGAATCACATGACACAGATATACCATAAAAGGCAAGTATGTTTTGAAGATGATCTCATAAAATGTAGTAAATTGAGAAAATATTATAGAGTGCATATATGTGTGTCAGTTTGTGACAGATTTCTTATATAACTAGTACTGAGGAATAAAGTACCATATTAGTTATATACTGTCTGAGTCATTGTATCTTATATACAGAGATATATAAGGATACAATATTGCCTGATTGAGCATGACATTAAGTACTGGCTATTAGAGGAAATCTAAGTACCTGTAGCTGAGGAAGTACACACATTAGGCAGCCCACCATCTATCCTATAAGCTACTGCTTAAGTTTAGTATTAAGATTAGTATCAGTTAGTCCAAGCGACTAGGGCTGAACTACATTTAAGATATCTAAGGGAAGCTGACCATAGCAGTCTTGCTCTTTATACCTATAAATTAGTCAGTTTACACTGTGAAAGATTAAGACCACCTTGAGTGTTACTTGATCGCATTGCAACTACTTTGAGCCTTCTTACTCTAGTCTAAGAAGTATTGAGTATGATTAGTGTATGCTAACATATCTACATTTACTTAAGCTCTAGATATTCAAGTGTACCCTGACCCGTAACATACGGCTGTAAAAGTGCTTGTATGGAGTGATGTCTCTGAGTGTATGCGTAGGAGACCAGTTGGCAATATACACCACGTAAGAGACAGCCTCTTGCCATAAGAAGCATGGTAGCTGTTGGGCAAATAGCTGTGCCCAAGCTCCTTCAACCAATGTGCAGTTTTTGTTTTCAGCAACTCTGTTCTGTGCAGATGAGTGCAGTGCAGTCTGCTCTAGGATAGTACCTTGCAAAGCAGCGTAGTCTTTGAAAATTTTATTGACAAATTCTTTTCCATTGTTGGAATGGACTTGTTTAAGTTTCTTGCCAAACTGGTTGGCTAGTAAAGCTTTGTACACCTTGTAGTGCTCAAAGACTTCCTTGGTTGATTTCATAAAGCTGGCAATGGTGAAGCAGGAGTACATGTTGGTAAATGTGACAAAATATGAGTTCCCTTGTAGGGATTGAGTGCAAGCTGGTCCCCAGATGTCCGTGACAGTGAGATCGCCAACAGAGTGATATTTCAATTTCGATTCCTGAGGATAGGAGGTGATATGATGTTTTGCCTGGACACACGCCTTGCAGAAATAATTGCATGGGGAGTTGCAATCAACTTTCATCCCGTTCACCATGTTTTTGTTGAACAGTTGTTTGAGGGTGCCTTGATTAATATGGCCCATAATACAATGCCAGTCCTCCCAGGTTTTCATTCCATCCATGTCACCTTGAGCAACAGCTACTTGGGTAGTAGGGGTGATAACTGAGATATCCATTAGGTAAAGGCTTCCTTTTGCTGAGTCTCTGATCTTTGGTCCAACACCTAGGATTCAGCCATCGGGCACATATATAGTGCAGCATTGTCCTTTAAAAAGACACGCTCCTCCAGCAAAATCAATTACTTTGCACAACAGTAAGTTGCCGGCAAACGAGGGGACGTGAGCGACATTTCGGAGCAGGAGTTTGTTCAATTTATTTCTGTTGCGTATGATAGCATGAATGGTACCTTGGCCTACTATAGGTACATTGCCGCCAATGCCTTGGACAACCTCTGAGGCAGGTTTGTAGGTGCTGAAATAGGCACGATTACTGACCATATGCGAGCTGGCTCCAGAGTCAGTGATCCATTCATGCGATGAGAAGGATGAAGGAGCTTCTGCCACAAAGGTGACAGCTCCTCCTCGGTCCGCTTGGTCTTGATTGCCTTGTTCTCCAGTACCGGCTATATGTGCCAATTCTTTCTTTTTCTCTTGATCAGCCTTTTTCTTTCAACACTCCCTCTCCCAATGTCCCTTTTTGTGGCAGTAGTTACACTTGCCCTTTTGTTTTCCTTGTCCTGCAGATCCTCCGCCAGTATTCTTTCCATTCGATCTGCTGGACCCGAACGTGGCTGCTGCCCTGGTATTCTTCTTCGTTAGTAGTCCTGCCTCAACACTCCTTTGCTCCTTTCATTGTCCCTTGGCCATAACTAAGCTAGTGACTTGTTTCACCATATCTGGCCATTTTGTTTTGTCCTGAAACGTGAGGAGCAGCCGCAGCGTTTGGATAAAAACATCCCATGAGAGGGGAAGTGAGGCGATGAGGGCAATAGCCCAGTCGAAGTTGGTAGCAAGGTTTGAGTTGATAGCATTGAGTTGATCATAACAGGAGCGCATAGTGCAAACATGGTCATCGATGCGAGTTTCGTCGAGCATACAATGTGAGAAGAAGTTCCGATGTAATCCAATAATGGCAACTATATTGGCCACTTCATAAAGCTGTTTAAGTTGAGTCCAAACCTCAGAAGAGGTTTCACAAGTGAGGATATTCATCATAACATTGTCATCAATGCAGCGCCGTATAATACCACAGGCCTTGCGGTCGTATTTCAGCCAATCGTCGAAGTCAGTCGATCCAGACGATGGTTTAGTCTTCGTTCCATCCATGTACTGAATGAGTTCAAGCTCTTCAAGTAGGTCTTCCATCCGAACGCGCCAGATGCGCCAGTTCTCCGATCCCCTGAGAGGTGGGATACAGATCGACCCAGTACTAGACAGCAACACAGCCGTAGCAGTCGAGGATGATGAGTTGGGGTTTGGGGCAGTTGTGCCACCGGTAGTGCCAGTGTTTGACATAATGGATGAGTGGGGTTAAGTGCGATGGACGGTTAACTGTAAAGTACTAGTTGTATAGGTTTAGAGCAAGGCGGGGCTCATAACCTGTTGAACGTAGTATAGCGCAGTGAAATAAAACTAGTGAAATATACGAGTGTATTCAACGAGTGACTATAAGACATGAGAAAGCGAGACTTTATATACAAGACAAGTCCGCATATACATAACCAAGATAGCGCAAGCGCATACAAGCGAGTACAGGTGAGTATAGATCCGAATACGCGATACAGGCGTGAAAGCCGACGACAGGAGTCAGCATACAATCAAGAATGCGAATGAAAGGTCCGTGTCATCGTAACGTAACCTGCATAACCGCCGACGCACTTGTAATCTCCAACAAAGGGCGAGACGGAATGCTGGGCACGGGAAACGGGCGATGGCAAGGCCGGGAGGTGGGAAGGCTGTGGGCGAGGAGTGTGGCCGGGGTGCAAGGTGTGGGGCAGTGGGCGGAAGGTGGGAAGGAGGGACACAAGATGGAAGGCAGGACGGGCGAGGTGGGAAGGGTGAACGAGTAGGCGAGAGTTGAGAAGCAAGGGACGCGGGACGGGCGAAGGGCGACGGGCGGTGGGGGCAGCACTGTAATCGACTAGACAATTGGATGTGTATATGCGTGTATGCGGCGAAACGAAAGAACAACGCCGGTAGGTTCACCAGTAAACCAACCGGTCGGCTCTTGGACAGTCAATTGGTCGGCTAGCAGCTTAGCCGGTCGGCAGACAGCTCGGGTGGACGGCGGGCGGGCGGCGCGGCGGCAGAGGGTGGGAGAGATGTAGAATTTAGCCGATTTGCAACCCAGGATATGGACACCATATTTATCATAACACAATCAATCATCTGCATTGTTTATTTGTTCACAAAGAACCCTGCGCCAGGGTACATGACACGATAATCCCCAAAGTCCCTTTACAAATATGGGCCAATAGCCCGCAGGGGTCTCGGCTGCGAATATGTCAAAAAAGTGCACTAAAACGAATCACTTCCCCTACTTCACATCTGAAGGTCTCAAAATTGCGGGCGCCCGATACGAAGCCTCATACCCCATTGCCTCAACCAATTGCGTAGACTAGTAAAGAATGTGTGGGTCTGCGGTTTCCTTCGTGGTCTTGTCTGGAGATTAGTTTCATGTGATGGATATACGAGGAAGCGTCGTTCAAGGGGGAAGTGGGGCACGAAGTCCATTAGCCACCCCGTTTGCCACCGGCCATTACTAAGACTCCCGTATCATGTCCTCTTCCACCGCCAGCCATTGAGTTTTGGATGCTGTGAGAATCAGTGGTGCCACCCGAGGGCCGTTCGAAGATATAGCTATGAATTGCATTTGGGTAAGCCAGTGGATCCTGAGTCTGTGTCAGGCTAGGTCCATTCAGTACTCCCAGACCTCGAAGGCGTTACTATCAGAGGCGAAACCGCCCTTGTTCGGCCAGCATTAACTCAGCCGTGGAGAGAACCACGCAAAGCAACCAATTCCTAAGTTAGCTCACCTGGCGTAGCGCCGCATGGCCAGCATGCACCCCTTAGGCGCTTCACAATATTATAAATATCTTGAATATTCGACCGAATGACAGCAGGTTCCTTCATCCTCGATTCTCACATACGTTCTCACTGAAACCTACTGCATGAATCCGCTGTTCGTTTCTGCTCTGCTCGTTGGACTCGGTCTGTTTAGCAACGCTGCACCTGCGGCTGTGGACCGTAATCAGCCGCCAAAATGCGAGGTCGTTCGCTCGGGGCCGCTGTCTACAATCGCCTTTGAAGATAAATCGTGCAAGAGTAAGCTACAAAGACGCTTATTGATTGAAATATATGAACTTATGCGCGCTTTCTAGACGTAACTAAGCACTACCATTTCGACACAAAGAGCTTTGTTGCCTTTGACCCTGACCAGAAGCACCCCGAAATACGTGCCGAGTTCCAGGTAAATATTTCGCGAGTGTGCACGATGACGTGCGAGATCATGTATGTGTACTGATGCCACCCTATTTTTTTCCACCAGAAATGCACTCCAAACTTTGCCCGTGAACCAAATAACGACAAATGTCAACAGCTCTACGGTCGTGTTTACATCCCATGCGAGAAGAAATGCCTAGTTGTGATTGTGAGCTTATCCTGAATGACAAAACTGTATCTCTTTGTCGGTCTGACTATATTATCCAGAATCCTCATGGGGATCCTCCGTACTGCGTTACTGTCAAGGAATGCCCCAACGATATGACCACGAAAGACGCAATCGGATTCAACTTCGTCATGGACAGCACCGACGGCGGAGTCGACATTAGGTGGTGCGGGGGTACGATCCCATCGAAGAAGATTTGGCAAGGCCCGGCACCAATGGCTCAATACACCAACGGGCAATACTTTGTCCACGCGGCGAACAACAAGGACGGAAAAAATGTGTTTGCCATCGGGGAGCCCAGCTCGGACGCCGGCAATTGCAGAATCCACCTGTATAACCCGAGGACCAAGTATGAAGGAACCTTGTATAACGGCTTCACCCTGCCAGAGTGCGACCCCAAGGATCCCCCCAAGGATCCGTAGATCCATAAACGGAGTTAATTCGAATGGACTTGACCTCCCAAACAGACTTGATTCTTACCGGACTTGGTTTTTGACAGACTTGATTTCTGACGGACCTGTCTCGTTTCTACCGCTGTTCCCATGCAGCGAATATGTAATATGATACATATCCTGTAAATCCATAATCCCCCTCGCTCATAATATCGTCGCGTCTGAAACGCGTCGCCGCGCCAGAAGAATGATCGATTTTAGTTGTGTTTATCAGGAACATAATATCATTCGACGCCAAGTGAACCTGGAAAGCCTGTGGCTGAAGAACTAAAGCAGGGGCTACCTGGCGACCATTAATACACCGATAATCAACGCCCCGCGTAACGAAATTCAATCTTTATGTCCGCGAGATTAGTTGAATATATTAACGTGAGCACAGGGAGAGACGCATATAAGGATACAAAACAGTACATGTGATGAATCGGAAAGCAAGCTGGCATACAACCACGAAGAGAATGAAAGAAATTGTTTGAATCGATAGAGTTCTGTCCAAGGAGAGAGAAGAAGAGGACCGAATCGTGTAAAGGCATGAACCAAAACGGCGTGACACGAAGAAGGAAGCGACCATATGACCAGGAGAGAACGCTACTCGGGAAAAAAAAAAAGTATGAGAATATGAATGACAAAGCGAAATGGCAAAACACGTACCACAAAGAGAGGTGCCTCAAACAGGTACGAGCATCAGACTCCACCACACCGAAAAACCGACTACAAACTGTGCAACTAGCCCGGCACAGTTACTCACCGCCTGTATAGCTTTACACAACTGGACGACATCCCCTGTCAGGAGCGAAATGCTCACGGATGTCTCGGTCAAATGCGAAAGGGTGTGCTGGTGGTTGAAAGAGCCGGGGAGCAAGAGCACCAGATCAGACGTCGGTTCCGGTGGATCTGGCGCAGGTGGTCGGTCGGTATCATCTGGAACCTGCGTGACTTCGCCTACTCGAATACCGCCCTCCGTCTCCGCCGGGGTGGATGGTGGAGTACGATCTACAACAGGCTCGCTCTTTATATACTCTCCCAATGAATCCGGTTCTTTTGGGTCGACTGGAGTGTTTGGAGCCGAGGGCCCGCTGATGGAGAGCATCATATCCGAGTCGATATCAGACAAATACTCAGGGTCCATGATCGAGTCTGGGGTCATTGGCGATTGTATGCTGTCTGAAACACCAAGGTCTGCTAGGTCTTTCTTGTCGTTGGCTAGATGGCAATCCTCCATACAGTCATCGACCAACACCGTTGGTTTTGGAGTTGAAGGAATCGAGAGTGGAAGAGGAACGCGAGACTCAAGCATGGCTTGATCCACGATGAAGACATTGACGGCTGCGACCGAGTGAGGCAATGGACTGAGTATGGTTTCAATAAGCTCTGGGTCTATGGGAGATTTGGCGGTATCATATCGGGTGTATACTGGGGGTGGGGCAAGGTCTTCCTGTAGAGGAGATTGGGTACTAGGGCTTCGGAACGGGTTGACCGGACCTATGGGCGACTTGATGTTTAATACAGGTCTGACGGGGACATCTTCCGATTCTTGAATAACCGGAGTCTTGATACTGAGAGGTGATACGATAAGCGGAAGGGAGATAGGCTCAAGGGCAAGAGGCGTTGGAGGAATAAGCTCGAGTTGAAGTATTGAGGTCGTCCTCGGAACAGGCGTCATCGTATCAGAAGGCGAGATAGGCTCGTCATCCGGTACGGAAGATTCAGCTGGACAAGATGCAACCTCGGAGGACGGAACCTCATCTGGAGAGTCTACAGGAACTTCAGCCTCGGACGTCATCGTCATGCCAGACCCTGTCGACACGTGTTCTATGACAGCTTCAGGCCCGCCCTCCGAAAGCAAAGCGGCGGGGACGGGTGTGGGGGATCGTTGAGCGCTACTTGGGATGTGCTTTGGTACATCTGGGATCTCGGGTGGCGCTTGCCATCTGGGAGGCGTAGGGAAGATGCGCTCCGGTGAAAGCGGGGTGCGGCTCTCACGAGGCACGGCAACAGCGTGAGCGGCCAGTTCGTCATGGATAACAAGAGGAGCGAGCAGACCGGGCTCAAATGTGATGATCTCGTCTTCGCCGCTGTACTCTTTCCATCCGTTGCCGCGCTTGGCTTGGTACACCTCGACCTCGGCGTCTGAAACGTCACTGAGCCCTTTTTCAACTAGATCAACCTGGACCCATTCCTCGTCCACGGGAGCAGAGATTCGGCGACGTATGATAAAGGTAGCAGCTACACTGGTCGTGACAAAGGCGCCCGCGCCGATGGTGATGATGCCAACAGCTATCATCTGTGTGATGCTTGCACCAAACGATTAGAGGAAAGAGGAGGTCGCCCTTGTCATCGACGGTGGGAAGGAGGAATGCAGGAACCTGCCAGAGGCCGCGGACGGGGAAGAAGAGTAGCCCAGAGAGGGGATAGGAAGGGAGTAGAGATGAGGAGACCGGTCTAGTTGAAGGTTTCCGTGTACCTCAACACGAGGTGATGTGCACGTGGGGGATGACATTCAACTTGCCGAGTATCAGGCGGTGCGCCCGGACATCAGCGCTGCGCGCGCGAGGAAAAACACAATTATAATTGCTGATGCTATGTCCCATGCGCCCACCACACGCTCGGCTCGTCGCAGCGCATATGCTAACAATCTTCTTTCGATACGCGTTGCACACAAACGAGTGATGGAATAGAGATGTTGCCTCCTAAAAAGCACTGCCAGTGACGTGTCCGACAGAAACACAGGCGACACGCGCAACAGGCGTGTCGGCCCAGACGCAGCGGCCGTTTCCGTTTTAAGATGTAGCGTCCGCTTTGGGCATCATGAGCTAAGCGCCTGATCAGTTGATCGGGCGTCTGCGTGTTCCTGGGTTTCTTTGCGACCATGACAGAATCCATGGATATCGAGTCCCAGATCCAATCGCTCTTGTCGCTTGGTACGGGTGCGACGGCTCAGGAAATAGCAAGTGTGTTGGATTTTACTTGATTTTTGAGGTACTCATCCATGGTCAGCGCTATTGGATAAGCATGATGGTAATTTAGACAAAGTTGCTGCTGTGTTATTAGACCGCAAGTTCAATGTGGTGAGTGTGTTTGATGGGGTGCGAAATAAGCGATTAATAATAATATGCTAAAGGACGATTCTGAACTCCGGGGCCGTCAACTAACCAGCCAACTCAATAAACCGGCTCTTCCACCTCGGCGGAAGCAAAACAGCCCGGTCGACAACTCTCGTGCGCTTGTCCGAGCTAGCGATACGAACAATGCTGGACCTCCGGCGTATGACGAGGATGTAGAGCTAAACAAGGCGTTGCAGTTATCTCTCGCCGAATCGGGAGCGGGCGGTGCGGGCGGTGCGATGGATGATGATCAGCCGCCGCCGTTGGAACCTATACACGACCAGCTACCATTTTATGGACCTGTAGCACCCAGGGTGGGTATTTCTACCCTAAATTCCACAGTTTGGATTATACAATGTGTTCTAGGGATTGGACGAGTCAACAGATCATGCGCTCCGGCAGGCACTTGAGGCCAGTTTGAATGATAGAGAAAATAACCTTGCGGCGGATGTGTATGAGGAACTACCTATTGAGCAGCAGGTTCGGATGTTGGACGGGAGGTATGCCTTTTGTTATCGCGTTTGGCTTTTGCATAATAATCTGCTGGATAGGCCAACAGCATTCCGATCAAGCGATTCCACATCAATTTTTGCACCGCCAGTCCTTCAAGCTCTTCTCTCTGTGCCTCGGCTTTTAACGAAGCTTAAAGAACTTAGAAAGCGACCAGTAGCTTCTACCGATACAGAAGTTGAGCAGACGTTGGATGGGCCGTGGGATGGTACGCTTCTTCCTTCCTCCTAGACCATGGGAGACTGATGAATGCCCGGGACAGATACTGAGATTATCCGAGAATTATTCACACATGCAGAGATGACACCACGCGCATATGTCAATATTAAAGAATGGGCTGAGCAAGCGGGCTGGGCGAGACACGATGTTGCCGTGGCGTTTAGTGTTGCTGCGACTGGTTCGTTTGCCCAGTTGTTTTAATTTACTCTGATTGTTTATTTTGGATGTAGATCTGATGAAGCGTCTCGTACGCGCATTGAACCTTTTCCTTTCATTCGGAAAACCGCTCTTCCTCCCGACGCTGCATGATCCAAATAGTCCCAACCCACCGCCTGATGCTCCAGTATCGCCACACACAGAAGTATCTCAACAGCACCAAGACCAACATCTGTACCTCGTTCCTCTCTGCCTCTCTGCTGCCACCCCAAATGATCTCATCGCAGTTATGGAGAATCAGGTGTCGTCCGATGGGATGGGGTTCAATCTCCTTCCTGAAGCGATGGTGTTGAAGGTCGAGCGGGAGGAAGGCGGAGGTGGGAAAGGAGGCAAGTTTGTGTTTCCAGCGAGGCTGTGGATGGATCGGTGGTGTGTTTCGAAGAGGGAGTTTGTGGAGGGTGTGGTGTTGAAGAGGGCCAAGGAGATCGAAGTTTTGTTGAAGGGTATGGAGGAGGAGCGGTTGAAGCTTACTCGACACGAGGTTAGTCGTCTGGCTTTAAGAAAAGGGTGTACTAATAAGAGGAGCGAATAGGGAAGAGACACGTTTACGGATCTGAGAGTGTGCATTAAGCATTTTGAAAAGACTGCGAATCCCGAGAGAGCTGATAGGAACCAGAGGACACTGGAAAAGTTGAAGACTTTGTTGAAGGATTTCGAGGATCGGTGTGCTGGTGAGTTTGACACTATCGACTGAGTGTGATCGTTAACCCTTGGGGTGTCACAGAACTTGCGAAAAAGTCGGAAGAGCTCAAGGTTGAACAGCAAAACCTGTGGAACAGGCCAGAGTTGATGAACATTCCTGTATGTAATTCCTCCCTTGGATTCCTCTCACGACGCCTGACGGTATGCAGTATGACCTACAAGCTGTGATCATCCACGACGGCCTTCTTGGCCGGTCTCACTTGTTCTCGTACGTAAAGAGAGACAGCAAGTGGTGGAAGATTGTCGACGCAAACGTGACCGAGGTGACGGAGGCGACGGTACTAGGTGATGGCGCGGGCGTGCACCTAGGCGCTGGTGTGCTCTGCTTGGTCTATGCGACTCCCGAGGAGGAGAGCGAGAAGCAGGAACTCAAGTGGGGCTGGAAAGAGCGGGTGAGTGTGAATGCGAAATCGGGTCATTTGTCCTGGGCGATGCCGTACACGGTCGAAACGATTCTGGGATGCACACTTCGATCAAACCCAAAGCCTAAACTGACACGTTGCCCGGATCTTGTTTTTCTCCAGCTCAAATCCCATAAACTGGACAAACTGTGGGTTGCACAGCTCTCGCCCGAGATGCAAGCGCGGGTACAAGAGCGCATGGGCGAGCTGTCGGACGAGGAGGAAGAGGAGGAGTACATGGATGCCGAGGATATGATCGTGGTGGACGAGGCGCGCGAGATGGAGCAGGACGTGCCCGACGATGTGAGCATGGACGAGGTCCATCCGCCGGCGGGCGTTGTCTAGGTCTCAAATGTGAAGATGTGACATGTGAAGGACAGAATGTGACAGATCGAAACGAGATCTCAGGGGTGTGTGACAGATCCAGAGGCATGTGACGATGAGTCAGCAAAGGGTGGCGAACACGCGGCAGCCTCGTTGAAAGGAAGAGGACAAAAACAAGCGGGATGTGCTGATTGACTTGTTTTTTTCGTTCTCTCTTGTCCACCACCGTCTCCCCCGCCACTACATCCCTGCGCCTCGTGTACTTGTATTCCTATTTCTATTTCTGTTACGACCGCGACGACCGATGGCGACCGGACAGGTCATTGGCCGACACGAGGTGTTCGAGTACACCTACAAGCTCGGCCCAGCTGAAGAGCGCAAGCGCATCAAGCTCGTCGTCATCCAGCGACGCGACCAGCGCCGAAAGAGCCTTATCGCTGCTCAGAAATACCTCGAACATACCCCCGTGAGACTTCGTGTAAACCTCCACCGTGCGCAATATGGGGTTTGTTTTTTCAATTTATTTATTGCGATTTTTTTTAATGATCTATTTTTGGGCGACAGGACCCAGAGGTGACGACGGGCAGTCATCATGTCCCCATCACGCTCCGACGAAAGGTCAAAGCGGCGCCTGCTCGCACGACCACACGCGTCACTCGAGCGCCCGCGCCCGCGCGTCCACCTCAAGCGAGGGCCGCACATGGCCTCTTGACTCCCCCTCTCACCGCCCCGCCCCCACCCGAACCAGCGCGAATCGAGCTAGTCGATCCACCTGTACCCAGACACCACTCGCCAGGTATCCTGGTAGCGGACCCAAGCCCGATAGTCGTCGTGCCTGGTTCATCGTCAGATTCGGGACACGATACACCACCCATTGTTCCGCCACATGTCCCGCCCTCGCCGTCTGGTTCGTCGATTAGTCTCAATCGGCCAAAGGTCAAGCGCTCAGGCAGCTTTGGATCAAGTTTCAGGCGATTCCCGAGTTTGATGGGCCTGATTAGACGCAATTCGAAGAATACGGCTCCTCCGAGCGTCGCTGATACTCAACATACGCCAGGATATTTTGATCACGATCCACGCAGGAGTGAGGAACATGAGCAGACTATCATCGAGGAGCGAGATGTACGTATTATTCCTGATTTTCCTGTTTCATGTTACTAACAGGTTAGTATTTAGTCCGAGTTGGGATCGCCAATAGGCGCACCATCGGGCTACGGCCCTCCCTCTACCACAAGCGGTCGAATTAGCCGGAAACCTGTCCCTGCGCTGCCCGAATCTCCTGTCTCGGCTAGCCCTTCCTCTAAACGGAGCCGCTCGTTATCGCTCAGGAGGAGACCGAGCGAGTCTGGTTCCCCTCGGAATCGCCTTGTCAAGGTCCGCTCTCATACCGTTGATTTCTCTCTAAAACTCATCCTTCATGTTTAATCTGTAGCCGTCCCCCGAAACGTCCCACTCCCAGACTCGGTCCGAGACCCATCAGTAGTAGGCTCTCCGCTCGTCACTGGCGCATTCCCGCACAGTACGACAGCCGGCTCGCATGATGGTCGCTCGGTCCATAGTCGGAGAACTGATAGGTGAGGTCTTTACGCCTTTGTTCAAGCGAGGCAGTCGACTGATATAGTCCAACTCATTGCTTTTTCGTTGCTTGAACGCATGTGTGCTGGCATACCCCGCTATCGATATTACCCCACATGCTTCGATCAATCGAATATTCCCACCTCATCTTGGACATCGACGCGGCTTCTCGTATCTCCGTTAAACAAAAATCAATATCTCAACAACTCAACTATCGACGACCACACGACAGATCCGTGCACCAAACGCCTGAATATGTCCACGACGAGTACCTCCATGATTCTCCTACCATGGCTTCCCGGTCATTGCGCGAACCCTCGATTACTCACCATTCGATGCAAGACGGAAGCGTGGTGAATGGGCCTGCAGGGTTCATCATGGCTCCCGGAAGTGCACGGAGCGGGTTTACGAATGGGCGTGCACATTCGAGAGAGCCGTCGATTACACAGCTGTCGATGAGGGACGGGAGCATCGTTCGAGATCGCTCGGTTCATGGCGACCGTTCGGCGCACGGTGGTTCGGTTCATGAGCGTTCGATGCACAACGGATCCGACCGTTCGTCGGGTGGCCGATCCATTCGTCATCACGAGTTACCCTCCGACGGGTATCGGTCTCCCTCGATCCCAGACATGCCTGTCCGCGATATTGCGTTTAGCGATGGCGATCGAGAAAACGACCACGGCGCTTGGAGCCCTCGTAGCGGGAGCGGGTCTGATCTAAACCGCGGTGCCTCACCGAGTTTGCAGCCCCCGTCTCGCCGGGGTGGTTCGCCGAGTCTACACGTCCCGTCCCAGCGCGGCTCGCCGAGCTTGCACGCTCCTTCCAACCGAGGCGTGTCGCCGAGTTTGCACGTGCCTTCTCGGGGTGCTTCGCCAAGTCTACACGCACCTTCCTCGCATCGGGCTCGATCTCCCAGTTTACACGATCCTCATTCGAGGGTTGGTTCGCCGCTTGACCATCGTGAAGCCCCGCCCTCGATGCACGCTCCTTCGTACAACGGAAATGGGCGCGATATGATGTATTCCCCGCCTGTATCGATGCATGCACATAGCACGAAGAGTCATGGCGCTTCGAGTGTCGCGAGCTCAAAGGTTCCGATGGTACGTTCAGCGTTGTTACAGGTTTCAAAACAGACGGCTAATAAATGGTTTAGAGCATCATCAGCAGACAATTTAGTTCACGTCCAAAGTCCCCATTGAGCGCGAGCGGATCCAGCCATGGCAGCCGCAAGTCAAACAGGCCTCCTGTAGGTTTTATTTGTTTGCTATTTTTATATTCGTGTTGACACGATGATATAGGGTCCGGAGATTACGCCTGTACCAATGTCCGAAGGGCCCAGGTCGACCTCACATTCGATGCATGCTGCATCTATGCGAGTCATCGAACGGGTGAATCCCGGAGTGTGGCGAAGAGCCCATTGGTATGTCTCCCATTTTCTGCCCTTATTGTCCAGCCCAACTTATCCTGCGTGTTCAGGCCCGAACGAGCGAAGCACCTCCGATTCCATCGAAAGCACCAAGCGCGGCAGGATCCCGGGTCTCAGAGGCACGGACCACTCGATCTAGTGCAAGCCGTAGACGACCTAACTGACTGATTCTCTTTTTTTCTGTTTGCCTTTCTTTTATTGGGTCTGCCGATTGTTGTATGCTCTTATTGCGATGAAACGATACGATAACGCACCATGAAAATCCCTCTCCGTCTTGGTTTGGATGGGTCCCTCCCTTTTTCGTAAAACCCCCCTTCCTCGTTTGGTCTTTCATAAATGATTTTTTTTTACCCCACCTCGTGTTTTGCACGAATTCGCCCCTTGCCTCATGCTGTATGCGCTTGATTCGCCTGGTGATCTACGTGATCGCCGTCGACTACTTCCACCCTACATATATCCTTCGTTCCTCGCCCTGAACACCAACATCCTTTGTTGCATACACCCAACCCAACCATGCCTTCCACAAACCCGCGCTCTTCCCGCTCCACGCCATCCATCGACTCACGCTCCCCACGCCCCATGAACTCTCATTTACCTTTGTCCACACGTTCAACACACACCTCGCGCTCAACACACGCCTCGCACGCTTCCGCCAAATCCATTACGATCGCACACGTTTCCCGTCTACCTTGTCAATCCAAACAGGCTGCGTATCGAATTGCTTTACCCGAGTCGACTGTGGCACCGAGCGAGATGGGAACGAGCGTGTTTGGGACAAGCGTGTATGGGTCGGCGATTCAGCATCAGTCGAGGGCCCCGAGCGAGGCGATTGTTTCGAGGGCGCCGAGTGCAACTGCTGCTATCTCACGAGCTCCTAGTGCAGCGATGGTCTCGCGGTCTCCGAGCGCAGCCCTAGTCTCGCGGGCTCCGAGTGCGGCAACGATCTCGCGCTCGGGGAGCGCTGCTGTGGTTTCGAGGATACCTAGCGTGTCTCCCGAACATATTTCGAGGGCTCCGAGTGCGGCGGGTATCTTCCGTGCTCCGAGCGCCGCTGGAACTACTAGGGCTCCGAGCGTGGCTGGTACGGCAAGAGGTCCGCCGAGTGTCGCGGGGACAGCTAGGGGCCCACCGAGTGTGGCTGGAACGTCAAGAGGTCCGCCAAGCGTGGCTGGAACGGCACGCGCGCCTAGTCGTGCTGGAACCACGCGCGCCCCGAGCGAGGGTGGAATAGCTCGTGCACCCAGCGCGGCAGGCGTTTCACGTTCGGGCAGTGTATCTGCAATCCCACGTGCACCCAGCGCGGCTGGCATCCAGCGTTCTGCGAGTGCAGCGCGAACGCACCACGCTCCTAGTACGGCTGATACCCGGCGTTCGCCAAGCGTGGCGGGGACGGCAATCACTCGCGCACCGAGCGCAGCTGGCGTACCGCTCCCGCCCAGTGTCGCTGGTTCACAACGCATCTCACCAAGCGTCATCGCGTCCCGATATGTCCCATCCAGTATCGCAGGCTCGACCCCAAGTATCGCCCCAAGCGTTGCGCTCAGCCGTCATACTCCGCCACCCGAACGTGGATTTGTGGCTGCGCCGTCGGATATCGCACTCGAGTCCGAGTCCCACAGTGGGGATGCGTTACGGTCACAGGCGAGGCTCGAGGGTGAGAAGATGAGAATGGCGTTCGAGGCGAGCCAGGCGGCGCATCGGGAAGGAGACGGTCAAAGGGCCAAGGAACTTGCGGATCTCGGTCGGGCGCACCAGACGAGGATGCAGGAGCTGCATGCCGAGGCCGCTGAACAGATCTTTAGGGGTGCGTAACGGGGTCTGATTTTCTGTGGATATATTTGCTCACGGCGACCTGCAGAGAAAAATGAGGGACGCGAGCCTGGCGAGATCGACCTGCATGGCAAGTGGCCAAAGATATAACTTGGTTTCAACCCAGCTGACCCATTTGGCAGGCCTTACCGTCAAGGAAGCACGCTCTCGTGTCAGCCAGTTTATCCGCGAAGCCCCGAGCCTTGGCCAAACCAACCTGCGTATCATAACCGGCAAAGGGTTGCATTCAGAAGGAGAGGCTCAAATCATACCTGCCGTCGAAGAATATTTGACCAAGTGAGTAGTTCAGTCCATGTATGGGTATCTCAACACCTACCTAGGGAAATTTACAGGAAAGGGCTACGACACCATACGGATGAGGTAAACGGCGGCGTCATTGTCGTCGAACTCGGCCCAAGGTCTCCCGTGTCCGAATAGATTGGACACATCCCCACTAGTTTCGTTGCATCTCATACCATTCATCACTTTCGCTTTCCTCTCGCATAAACACAAATACGCTTTCTTAACTTGACATCACACCATCGCATTACCACGCACGCTAATCTATCACGCTGTTTATGTTTTCGCTTTCGAAGTTGTAGCTTTCACGATCACGAACAATGATGATCTGATATTGGCCCACAAGCAGAGCGAATCAGAACACGACCTGATGTCCTTGTGGCTCAGCGCTTGCCATGGAACAGGCATTACAAGGAGTGTGAGGTACATTCGTATAGAGAAACATGAAAGAGGAACGTACTAGCTCAGTGAACGCAGTCAACTGAGCTGGCCTCGAAGATAGCCTCTGGGACAGCGAGACAAGCGGAAAATCTGGACGAAATATTAAGGACATTCTGCCCTTCAATCAAGATAACGAATTAGGCGTTTTCAGTATGTATTGCAGTTATCTGATGTGCCCGTTCCTCCGGCGGTTTTTGCGGAGCTGAATTTGCTATGATTCGTTTTCATTATGTACTGAAAATACTATAGCCCTCCCTCGTAGGGTACATACTAATATTAAGTTCATGACAAATCATACTGGGATTCCGCATCTTTCCTACGTACAGAGTAGGCGCGCGACTTTAAGATTCGGGTGCCTCGGCATATGCAAACAGAGTGGTGTAGCCACGCTATAACACAATCATCATCGCCGAGGAAATTTTCACCTCTTCCTCTCGTTGCTCATGTTCTCAGAGGTCGCTGGAGCTCGGCAAGGGCGATAGCCAGTGGGAATGAGTTTCAGTTGCTCACCTCAGCTATTTTTGATCGGCATCAACTTATGTCTGAAGCACCTAGATCTTCAATAAATGCCGCTTAACAGCGCGCCCAGAGCAATTTCAGACCATCCGCTTTACAATGAGCTGCACCTTCACTGCCTAAACATATCCATCAGGTTGGATTCGCGCTCTATCTACCCAAACCATGACAAAGTTGACGAAATACACTGTTGCGAATCTTCATCCAGCAGCCGAAAGTAAGGCGTCTGGCTGCTGGAAAGCTCAAAGCGAGATTATGAAGTTGCGTAAAGACCTTGGCAAGGAGCTTACCGGATACCTTCAACTACCATAGTGGGTGGTCTATGTATTCCAATCTGGAAATGTATGCCCTTGCGATCACCGCCTGCTTTGTTCACTCGAACTCTCCTTCACAGAGCACCTGCTCTTTCAAAACCATACCAGCCTCTGGCCTGAATTCGAGGGATGTCTCAATATTGTACATGGGACCAAATTCTCATAGGGGCTGTTCCCGTATCAACTCGCACCGACTACCAGCGATCCTGGGGGTACGAGCCTTAACTTCACCTAGATTTAGACTCCATCGAGTTCTGTTCGCATGAACAATGTACAATCTAATGACAAAAAATGAACTGTTCGGCACAATGCACTCATCCTTAGCCTACTCCATCGAACATTCATGTTGTCGCTGACCCACTGAGCAGTTGGATCTCCACAATATGAGTTGTCAAAATATTCGCATATATACACTCCATAGCTTCATTTCTAATGTACAGCAAATGCACATAAATAACCGAGATAGGTCCGTTCAAGATGGAGAAACCTCAACTCGACTTGGCATTGTTCGGCTAAAAGTGTGGCAGAGTGAAGCTATTATATGCGGTTCCCCAGTTCGCCGTGCTTGGGCAATACAAATGGACCCTATAATCCTCGGACTTGGCTGCGTTGGGCTGCCCGAGTGAAAGGACGTTGTGGCCTAATTTGAGGTCGGTCGAATTGACAAAATATTGCCCACGGCAGTATCTGGCTGGCGGATCCGGTCCCTGCCATATCTTCTTGGAAGGAATGGTAGCCCCCGACCACCGTATATCTATTTCTCCGCCAGTACCGTCCCACACAAAGTTGAAGGGGATTGAAGCTTTGGTGGCCATGTCTGCAGCGCTCGGGCACTTCATGTAGCTGACGTAGTATGGCGGACGACCAGAAGGGTTCTGCGCGATTTCCAGCGTGTCAGTTCGGATGGGTGGCCACAAGATGATATAGAAAGAGTCTGCATACAGTTACTGCCAAACATGCATTCTTGCTTGGAATATAAAAACGGCCGTACAACTCTTGGCCCTCATCAAGATTCGCTTCCCGAGCGTAATTCGGAGTGCAGTTCTACAGTCGGAAATCTCAGAATTAGTATGTGCGTATGTATCTAACCTCGCGATGGTAGCGGACAAAGGGGTCGTTGAGCTTACCTGGAATTGCGCCTGAATCTGAGGGTGTGGTTTGGCAGGGTTGAATGCGATAAAGTTCTGCGAGTTGAAGTAGTAGGGCTTGATGACAACTAGTATATCAAATGAGAACCTATTTATCAGAAAGAGTCATCCGCAAACTCACTTTTACCAGATTTATCCGCATAGTCATTAGTTGAGAGTGGCCCGGAACGAATGGTTGTGCATTGCGGCTTGGCCACCGTCGGAGTAGCGGAGACATGCGTCAGTCCAAATACCAAGAACCAGAGGGAACAGGCTACAGCAGCAACGATCATGCTGGATATGTGGTTGTTGGATGAGACTGGGATTAATGGTGCGTGTGGGATAGCGTCCATTTATAATCCTAGGGTATATGACGGCTGTGTGACGTTGAACTCAGCCATCGCAGTAGTTGATCGGGGAGGCACCAGTGATGCTTCGAAGGGTCGTGGCCGTGGGTGAAACGGGTCACCTGCAGTATATGTGGTAACCCGTGTGATGGCCGTTGGCGTAGTATGTGCCCAGATTAGTGCTAGGCTTAAGGACTTAGGTTATGCGCTGACTGGAGAGCCACATTAAGGTTCATCTGGGAGCAATAGTCATGGGACGCCCCGGGGCGATGTTGTGACTCGGGTGTAGCCGAAAGCTCGAGCATTCTAAAGCCTGAAAGGCGAATTTGATGCATATAGTCACACACGATCAGTTTTCTAGCCGTCAATTTTCGGCTGGGGGAAAAAGTGCGTAAAGTGGCCACAATACATGCGCCTACGTTACGTTGCCATCGACCAACGTCTCGTAGCCACTGGTTTCAGCACCCAATACTTGTTCGACTCAATCGTGTGGTTAATAGCAGACTTACAAAATGGGGGGCCGAAAGAAGGAACTGGTGCTTGCCAGCATGGTACCGAGTAATTATTGGCTTCAGTCTGATGCCATGGAATGCCCATATCCACCCATATTGGCACGAGAGCAGTCAAACACTCCTCGCATTGAGAATCGTTCAATAGTGGTCATGACGTCGATAAAGCTCTGGAATAGCATCACATTACATACACAGATCCTCCCATTCTGTCAACTCGTCACATGATCCCTGGCTTCGGGGGCGGTACACCCGTCGTCGTGTTCCATTCCGGACCAGGCGGGACCTGCCAATCTCCACGGCACGTCCAGTCAAAGTCTGCTTGTTTCAGAGTCTTGCGCTGGGCTGCGACAAACGCGCCCACAGAGCACATGCCGTTCTTGTCAGTCGGGCAACCCTCGAGCCCGTCGAGTGGCACTACCCCGTCGTTGATGATTACGCGCAGTTGAGGCTCCGAGTGGGTTTGGCAGGAAAGCACTACATATGCGGGCTAGGCTACACTAGCATGAATCATTCGAAAGAGCAACTTACGTTGGATTTGCATGTTGGTCGCGAAGGGTGCAGCCTGAGAGGATTTAAACCTCCTGTTTGATGGGATATGAGTCCACGGCAGGGGTTCTTCTTCACGGAATCGAGTCAAATTCATGGCGACAAGGACTAGTAACCGTTGAAAATTAGACTTAGTGTTCATTAATCCGATAAGTCACTCACTCTTCATGAATACGGTCTAGTGGAAACCCCACAGGAATGAGATATCTTATTGTGGTAGAGTATCGAATAGATCTTACCTCATGCGTTACATCTACGTACAAAGCATCATTCAACGGGAACTGAATTGGATTATGGAGGGTCGAGTTGGTGGTAGAGTTGTGAACGGTCACTGGAGTATGGGTAAGCCGGGCCACCATTTCTGTAACCCATCCGGCTCCAAGAGCAAGGGAGACCGGGGAGCCGAAAACATCATTATACCTTAAACCCAACCCAACACGATCAGGTGGATTGATTAGTACGGAATCGAGAGGAACACTGACCAGAACCCAAGGTCGAGCCTATGAAGTTATCAAGTCCATGATCAGCGCCAATGTGAGGTTGTCCTGAGCGCTAGACTCACGCATAGTGGAAACCCTCCCACTCGTCTTGCGTGAATAGCGCACAGAACTTGGAGTATCCTAAAGCGACCGTCTCGTATGGGCAGAGCTGACACAGAATTCTAAGTCGCCGACTCGGGATCACCCATATTGTATAGAAATGTCTCACCATTTGCAACGAGAAAATATCTTCGATTGTCCAATCCACACCGGATGTCGAATTCTTTACACGGGTGAGGGCATCCTGGAGATAAATGTCCGCCCATCGTTTCATGTACCATATTCCGCGTCCAGCGCGCTCGACGATGTGTGCATTGGGGCAGCTAGAATAAGCAATTGTGAGCAAAAACTTCCGGGAATGACGGACCGGGAACCAACTTGAGATCCGGTGAGACGGTGTTATTGATCTGCATAGGAAATTAGACTATAAATTACATTAGGGCGCCAAACTCACTCCTGATTCCCTGATCATGATCAATTGTTGATATTGATTTTCTATAGGATGACCAAAGAAGCCCAGTGCAAAATTCATGGCAGACTGGAGCATACGATCCCTACGGAGTTGAGGTGAGAGGGGGAGTGGCTGGCATGAGACGCCACTATTACATACTGTGATTCGGTGCGGAAAACCGGAACCGTGTTTGTCTTGGTGAAGTTCTGTAGAAGAAATCCGTATCTCATTCGCATCGAGACACCAAGATCGTCTAAGGCAGGTGTTAATTGGATCAGGGTAACACCCCAAAGCCATACTGACATAGCTGATGCCGCCCAAATGGTGTCAAGATCTCAGCACCGAGTACGTAAGACCTGTCATCAAGAGGCCTGAGTATAGTCATACAACACGCGCGAAGTAATCGTACCAGTCTTTCAGGAATTCCAATTCGCCCTTGGCGGTAAAATTGGACGACTTGAATCTGTCGCGCATCCTGGCTGGCCCTCCCCACAGAGAAAATTCGGTTGGATACCTGCGAGACCGTGAGACCGTGAAACTTGGCTGGATGCCAGCGGAGGAGTGCTCACCTGGCACCATGACGATGCAAAACATGCAAGCCAGTCACGCTGCACTGGCCGGGTGCCCTTGGACTCGCGTCTGGTAACCCAAAGTCGGCGCTAGGAACAGTGTACCAGGGGCTCAGGTTGCCCCAGCTCTTGAACAAGTCAAACGACGCGTCGGAAGAACCTTTGATGTTTTGAGGTAGCAACAGCCCAGGGGCGCCAGTGTGTTGGGGGTAAGCGGGTGCCGTGGCGACTATGCCAGCTTCAACACCGGTTGGAGTTGGCCCGGGGTACCCCACGTCGGTAGGAAAGAGAGAAGGAACCGCGTTCGTCGGCTTTGATGGTGGGAAATGACTGTCGTTTGCATTGAAGGGCGGCAGACCAGACAAGGAACCGACACTAGATTCAGAGCAGAATTGTGACGCGGCGTATTGTACAGCGACACAGGCGAGTATCCCTCCAGCAAACGAGAGCACGAGCCGCCACCGATCTGTCCTACGAGGGGCAGCTGCAGCAAAATACGGCGGGGGGCTCCCAGACGTCGGCAATAGCGCGTCGTGCTCGCTGTCTTCTTTCTCCATCTCGATGCGCTGGTATGTCTGCGCGTCGTCTGCGTTCAGCCGATCCATGTTCGTCGTGGTCGTCGTGAGCTGAGACCGCTCGTTGTAATGTCAAGTCCCTGAGTCCCTTGCACAGCCACGCTCGAAGCCATGCCTCCTGACCCTGACTCAAACTTCATGTTGTCTATAAAGGTATGAAAACAGAAAGGTTCCCCAACCATTTATTCCATTTTCTCATGTCCTATTCCGATTTAAATATGTGCAATATATCGCATTGCGTGTCGGAGGTACTACCCGAGGGTGCATGCAATTGCGGAGTTTCCCATGTTCTGACCTTCGTTCATTGTCACCTCATCGCCATCGTGGTCTTAGCTCAAGTCCACATCGTCGCCAAACATGTGATAGTGACTCATTATTCAATTTGCCCGTGATACGTCACGACCCGCCAATGGGGGAGGCTCCACCTGATGTATGTGCCCTGTCAATGGGCCTGGTGCTCTGTTGTAAAGAATGGGTCGACCGCACCTCACTCACCTTCAATACCCCGTACCTGCATTCCACCTATTTTAATTTGGCTTCCCCTTTACAAGATTATGTAATTATCTGCCGAGCAGGGACGCTAATCGCCTCACCGACGACCGAAAAGGTCTCGACTTGTGAACCATTCAAAAGCGAGGGCAGTCACATGTATTCATAAAAACGCTCGAACGGGAAAGACCGCTTAAGCTTCGGAGCTTCTTGTGCAGGCAATGGAAAGCGCGCTGGAGACTCTGCGAGGGGGGTATAAAAATTCGTACATATCTGGAGACGACTAGCGAACTCAGGATTTCCACATTCTCGAATCATGAAGTATTCAGCTATTTTCTTTGTCGCTACTTACGCTGTCTCTGTGGCCGCCCTCGCCCCGTGGACTTTGACCTATATCGACCAGTTGAGCCAAGACGAGGCTCAACACTTGGTAAGTTACATATATTGACTACTTCAAATCATCTTTCTACGATTACTCGTCTAGCTGGGCATCCGGAGGAAGCTTATAGGTGTGTTTTATGCAACCGACTACATTGGGTAAAATGCAGTTAATAATGGCGCATATCGAACTAAACGTCATAGCCATGCGGAAGGCTGGAAACTAAACCTGCGGAAAACCGAATGTCTCAAGAAATACGTGCGGAAGCATTATAGACCAACTGGCACATGTCAGGGACTACATCATTTATGGACATCAAAGGCTGGAAACAATTATTGTGTAAGTCAGTTCGGTGCGTTTTAGCCTGAGTGTGTTTAGTGACCAATCGATGATAATTCAGCTTGGAGACGAGGCTTGGGATGTGTGAGTCTACGAAGGTTTCATGGTGACTAGAACTACTGCTTACCCAACGATTACAGAACTTATTACGGATTATTTTGAGTCGTGAAACGGCTACTCCATACGACACGATAGCCTCAGACTTCTTTTCTGAATGTTACTTGAACATAACATTACAAATATTCCCTGTTTTGCCCATTGTTGTGTACACAACGCTCGCGATTAGACCGTTAGGCTTCTCGAACAATTGGAACTCTGACGGAAACAGGACTGGCTAAGTCTTCCCCTTTATTGCCAGCTGCCACAGTCACAGAACTAACTATCCATGCAATATCAAACACATAAAACGTACGGGGCGGTACGTACTTTCAGGTACACCTCGAAAAGGACGACCTGGCTCGGTCTTGGTAATATCATCCACTCAAGGCATAGCACCTCCACCCGCATCCACTATAGTAGCACAAATGCTAAATGCGATACTCCTTTCGTATACAAAAGTAGCACCATCCTCTGCATCGCTAATTCCAGTGATGGACTAACAACTGATTTAGATTTGAGTACAATAAGCGTATTGGTAAGTTGGAAATTGAGCACTGTAGCATTATCAGACTCTTTAGTGCCATATTTGGAGTGACTCGTGATTATGCATAATCATATTCTGCTCGACGCTCCTGTCAGATGGTCGGTTTGGGGCAGTCTGGAGAATATTCGCCATTTTCAGGAACATTCGACACTACTGGGCCGACCCGGGTAAAAAAAGTGTATCGATTAAAAACGTAGACATGAATCGCCACGATTCGCCAGCCAAGAGGAGACCATAGGCAGAGCGTAATCACACCGTTATTATGCGCATATATGAACCGTATTCGCAGACCATTCCAAGTATGACTGCTGATCACGGCGCTTTGGTGTTGGGAAGAGTAACTAGGGCTGTTGCGCCATAGCTAACCTCCTCACTTGATTTCCAAATTATTAGTACAGGAAAACATCGCTACTATATATCACAGGTCCGAAAATTCTATTGGTATCACCGAGCTCCTATCCATTCGGAAGGATATGTCAGAATATAGTGGGTCAAGTAGTCTATCGGCCAACCCCAATTCAGCTCTACACGAGAGCACATGGTCCGCAGTCAAAGAGGCGTTCAATCCATTCACCGCGGCTTGAATATTAATTTTAATCGCATCAAATTGAATTTCTTTCAAATAAATCTGGAAACTCCGATCACAAATCTATTCCAGCT